>JAINUV010001469.1:261677-530477 GCA_020205505.1 Panax japonicus
GTGTCACAGTTGGTATCAGAGCTTAGGGATATGATCTCTGGCGGAGATCGGAGAATAGAACTAGGAGGGGTGAGACGAGTAAATCCTTCGCTAGTGTGTCCTACCTAAGCTTATTTGTTAGTTGGTCAGTATATAGGGATATTATGTGATATATTGATTTCTTTAATTAAACCTTGTTTTATGACAGTATTTGAGAATGTCGATTGAGAATATTAACAGTGGAAATGAGACCGTGGAGATGCCTATACTCACCAACGAGGAGAATGTGCAACAGGCTGGCAATGTTCCTCTTGTGAACAACACCACTGATCAGACGATGAATGACACAATGTTTAGAAGCTTTTTGCAGTTCATGCAAAATCAGACGAGGGAGACTCGTGTTCAAAATACAGGAGGAAATGATAACAATTCACGGGTTGTCACAGCCAAGCAGTTCAAAGAGTTGGGGCCACCAGAATTTAAGGGATAGCCAGATCCAATCATGGCGGAGACATGGGTCAAGCAAATTACCAAGATATTCGATGTCTTGGGATGCACAGAGGAACAGAAGGTTCCATTCGCCACCTTTATGTTCCGTGGCGAGGCAGACTACTGGTGGGAGTCTAAGGAGAGATTTGGTCACCTAATTGCGCGCCAATAAGGAGAAATCTTTATTGGAAAGCCCCCTCTTTCCTGGGAACGGCCTGGTTGCCAGTACTGTGATTCTGTAATATTATTTGTGAATAATTAATTATTGATTCATATGATGAGGAAAATATTGAATTTATATGGATATAGATGGAGAAAATTTTTAATGTGACAATTGTTGAAAATTAATATTTTATCTTTTTCTAATAAAATAATTCATTTAAATATATTATTATATTTTAATAATATAATAATTATGATATTTTTATGATGAATGTGGGATATATGAGTATATGTGGAGGAGGAGTATTTTTGTTACTAAAAATATTTAAAGCACATTTTATGTGTCGGTGGACCCCATTTCTTGACTGAAATTTGATTATAGCTTGTAAAATTGACCGTTTGTGGATTTCGGTTAATTTCTGTTTGGAATTTGGAAAAACTTTCTTCTGCAAAGTTGTAGAGAATTGAATTTCCTATAAAAACTTGCGAGATTCGAATTTTCGGATAAAGGACTATTTGTTATGAATTATTGAAGTTTCGGAGTTCCGAAATAATTAATTTTTGGAAGTTTAAAATATTTTAAATATAAAAAACGTTTTTGTATTGTTGGTGGGTTGTCAAGCATGCTGAATTGGATGATTCAAAGGTTGGCGTGAAAATTTAATATATATATTATTAATTTATTAAATTTTCTACTTTGGTGTTCTAAGCATTTTCCTATAAATAGGGTGCTTAGGTTAGAATTGAAAATCACACCAAAAACTGAAGTTTTCTCTCTCTATATTATCGAGCATATTCTTGTGAGTATTTTGAGTATACTTTGAGTATTGCTATATGGTGCAAGTTCAAGTCATAGCCTATATCCGGTGTTTCAACTAGAAGTACTGTCTTTCGAGGTAAGAGATGTTATTTTCTTCTCAAATGATATTATTTCTTCAATATCATTATGATGAAATATTGGTTGGAACTTTTTATCAAATTTGGAACTTTTTTATGTCGGGGTTACTATTCATAAGTTACTATTCACGAGTTACTATTCATGAGTTACTATTCACGAGTTACTATTCACAAGTACTATTCACGAAGCATGATGATGTTTTTTTTGTGAAATTTCTATCTTTTGGTGTCGGAGTTACTATTCACGTATACGACACTATTCACGTATACGGCATTATTCACGAATACGACACTATTCATCGAAAAATGAAATTTCTTCTTTTTGTCCAAAATATCTATTATGGATACTAGCTTTGATTATATCCATATTTTGATTATTCTTGAATTTTACTCCACTCTGATTACTTATGAAGTATTTTTGAATGGTAATTATTTAAAGTATGAATCCTTAATATTTATTCTTTTGTTTCACTGGATTCGTTTTCTTTAAAATATTTTTTCATCATCCTTAGTCCTAAATGATGATATAACTGAATATCTTTGGCCTGTAGTGCAAAGATGAATGATTTCTTGATGAATATCTTTGGCCCGTAGTGCAAAGATGAACAGGTGTTGAGATGAACACGACCGACTGATTAATATCTTTGGCCCGTAGTGCAAAGATGAACAAGTGTTTAGATGAACATGACCAACTGATGAATATCTTTGGCCTGTAGTGCAAAGATGAATATTTGATTCCAGATATATATTGATTAATGTTACAGGGATAAAATATCGACGATGGACTTTTAAATTCATATATAGAAGATAGTAGTTTACATTCTCTACTTAACTCTTCTAATGAATTGTTGTTTCCGCTGCAGTTGTTGATTTAAAACTGGTTGCCTATTGTATTTATTAGATTTTTCCCTGTTGAAGACTAACGATAATTTGTTGTATATTATCTTAGTCATAATATTCTTTACTGGGCTAGTTGAGCTCACCCTTTTTTCCTTTTTGTTCCATTTTTCTTCTCAGGAGGCGAGAATGTAGCGAGTAATAGTCGGGGTATGGAATGAAGGTTCTAGAGAGAGTTGTTTAGTAGTCCTCACCATTTTTGTAAAATAATGTATCAATAATTATGATGGGGATTTATTTGCGTGTGGATATTGTCTAGACGACAATATCTGTATTTAAACTCACAGTTTATATGTTGTAATAATAAAGTTGTAGTTAATTCTGTACCATGTATTTGGCGACTCAGAATGGGTTGGATGGAATTGACCTATTTTGGGGGCGTCACAACAGTTATCTGTAACGATCCGAAATTTCAAATTGTAATTTAAATATTTATTGAGTTATATAAATATTATTTGAGGTGTTTATTGTTAAATAAATATTTTATTGATGTGATGGTTGTTAGTAAATATTTATGAATCTAAATTTGTTAGATTATATTCTAGATTAAATTAATTTATAATTTAGAGAATTGTGGTATAACATGAGATATTATATTGTTGTTGTGCTGATTTAATAATTTAGATGGTATGTTAAATTATTAAATGAGGTTATAATGAAAATTATAATTTGGTGATATTTGCTAAAAGGCTATATTTAATTAAAATATAGTATATGATTAATTTAATTGGTTAATATAGGATATGGAGATCCAAATAAATAACATGTGATTATAATTATAAATTAAAGTGTTTATTAAAATAAATTAAATGGTTTAATTTAGTTTTGCCAAACAAGGCTTAATATATTAATTCTTTAAAATTTAAATGGTTTGCCAAACAAGCCTAATGGCTTTTGATATTTCTAATTTTTGAAATTTAAATAAAATAAATAAATTAATCAAATTAAATTAAAATAATAAATATAATATTTATATTATATACGTTAGAAACTGAAATTTGCAATAGTATTTTTATTAAGGCCGGTTTATCAGTTTTAGAATACGCTTGTTAGTTAGCTTAGCTCTTGTTTATACGCATTCTTGTTTGCAAGCTTGAGAGTATTGACAGATAGAGAGTTGAGAGAAGTGTGAGGGAACTTAAGCAATCTCTAGCAAATTTTTTAGCAAGGATTACAAGAGTTAGCAATGATTACCACGCTAATTAAAGGTATGTTCCATAATCTCTATATTATAAGTATGTATTTGTGTTGGACGACAAGAATTTTCTTATGTTCTGTAAAATCAATTGTTGAATTATGGACATATATAGTTGATAATTGTGGTTATACATGTTTGTAATGCTGAAGTAATGTTCAAACAAGGAAATTGCATGCTAAATTGTTCGACAATAGGAAAAATATAATGTCAGTGTTTATGTTTTTCATACGGTTTGAGTAAGTATCAATTTTATTGGCTAATTAGTATGTGAAATTAAAAATTGAAGTTTGCATATGTTAGTTAATTGAGACACGGACATAACGTAATTTGAATGAGATGATTTGGTTAAGTAATGAATTCATAGTGATGATTGTTAGGATGAATGTCAAGAAAATTGAGTTTTTCATGAAAACATGAAAATTGAGAAATTAAAATAGTTTTAGTTACTGTTAAATTGTGCTAAGTGGTTGAATAAGTTAGCAATCATGTCTATGATAGTTGTATATTTATTTTACGTGTTAATATCATTGTTTGATGGGTGAAATTCGTGTTAGTTGGCTTAAGAAAAGTGCCGAAGCTCTGTTCTGCAAAACTGAGTTCTGCAAGTCGCGTGGGCGCGCAGCTGTTGCGCGGCATCCCCATATAAAACCCGCGCGGCCGCGCGAGTGCCCATTTTCAGACACTGAAGTCTGATTATTCTGCAGACTTTAGTTGTTCATTGTAGCTTAGCTTAAGGTTATGGAATGTGAGAATCATGTAATAACAAGGTTAAATAGAGTCATGTTATGTGGATTATGAATTTAAAATTTTAAAATTGATTAGTAAATCGAGAACACGTTACGTGATAACTTAGTATACATAATGAACGTTAGACAAGTATTGCGAAGTAAAACACTTAGAGTTTCTGAAATGTAAATGGTAATGAACATGTTATGATATGTTAGCATATCTAATAGGTATTGTGGTTCTAAAATTATGTGTAGGTGATCATGAGTTTAATTTTATAGCTTACGCTCAAAGCAAGTTTTCTAACTCTATATTTACATTGAGCACGTTTTTTAAAACTCTATCTTTTACATTGAGAAAGTTTCCTAATTCTTTAATTTCGTTTAGCTAGTTCCATTATTACATTATGTAGCTTTATTCTTTGATTGAGCAAGCTTTCTATTTCAACTGTTGATTGAATAAGTCAATTGTCCCTAGAGTTCATTGGAGCAAACTTTAACTCTAATGTTATTTGAATTCTCATTTTGTTGAATCATTCTGACTTATTTCTGATTAAGCAAGTTCTTGAATTATATTCTTGTATAATGAACAAAATTTGAACTCTCGTCTCTATTATTGAACTGTTTTTAATCCTTTCATGAATTAATACTATGTTGGGCAAGTTTTTAGTTTCCGGCTTGCTATCAGTCAATGTAAGTTCAGTAATTTCATTTCTAGTGTTATAAGACTCTAACCTTAGCTTATTTTCTGTTTAAGCAAAGGTTTATCACTTTATTCATTTTGTTGAGTACTTATGCTCTATAGTTATTTCAAGCATGAGTTTAATATGTATAATCAGTTCATTTATGATTTTCAATTATTCTATGTTATGTTGTAATTATCAAACACTATTGATTCAACTAGTCCTCTAGTTGATGTTCGTTAAACTTCAAATTACCCTTGAAAGCTTATCCAAACCAAACTTTCTTTGGTGCGGACTTGTACTCTAAATACTGAGATGAACAACCCTACTAATATTAGGAGATAAATTACGCGTACCATTAAAATGCTTGTGCATAATACATTGCACGAAGGGCTGACCCCCCTAAGTACGAGGAGTCCTTATAGTCTTATGACTGTTAAAGTTGGAGTTGAAAGATTACTCGCAACTGTGGACATAGTTCATGGTCTTATGATTCTCAGTTATATATATTCCATATTTTGGATTCCAGTTCCTGATTATTATTGTTAGAGTACTATTCAGTTTGATTAGCCTATTTGTTAGCAGTTGTTATTGTTATTCTTATGTTGATCTATTATTATATATAGTGAGCAATTATTTTGCTCACTCTTGCATATTTATATACTCATTACAGCCAAAGTGAAGAAGGTAGATGAACCTTCAACTAGCAAAGGAAAGGAAAAATTGTACAAGTGATGCTGATTTGTACTTTTATTTATTATGATGATCTCAGACTTTTTAATAATGATGTGATGTAATAAATTTTATTTCCGCACTTGAATGATGTTTAAAGGTTAGATAACCTGGGATTATTTTTGAATGTAACCCGATTTAAGGGAAGGATTTATGGTTTAAATATTATGTACTTGGGTAGATAGTATGAACATATGAATAGTGAGCACCAAATCTTGTGGGAATGAAGTACCAAGATTTGAGGGTGTCACAGGTTGGTATCAAAGCTTTAGGTTATGAACCTTAGGTGGGGAAAAGCCTTAGGAAGTAATCTTTGAAAAGATAGTGATGATAAACTCTTAGCGAGTTTTAGGAAAGAGAAAGTAATAAAATACTTATGTGATTACAACTTATGTGCTCGTGAGTGATGAGTAGTAATGATTAGTAATTAAAATTTAAACTTTGGTTGACAGGATGACTAACATAGGAGGATCCAGTCAGGCTAGAGAAGAGGAGCCTCGAGATATTCAGGTGATTTGGGAACAGCTACTACCATGGGAAACAGTTCTGTCGGTCAGAGTAGTTGAGAATGAGAGAGTACCTGATGAGCAGGATGAGATAGAGACGGACGAGGAGGATCCCGTAGAGCTGCCACAGTTAGGGAATGAGGAGGAAGAGCTTCCACCTAGTTCGATAGCTGCCCAAATGTACGACGAGGTGTATGACTGCAATGTGGAACTTCAAGATACCGTTGAGGAATTACAAGAGATAATAACTAAACAACAGACCTCAATGGCACAAAAAGACAATGAGATCTAGGATCGAGAGGAACGTCTAAATAATGTTGAAGAGAAGCTGGTCCACACTGAAGGAGAGAACGAGCGAATGATGGCAGAGATTGCAGAGTTGAAGGACAAGTTGAAAGAAGAATCTACAAAAAGGGCAAGAGCCAAAGATGCGTACAGTGAAGCTTATCAACGAGCCGGAATAGTAGAGAGGGACGCACAGTTAAAAAAGAGGAAGATGGAAGAAATGAACAATGTATTCAACACCGTGATCAATCGAGCTCAAGATCGAGTCATGGGTTATCCGATTCACTTTGAGACGCTACCATCATACATATTGGATCGTCGAACAATGTTCTGAATCATGGAGGAAGAGCGTAGTAAGGCTACGTAGTATCTTAGTAGGACATTGTAGAAAATATAATTGTTAGGTGACTAGAAAATAAACGAAATGTAAATCCTGGTTATGATATGACTAATGGGATAGATGATGATGATGATGTTATCCTGCAACTGTTATAGTTCAGGAAAGTAATGTAAATAGCAGTGATGCTATTGTCTTGATGTTTTTAGATGATGAATGAATAAAAGTTATTATTTTATTCAAAGTGTTAAGTGTTATGTGATAAACTTTTATGATCTGCAACTTAAGTATATAATACTTAAAAGGTTGAATAAAAGCTAATGGATGTATTTTAATAGAAAATGCCTCTAAGACGACAACCACCACGATAGAGAACCACTGAGGAAACCAACAACAACATCAATGAGGAAGAAAACCCGGTTCAGCAGCTAGTGATGTTACTAATGGGTGCTTTGTAGAATCAACCTCAGAACCAAGGTACAACGTTTAAAGATTTCAAGGAGGTTGGACCACCAGAATTTCGTGGGTCTATGAATCCAGTTGAAGCACAGACCTGGATCATGGAAATCGAGAAGCTTTTTGATGATGCTAGGGTTGAGGATAACCAGAAGACTGCTTTTGCAACATTTATGTTAAAAGCAGAGGCGAGCTATTGATGGCAGGCCAATAAAACTCGAGAAGGACCAGGATTTATGACCTGGGATAGGTTTAAGGAGCTGTTCTTTGAGACCTATTTCCTAGAGAGTTCGAAGAGCCAGCTAGAGGTTAAGTTTTTAGAACTAAAGCAGGGAACGATGTCGGTGTCTAAGTATGCCGCAAAATTCAATGAGTTGGCTAGGTTTGCGCCATATCAAGTCAGTACAGACGAGCGCAAGGCAAGGAGGTTCGAGCAGGGACTGAAACCCTAGTTGTACAGTAGGGTTTCCCTGTTCCAATTGAAGACATTTATAGCAGTGATGGAGAAAACAATTCTCGCTAAAAGTGGAGGCGAGGAAGTAACAAAACATAATCAAGAGTAAAGGAAAAAGAAAAATGAAGGGGATGCTAAGAGTGGTGGTAGTAACGGCAGAAATGGCAACAATTTTAAGAGGAAGTGGAATGGGAATGGGGGAGCTGGAAATCAGCAAAGAAACCAGCAAAATAAGAAGTTCAAAGCATGCGCTACGTGTGGAAAGTTTCATAAGGGTGTGTGCTTGATGGGGAAGCGGGTATGCTTCAATTGTGGCTAGGAGGGTCACATCGCCCCAAATTGTACTCTAGCTAAGAAGAATGTGTGCTTCACGTGCGGATCCAAGGATCACTTTTCTCATGAATGACCTAAAAAGAAATCTGGTGAGACAAATGGGAGCAAGGGAAATGCTAGTGGAGGTGTGCTGGCTATTGCTGGACCAACATCAACAAATAAGCCCACAACCAGAACTGTCAACATGACGGTTCAGGATGCGGTGCAATCAAAAGATGTTGTGTCAGGTATTATCCCAATCAATGATATAAATAGATATGTATTATTTGATTCGGGTGCTACTTGCTCGTTTATATCTGATGAATTTGCTAAGAAGTTAGAAATACCTAGTGAAGAGTTGAATTTCCCTTTAAACATAGAGATTACGAATATGGAAGTGATTCCTGTTAGGTTCGTATACAAGAACTGTAGGGTGAACATTAAGGGGAATGTTATGAAAGTAGATTTAATTACGATAAAACACAAAGAGTTTGATGTTATTTTGGGAATGGATTGGCTATTCAATTATAGAGCGATAATTAACTGCTAAAAGAAGTGTGTAAATCTTATGACTCCGTCAAAGGTAGTTTTTTATGGTAGTAAATTGCCTAGACAAATGAAATGTTTGACGATGATGCATGCCAAAATGTTATTGAGTCAGGGTTGTGTAGGGTATTTAGCTTACATAGTCGATACTCAAAAGGAGAAGGGGGTGAAATTAGAAGAAATACTGGTGGTTAGGGAGTTCGTGGACGTGTTTCTGAAGGATTTTCCAGGACTTCTGCCTAACCGAGAAATCAAATTCTTGATCGACTTAGTGCCAGGAACCGCTCCGATATCGAAGGCCCTGTACAGAATGGCCCCGGTGGAAATAAAGGAACTAATGGTGCAACTGCAAGAGTTGTTAGACAAGAAGTATATTCAACCGAGTGTGTCACTGTGGGGAGGCCTGGTGTTATTCAGGAAGAAGAAGGATGTGTCAATGCGTCTTTACATTGATTATAGGGAATTGAACAAAGTCACTATTAAAAACAAATACCCATTTCCAAGAATAGATGACTTGTTTAATCAATTGAAGGGTGCTAGATATTTCTCGAAAATAGATTTGAGAAGTGGATATCACCAATTAAAAGTAAGGAAGGAGGATGTACCGAAGACGACATTCCGAACTAGGTATGGACATTACAGATTTTTAGTAATGTCTTTTGGTTTGACAAACACCTCTGCAGCGTTCATGGATTTGATGAACAGAGTGTTTAAACCATTTTTGGGCAAATTTGTTGTGATGTTCATTGATGATATTTTGATGTACTCTAAAACTCAAGAGGAACACGTGGAACATTTACGTCTGACATTGGAGACGTTAAGGAAGGAAAAGTTGTACGCGAAATTCTCTAAATGTGAATTTTGGCTGGAACGTGTACAATTTCTTGGGAATGTAATTGATAAGGATGGGATTTCTATGGATCCATCAAAAGTTGAAGCTGTGATAAATTTGGAACAACCAAGAACTCCATCAGAAATGAGAAGTTTCTTGGTGTTGGCAGGTTATTACAGATGGTTTATTCAATATTTTTCCAAGATAGCCACTTTGATGACAAATTTGACAAGGAAATCTATAAAATTTATTTGGACGGAGAAGTGTGAAGAAAGTTTTCAAGAACTGAAGAAGAAGTTAAGTATGGCACCTGTGTTGTCATTACCAGATAGTACAGGAAACTTTGTGGTGTATAGTGATGCGTCACATAAAGGTTTGGGTTGTGTCCTTATGCAGAACGACAAGGTTATTACGTATGCATCAAGGAAACTGAAAGACTACAAAAGGGTATCCGACTCATGATTTAGAGTTGGCGGCGGTTGTATTCGCATTGAAGATATGGAGACACTATCTCTACGGAGAAAAATGTGAGATCTACATAGACCATAAAAGTCTGAAGTATATTTTCACACAGAAAGACCTGAACATGCGGCAAAGGAGATGGATGGAATTGATAAAGGATTACGATTGTGAGATCTTTTATCATCCGGGCAAAGCTAATGTGGTTGCAGATGCCTTGAGTAGGAAATGTAGAGAAAAGTTGATGTTGTTAAAAGATAGGGAGGAAATCAAATTTCCAGAAGAATTCGATGAAAAATTGTACCAGATGGAAGCCAGTCAAAATTTGGTGGACAAAGTGAAGAACGCGCAGCTACAAGATGAAGAATGCAAGAAAATAAATGAAAGAGTCCTCGATGGTAAAGAAGCGAAATACCAGGTCGATACTGCGGGAATGCTAAGATTCGAGGGACGAATTTGGGTTCCAGCAGTTCAGGATGTTAAAGAAGAAATCTTGATAGAAGCTTATAGCTCAAGATATTTGATTCATCCGGGAAGTAGGAAAATGTATTAAGATTTGAGGCGTTATTTTTGGTGGCCAAACATGAAAATAGATGTTGTAGAATGCATTGCAAAGTGCTTGACATGTCAGAAAGTGAAGGCCGAGCATCAACGACCAAGCAGCAGATTATTTCAACCGTTGGAGATACCGGAATGGAAGTGGGAGTATATCACAATGGATTTCGTGGTAGGTCTTCGAATGACTCAGAAAGGGTACAATGCAATATGGGTGATAGTGGACAGATTAACAAAATATGCACACTTTTTGCCAATAAAGATTTGATTTAATCTTGATCAGCTGACGAAACTATACGTTAAAGAGATCGTCTTAAGGCATGGAGTTCTAGTATCAATTGTATCAAACAGAGATCCTAGATTCACATCAAATATTTGGAAGAGACTACAAGAATGCATGAGAACGCAATTGAAGATGAGTACATCATATCATCAGCAAATCGATGGGCAAAGCGAAAGAACGATCCAGACGCTTGAAGATATGCTTAGAGCGTGCATCATGGATTTCAAAGGAAACTGGGATGATCATCTACCGTTAATAGAATTTGCATATAACAACAGTTAACACACAAGTATTGGTATGCCACCATACGAAGCGTTATACGACAGAAAGTGCAGAACTCCACTATGCTGGGATGAAGTTGGAGAACAACAATTGTTAGGCCCAGAACTGGTTCAGCAGACCGCTGAAGTTGTCAAACTCATTAGAGCAAGACTGGTAGCTGTTCAAGATCGACAGAAAAAGTATGCTGATCAACACAGGCATAATCGTGAATTTAAAACGGGAAGTTTCGTGTTCCTGAAAGTCTCTCCTTGGAAGGGGAAAATTCATTTTGGAAAGAAAGGAAAGTTCAGTCCAAGGTTTATTGGACCTTTCGAAATATTGCGAAGAGTGGGAGAGGTGGCTTACGAAGTAGCTTTACCTCCAGAATTAGAGCACGTTCACAATGTTTTTCATGTGTCGGTGTTGCAACCGTATAAACCCGATTACAAGCATGTGAATGAGTATGAACCGTTGCAGTTCCGTAAAGATTTGTCTTATGAAGAGATTCCTATCCAGATAGTTAACAGGAAGGAACACGTGCTCAAGAATAAAGTGATACCTTCTGTAAAGGTGATATGGAGGAACCATAACGTCGAAGAGGCTATGTGGGAACTCGAAGCTGATATGGTGAAGAATTACACTGAGCTATTTGTTTAGTCCGTGTCTTCGATTCTAGGGACAAAATCTTTATAAGTAGGGGAGAATGTGACGATTTGATTGTTTGAATTGTGATTCTGGGGACAGAATCCTTGTAAGGAGAGAAGGATATAATGATCCGAAATTTCAAATTATAATTTAAATATTTATTGAGTTATATAAATATTATTTGAGGTGTTTATTGTTAAATAATATTTTATTGATGTGATGGTTGTTAGTAAATATTTATGAATCTAAATTTGTTAGATTATATTCTAAATTAAATTAATTTATAATTTAGAGAATTGTGGTATAACATAAGATGTTATATTGTTGTTGTGCTGATTTAATATTTTAGATGGTATATTAAATTATTAAATGAGGTTATAATAAAAATTATAATTTGGTGATATTTGCTAAAAGGCTATATTTAATTAAAATATAGTATGTGATTAATTTAATTAGTTAATATTGGATATGGAGATCCAAATAAATAATATGTGATTATAATTATAAATTAAAGTGTTTATTAAAATAAATTAAAAAGGGTTTAATTTAGTTTTTCCAAACAATGCTTAATATATTAATTCTTTAAAATTTAAATGGTTTGCCAAACAAGCCTTATGGCTTTTGATATTTCAAATTTTTGAAATTTAAATAAAATAAATAAATTAATCAAATTAAATTAAAATAATAAATATAATATTTATATTATATACGTTAGTAACTGAAATTTGCAATTAGTATTTTCATTAAGGGTTTATCAGTTTTTGAATACGCTTGTTAATTAGCTTAGCTCTTGTTTATACGCATTGTTGTTTGCAAGCTTGAGAGTATTGACAGACAGAGAGTTGAGAGAAGTGTGAGGGAACTTAAGCAATCTCTAGAAATTTTTTTAGCAAGGATTATCACGCTAATTAAAGGTATGTTCCATAATCTCTATATTATAAGTATGTATTTGTTTTGGACGGCAATAATTTTCTTATGTTCTGTAAAATCAATTGTTGAATTATGGACATATATAGTTGATAATTGTGGTTATACATGTTTGTAATGCTGAAGTAATGTTCAAACAAGGAAATTGCATGCTAAATTGTTCGACAGTAGGAAAAATATAATGTCAGTGTTTATGTTTTTCATGTGGTTTGAGCAAGTATCAATTTTATTGGCTAATTCGTATGTAAAATTATAAATTGAAGTTCGTATATGTTGGTTCATTGAGACACGGACATAACGTAATTTGAATGAGATGATTTGGTCAAGTAATGAATTCACAGTGATGATTTTAGGATGACTGTCAAGAAAATTGAGTTTTTCATGAAAACATGAAAATTGAGAAATTAAAATAGTTTTAGTTACTGTTAAATTGTGCTAAGTGGTTGAATAGGTTAACAATCATGTCTATGATAGTTGTTTATTTATTTTACGTGTTAATATCACTGTTTGATGGGTGAAATTCGTGTCAGTTGGCTTAACAAAAGTTTCAAAACTGAGTTCTGCAAATCGCGCAGGCGCACAGCCATTAGGCGCAGACGCGCAGCTGTCGCGCTGGCGCGCGACATCCCTATATAAAACTCGCGCGGCCGCGCGAGTGCCCATTTTCAAACACTAAAGTCTATTTATTCTGCAGACTTTGGTTGTTCGTTGTAGATTATCTTAAGGTTATGGAATGTAAGAATCATGTAACAACAAGGTTAAATAGAGTCATGTTATGTGGATTATGAATTAAAATTTTTAAAAGTGATTAGTAAATCGAGAATGCGTTATGTGATAACTTAGTATACATAATGAACGTTAGACAAGTATTGTGAAGTAAAACACTTAGAGTTTCTGAAATGTAAATGGTAATGAACATGTTATGATATGTTAGAATATCTAATAGGTATTGTGGTTCTAAAATTATGTGTAGGTGATCGTGAGTTTAATTTTATAGCTTACGCTTAAGGCAAGTTTTCTAACTCTATATTTACATTGATCAAGTTTTTTTAAACTCTATCTTTTACATTGAGAAACTTTCCTTATTCTTTAATTTCGTTGAGCTAGTTCCATTATTACATTATGTAGCTTTATTCTTTGATTGAGCAAGCTTTCTATTTTAACTGTTGATTGAATAAGTCAATTGTCTCTAGAGTTCATTCGAGCAAACTTTAACTCTAATGTTATTTGAATTCTCATTTTGTTGAATCATTCTGACTTGTTTCTGATTAAGAAAGTTCTTGAGCTATATTCTTATATAATGAACACAGTTTGAACTCTCGTCTCTATTATTGAACTGTTTTTAATCCTTGCATGAATTAATACCATGTTGGGAAATTTTTTAGTTTCCAGCTTGCTATCAGTCAATGTATGTTTAGTAATTTCATTTCTAATGTTATAAGACTCTAAACTTAGCTTATTTTCTGTTCAAGCAAATGTTTTACTTTTTATTCATTTTGCTGAGTACTTATGCTCTATAGTTATTTCAAGCATGAGTTTAATATGTATAATCAGTTCATTTATGATTCTCAATTGTTCTATGTTATTTTGTAATTATCAAACACTACTGATTCAACTAGTCCTCTAGTCGATGTTCGTTAAACTTCAAATTACCCTTGAAAGCTTATCCAAACCAAACTTTCTTTGGTGCGGACTTGTACACTAAATACTGAGATGAACAACCCTACTATTATTAGGGGATAACTTATGCGTAGCGTTAAAGTATTTGTACACAATACATTGTACGAAGGGCTGATCCCCCTAAGTACGAGGAGTCCTTATAGTCTTATGACTTAGAGTTGAAAGATTACTCGCAACTGTGGACATAGTTCATGGTCTTATGACCCTCAGTTATGTATATTCTAAATTTTGGATTCCAGTTCCTGATTATTATTATTAGAGTACTATTCAGTTTTGATGAGCCTATTTGTTGGCAGTTGTTATTGTTATTCTCATGTTGATCTATTATTATATACAGTGATCAATTGTTTTGCTCACTCTTGCATATTTATATACTCATTGCAGCCAAAGTGGAGAAGGTAGATGAACCTTCAACTAACAAAGGAAAGGGATAATTGTACAAGTGATGCTGATTTGTACTTTTATTTATTATGATGATCTCAGACTTTTTAATAATGATGTGATGTAATAAATTTTATTTCTGCACTTGAATGATGTTTAAAGGTTAGATAACCTGGGATTATTTTTGAATGTAACCCTATTTAAGGGAAGGATTTATGGTTTAAATATTATTTACTTGGGTAGATAGTATGAATGTATGAATAGTGAACACCAAATCTTGTGGGAATGAAGTACCTAGATTTGGGGGTGTCACATTATCAACCACTAGATTGGTCATACAACAATTTAATTTCAAGATCTAAGGTGTTAAAACCGTTGTCAGAGTTGTTCTGGGTTTTCTGGGTAACCCAGAAACCCAGTCAGCTTCGAATAGGCACCTTGTGGCTTAAAAATCTAAGAGTTCTAATTGATGTTATAGTGGTCTAATAGGTCAAAGTTGTAATCTATATAATAGAGTACATATAAAATTCATCAAATCGGTTAAACTATATCAGAATCATAAGCTACCATTTGGTCAACCCATGTCAGAAAGGTTGTTCATCACATTTCTGGGAATTCTAGAAACTTACAATCAAGTCGAGAAGGTTACTTTGACCATTGATTACTTTCATTATGATGTTTTTTAAGAGATCTAGGAGCATGAATCTGAAGTACACATAACAGGCTATCACCCTGATACACTAACAACATCTAAATAACAAACAAATTCAAGATCTGAGCCCAAGAACTTATTGTCAAACACTGATGAACAAGTTCTGGGTTTCCCAAAAAATGCAAAGTCATGGTCGGTCAAAGCAGTTTGACCTTCTATAACTTGCAATCTACACATGATATAAGTATGGTTTTAAATTCAGATCAAAGTCCTCCTAGTATACTACAAATCTAAAACATAAAACACACAAAATCAAAAATAGAGAGAGATCTACAGCCTCTGACATTCGTTGTCAGACAACAAATTTCCAAATTTCCAGATTCTTGAAATCTTCAAATCTGAGCCTATAGATAGATATTATGGATCTAACATCTATCAACCCAGATCATCATTATATACTACAAACAACATGTTTAACACAAAAAAATTAACATCTAATATTGGATCAAGGGTCAGATTATAAGTTAGGGTTTTATACCTTACTTGAACAAATCTTGAATCTTGGCTACTGAATTGTTTATGGGAGTAGTAGGGCTTGTTTATGGGACTGAAATGCTATACAATTTCGTGGGTTTGAAGAGAGAGAACTAAAGTTGGGTGTTTGGTATACAAATGAGCTAATTTTGTGACATTTCTATATCATGATCTATATATAGATGTCATGTAATGAAATGGCTGATGATATATAACTTGGGTGCTGAGAATTTGATCTCTAGGAAAGTCAAAAGTAGTTTACCAACTACATTTTAGCTAGATTTACAAGTTATGTCCAATAATGCAACAAGGGTATAATAGTCATTTGATTTATAATTTTAATGACAAAATGGTAATTTGGCACACCCTTAAGGTTTGACCCTTAGGGTTTAACCCTAAGGTTTAGCACAAAAATTGTAGGATTTCTAGTTAGGGTTTAAAATATAAAATTTTAGTTTCTAAAAATTGTAATTAGGGTTTCTTAAAATAGTTTAGGTTTTTAATTACTTAAACTTGAAACTAAGTTTAGGTCCACTAATTAACATTAAACATTCTAATTTTGCAATTAGGGTTTCCAAAATAATAATTAGGGATATAAATTTGTAATTAGGGTGTTTAATTAATTAGGTTTCCTAAATAATAATTAGGGTTTTCCTAATTAACTTTAAATTCTATATTACATGACATAAATCACATCACACAATCATTACACAATCTTAGATCTCCCATTTGAGTTTCACAGTAGGGTTAGACAAATTAATATTAGGGTTTAGTCATGATGTAATATAATTGACCGACCATTAACAGTCCACACATATACAGTGCATATTTATAGCACTAAAATAAAAATAATATTTATAATAAATGTCATTAATCACATAACATAATTACTAGACAGATTTTAAAGTCTCGTTTGACTTCAAAACTAGGGTTTATCAGTAACACTGGGGTTTTATCAGGTTATAATGAAATTTCTCCCCAGATTAACCTTACACACATAACATACATATTTATAGCACTAAAAAATCAAAATATATTAATATTATATTATTATTCTTATTCCTTGATCAAAATCCAAAATTAGGGTTTTCTACCGTTTCATCAAAACTGTTTCACAAATTATCATTACAAACATACAATACATATTTATAATATTAAAATAAAATAATATTATTATTCTCTTTCCTTATTCCAAACCTAGAATTAGGGTTTGGATTTCATATTTGATTTATCTTGCACATATACCATTATTAATTTAGTTAAAATAATTAACTTAATTAATATAAATTAAATTCATATAATAAAATAAAATACTTATTATGATAATTCTAATAATCATTTCATATATTATTTAAATAATATAAAATCATATTTTCATGGAAAATAATTAATAAAAATATTTCTACTATAAAATTAATTATTATATGAATATACTTTATAATGAGCAATAATTCTAAAATAAAAGTATTTGTAATCATTCATGTAATAAATATATTTTATATTCATCACATAAATACATACACGTTACCTTGCACATATTCTCACCTTTAAAATAATAATAAAAAAATTATCCGCAAAATTTCTGATTTAATTTTATAGAAAATATCGGGTTATTACACAGGTTGCTTAAAAATTTGATAACTTGCAATCCAGGAATCCATTATTCCCATGATTTTATATATGTATAGAAGTGTTTACAGAAGAGATTTGCAAAGATTGAAGTAAGATTTGAGTTATTTCTCTCTCTAGATCTCTGATATTCTCTCTCCTAGACCCTTTCTCTCTCTCCAAAACTTTTCAAAATGTGTTGGGGGTCTGATATTTATAGACATGGCCAGCCGCAAGTCTACCTACGGTTGGGCCTAGTGGGCCCTGCTACCTCGAAGTGCATGTACTTCGATCGATGCGCATGCTACTTAAAACTTTGATATCTATCTATTTGAAATCGTCGACATGTATGTTGGTCTTTTTCTAAATTACAACCTTTAAGGAAGATAAATAAAATCAACATAAAATAAAGGGTAGAAAAAACACCTAAAAAAGAAACAAAAATGGAAAAAAAACCCAGCCGACTCTACTGGGGACAGTAGAGGGCTTAAGATGCATTTCAATCTTTTCAGTTCCCTTTTTATCTGCATGTGCATGATTGTTGTTCTTTACATTGAATGGATGTGAATGAATGCTTTATTTACAACGCTTTATATTAGTGTTTTGCAGAATATCATCATGCATACGGTGGGGCGCGATGAATGTATGTGAATGTATGTTGTGTGATTCCTCCACTAGGAGGCTTACTCGTCAGTGGCTGATTACTGGACTCAAGAGGAACATAAACGAGGTTCAAGAAAGGCGCCACTCATATCCGCTCCAATTGAAAGATCGAATTAATTTCCCATCTAGTAGATTGTGATGATCTGGGAACCTTCATGCTGAAAAGCCCGTGAGAGAAAACCTGAGATAGGTCAGCCTCTGATAAACCAAACGCGAAGGGAAGATTCTTCATGCCTTTTGTAAGACCCCAACTTTTATGAATAAAAATTAATTTTTCTCGAAATATATTTTTGAATATTATGGTGTGGATTTGATATAATGTTATAATTGTGGTTAATATTAAAAAAATTACAAAGTAAGCAAGTTGTTATAAAATATTCGATTGGTCGGGGAATATTTGTTTTAATAGAGAATATTCGTACAACGACACAATCATTGGTGGACCCCACAACATAAGTATTTTCGGAGTTAGAAAACGACAGGAATATCTTTTTATAAAATTAACGGCGAAAGTTTTACCGTTAAACTGTTGAAATACCTAGTGGTAAAAGTATAGTAATACACGTGGTTGCATATTAGTACACGGTATTGTATAATATCTTTAATTATGTATGCTTACGTGAGAAGTCACCCAGTTATACTCAATTATTGCTACAATAATTGCTGCATAATATCTCTCATATTATTGATTCAATTATTGTCACAGTATCATCTGCATAATATTTTATATTATTAAATCAATAATTGAGACGACAAAGTTATTCATATTATTATTTGCATTATTGACGATGTCTAGAAAGTTTTGTCGAGAAAAGGGGTTTGGTCACCTAATTGCGCGCCAATAGGGAGAAATCCTTATCGGAAAGCCCCCTCTTTCCTGGGAATGATCTGGTTGTTAAATATTGTGAGTTATAATATTAATGATGAATAAGTTCGCGTTGATTAAAGATGAAATTGTTGATAAAAATATTTCCATTGTGTTTGGATTATTAGTGTTGGTGGAAATAGACATTTTTTCGATAATAATTGATTTCTGGAGGTTAAATTGACCAATCGGGTAATTAATCAAATAAATGAGCAATTAATTTCTTTTAGTTCACATGCATATAACTATTTGTTCAAATGAATTAAATTATTGATTCACATGCATGTACTATTAGGGGAGGTGGTGTAAGTTTGATAATACTTGTAGGACTAAATTAAAAATGGAGGAAAAGATAAAGGTAATATAATGTAATAATTCAAGCCCCAAAATGTGCAATTAGCGAAACTATGTTTTCCTATAAATAGAAGCTCATTCTTCTTTCATTCTCACCAATTCACTAAGACTCATAAGAGCAATTATAAAGAAAGAAGCTATAAAGAGAAAGAAGAAGAGTATTTTGCTACTTCACTATTCTAGTATCCAGTCTTCATCTAAGGTAAGGAATATTATTTTTGCTCAATACTCGTATGAAATAATATTTTCTTCCATACTCTGTAGTATGTAAGTAATATTATTTCATTTCGTATTCCTACTTTTACACTCATTTTGTTAAATTATTGATTCTATACTCCATGAAATTAGTAGAATATCCTTGAAATTTGCGCTTCATTTAGTATCGTTTCACAAGGATATTTTTTTGAACATTCTTGATAATTTTTAATCTTTTCATGCAAGAGTACTGTTCACGGGTATTATTCACAAAGTACTATTCACGGGGTACTATTCACAAAGTACTATTCATGTGGTACTATTCAAAAAGTACTATTCATGGGATACTATTCACAAAGTACTATTCATGGGGTACTATTCACTCGGGTACTATTCACTCGAGTACTATTCACCTAGGGTATTATTCATGACAAAAATTAATTTCTTCTCTGTCCAAATCATTTTTGATATAATATTATTCTTGAATTTTACTCCACAAAGCAGTATCATGTTGACAATTTGGACATTATTGAATTCTGGATAAATTAAATTATAAATCTTTAAAATTTATCCTTACTTTCATTTAATTGAATTCTTATATCATTGTCATCATCCTCATGCTTATATTGTGATGAAAGTTATCTTTGGTCGTAGTGCATAGATGGACTGTTGATTGGTATGATTATAACTAGGAATTATTCAGTATAATCATGACTGTAATGTTACAAATGATGTTGTAAAAGTCCTCATTGGTCCGTAGTGCATTGATGGACAGTGGTTGGCATGATCATGACCATTGATGAAAACACGAATATCCTTGTCCCGTAGTGCATGAATAATTCAGTGATGTGGATTATTTATTATGCTGAGTCTCAGTGATAAAATTGATGATAAACTTTTTAAATCATAGAAGATAGTAGATATCATGCTCTACTTGACTCTTCTAATGGATTACTTGTTCCACTGCAGTTAAACTTGATGTTTACTGTATTTTATCAGTTTAACATTGTTTAAGGCTAACAATAATTTATTCTGCATTATCTTAGTCATAATATTTCTTATTGGGCTAGTTAAGCTCACCCTTTTGCTTTCATTGTTCTCTTCAGGAAATAAGAACGTAGCCGGGACTAGTCGGGGAACGGAGTGATGGTCCGAGATGGTGTTATAGTAGTCCTTACTATTCTATGAAATAGTGTTATAATAATTGTAATGAGGACTCCATTTGAGTTTGGATATTGCCTAGAAGACAATATTTGTGTAAAAACTCTCAGCTCATGTTATAATTAAGTTTGTATTTGTATTTTGTACCATGTATTTGGAGACTCAGAATGGGTGATGTATACCTATTTTGGGGGCGTCACAGTTGGTATTAAAGCTTAGGGATTTGATCCATGGCTGAGATGTGAGACTAGAACTAGGAGGGGAGAGACGGGTTAATCTTTCGCTAGCATGATCTACTTAAGTTATTTGTTATTTAATTGGTCGGTTGGGGTATAGGGATAATATGTGGCATGTCAATTAACCCTTATTTTGTGGCAGTGTTTGAAAATAGAATATGAAAATGTTAAGATAAGCAATGGAGCACAGGAGACCGTTGAGTCAGCACATATCAATAACCAGGAAAATGTGCATCAGGAAGGCAACAATCCTCATGTACACAACAACACCGACCAAATGATGAACGACGGAATATTCAGAGGCTTTCTACAATTTATACAACATCAGGCAAGAGAGACTCCTATCCAAAATGCAGGTGGAAACACTGACAACTCTCGGACGGTCACCGCTAAGCAGTTCAAAGAGCTGGGACCACCGGAGTTTTTGGGAAAGCCAGAAACACTTAAGGGTGAGACGTGTATAAAGCAGATCATAAAGATATTCGATGTTTTGGGATGCTCCGAGGAGAAAAAGGTTTCTTTTGCCACCTTCATGTTGCGAGGAGAGGCAGATTACTGGTGGGAATCCATAAAGCGTACCCAACCTGCCGCACTGCAGATGTCTTGGGAAATGTTCCAAGAACCGTTTAATGACAAGTACTTTCTCGAAAGTATTCATCACATGAAAGAGGTGGAGTTTATCAAGCTGAAACAAAAAAAATATGACCGTGTCACAGTACGAGGCTAAGTTTGTCAAGTTGTCCCGGTTTGCATCCCATTTGGTTGATAATAAGGAGAATGTTTCTGTGCGGTTTTAAACCTGAAATATGTCAATACCTCATTTCTCACAAACTGTGTTTGTATTCATATGTTGTAAATATGGCTCAGTTATTGGAGCGCGATAATGAGTCAACCCAACCAAGAGAGAGCAGTTGACAAAATGATAATACCAGTGGTAGCAGTCATCGAAGCGGTGACAACAAATGTGGAGGGAATCAATATGCCAGAAATGGTAACCACTTTGGTGGTAATCATGGCCAAGATAATAAAAGTGAAAATTTCAAGAAGGGGAGGTTCAACAATGATGGAAAGACATCAGCACCAGCACCCGTTGTTAAAGAAGGAGAACGACCACCGATCGTATGCTTCAAATGCAGAGGGGAGGGACACATCAGTCCAAACTGTACGCAGCAGTCCAAAACGTGTTACAATTGCGAAAGAGAAGGTCACTTAGCTCGATTTTATCGTGCATTAAAGCCAAGTCCAGTTGGGATAGTTACACCAAATGCCATCCCAGACAAGTCAAAGTCGGTAGTTCAAGGGAGAGAATTTTTTGTAACCTCCCAAAAAGCAAGGAACCCGAACGAGGTCATCACGGGTAAGCTAATCATAAACTCTTGCGAAGTCTATAC
Source organism: Panax japonicus (assembly GCA_020205505.1). Classification (NCBI taxonomy): domain Eukaryota; kingdom Viridiplantae; phylum Streptophyta; class Magnoliopsida; order Apiales; family Araliaceae; genus Panax; species Panax japonicus. The sequence continues at coordinate 284,018 of JAINUV010001469.1, forward strand.
CTTATTTGATACTGGTTCTACCCATTCTTTTGTTTCTCCTACTTGCGCTCAACGTTTAAATTTAACTCTAGAGAAATTAGACTTTTCCGTATTTGTTGAAACTCCGTTGGGAGAAACCTTCATTACATCCACTATTTATAAGTCTTGTTTGATTCAAATCGGCAACCGTGCATTACCTGTCGATCTTATCTATTTGAAAATACTTGCATTTGATGTGATTTTAGGGATAAATTGATTATTTTTCGTAAGGTTGTTAGCTTTCATATTCCTAACCAACCAATTATGCGAATTCAAGCAACCAAACCACTAAAGTCAATCACTGTCATATCAAGCCATAAAGCTATTCATTTATTGAAAAATAGATGTCAAGCTTTCTTAGCTCATGTCACGGATTTAAACAAAAATATGTCAAATTTGAATGATATTCCTATTGTTAATAAATTTCCTAATGTATTCCCTGAAGGACTTCCTAGCGTACCCCCAGAGCGTGAAATCGAATTTTGTATCACCCTTGAACCCGGTACAAAATCCATTTTCAAAGCCCCATATCGAATGGCTCCTATTGAACTTCAGAAGTTAAAAACCCAACTACAGGAATTGTTAGACATCAGTTTCATTCGTCCTAGTACGTCTTCTTGGGCTACTCCTGTTTTATTTGTAAAGAAGAAAGATGGAAGTATGCGACTTTTTATTAACCATCGAGATTTGAATCATATCACCATCAAAAATAGGTACCCGTTGCCACGCATTGATGACCTATTTGACCAGTTACAAGGCGCCAAATTCTTTTCAAAGATCAATCTTCGTTCCAGATATCATTAGTTAAGTATTAAAATCGGTGACATTCCAAAGACTGCTTTCAGAACTCGGTACGAGCATTATAAATTCCTATTCATGTCTTTTGGATTGACTAATGCTCTTTCTACCTTCATGGATATGATGAACCAAGTATTCAAGGAATATTTGGATCATTTTGTGGTCGTCTTTATTGATGACATCCTCATATACTCCAAACATTGTGAAGGTCATGAGCCACACTTGAGGCTGATACTCCAAAAGTTTTATGAAAACAAGCTATATACCAAGTTGAAGAAATGCGAGTTCTGGCTTAAGGAAGTAGCATTCATTGGGCATGTGATATCAAATCATGGAATATCTATTAACCCAACAAAGATTGAAGCAATTCAAAGCTGGGAGCAGCCTAAGTTAATGACCAAAGTACGTAGCTTTTTGGGCTTAGCTGGTTATTATCGGAGATTCATAGAAGGGTTTTCTCGAATCACTACTCCATTAACTCAGCTAACTCGAAAAGATACAAAATTCAGTTGGAGTGAGGAATGTGAGAAGAGTTTTTAAGAACTCAAGAGGAGACTCATTTCAGGACCTTTTCTGACAATACCATCTGGTTCGGAGGGATTTGTCATCTACAACGATGCTTCAGGTAGAGGGTTAGGATGTGTTCTCATGCAACATGGGAAAGTTATAGCCTATGCCTCACGACAACTCAAAGAATGTGAGAGGAATTATCATATTCATCATCTTGAGTTGGCAGCAGTCATTTTTGTACTAAAGATTTGGAGACATTACCTGTATGGGGAGAAGGTGGAGATCTATACCGATCATAAAAGCCTAAAATATTTCTTCACCCAAAAGGAACTCAACATGCGACAACGACGTTGGCTCGAGCTGTTGAAAGATTATGATCATATCATTCAATACCATAACTGACGCGTTAAGTAGAAGTTCATATGCTGGTACGAGTGCAATATTGTCAACGCAAAGGCCCATTTGGTATAACTTACAAAGGATGGAGATAGAGTTAAAGAATCTAGGGACCCATGTGATGATGTCAAATATATGAGTAAAATTGACTTTAATCGATAAAGTTAAAGCTGCTCAACTTACAGACCTAGAGCTGATGTGTATGAAGAAGAAAGTGCAAGAAGGTGATATTCCGGAAGCAAGAATCGATGAAGAAAGATTACTTTGAGTCGACTCCAGACTTTGTGTTCCTAACGACCCTGATTTAAAGTATAAAATTATGATGAAGGCGCACAACACACCGTTTGCAATCCATCCTGGAAATACCAAAATGTATCGTGATCTTCGACATACATTTTGGTGGAGCAATATAAAAAGAGAGATTGCGGAGTTTATCTCAAGGTGTCTAACTTGTCAACAAGTCAAGGCGGAGCATCAAGGGGCAAAAGGTCCATTGCAACCTCTTAAAATTCCAGAATGGAAGTGGGAGCACATTACCATAGATTTCGTTACTGGTCTTCCCAAAGTTTCTCAAGGCATAGATACGATTTGGGTCATTATTGATAGATTGACAAAGTCTTCTCATTTCTTACCTATATGAGAAACTTATTCACTTGAACGTCTTGCTCGTATATACATAAATGAGATTGTAAGACTGCATGGTATGCCAGTATCCATAGTTTCCGATCGAGACCCAAGATTCAATTCACAATTTTGGGTTAGTTTGTAAAAAGCTATGGGAACGGATTTACGATTTAGTTCGGCATATCATCCTCAAACAGATGATATGTCAGAGAGGACTATTCAAACTCTTAAAGATCTATTAAGACTCTGTGTCCTTGACTTCAAAGAAAGTTGGGACAAGTTCTTGCCATTGGTGGAGTTTTCCAACAACAACAGTTATCAAGCAAGTATTGGCATGACTCCATTTGAGGTGTTGTATGGACGTAAGTGTCGTTCTCCAGTATGCTGGGATGATGTGACAACCCAAATTTTTCATAAGTTATTAAAATAAGAATTTAATAATTGAATTTCTTATTACGATGTGATTAATGTAACAATCCAGAATTTTAATTGTAATTATAAATATTTATTGAATTATATAAATATTTAATGGATGTGTTTATTGTTGAATAACTATTTGTTTGTTGTTGAATAAATATTTATTTAATTTGATTTGATTTGATTTGGTTAATTATTTGTTTAATAAATAATTAATGGGTTAAGGAAATTAATTGTTATGAGATAATATTCTAATTTAATTTAATAATTAAGTTAGAGAGTTTATAATGATTAAATGATTTATTCAATAAATTGTTATTAGAATTAATTAAATTAAGTATGAAAACTTAATTAAATAAAGTGTGATAAATAACTATATTTTAAAGGAGTTATTAAAATAAATTAAAGGAGTTTAGTTTAGTTTTGCCAAAAAAGGCTTAAATATATTAAGTCTTTAATTTTTAAAGAGTTTTGCCAAACGGAGCCTTATTGCTTTTGGTTTTATTTTAAATTTTGAATTATAATACACTAAATAAATAAAATATAAATAATATATAATAATTTTTGGTCACCGCTGATTTTATAAGGTCATTAGTAAGACGTCGGTTTTAGATGTTTTGAAAATGTGTGCGTTGCCTTTGTTTTATTTCACGTAAAAGAGTTTTGGGTCTGATATTGGCTTAAGAGAAAAGAGAACAAAGATTACAGAGAAAAGAATTTGAGAGAGTTTGATAGAGAAAAGGCTGGGATTTCAAAGCAAGTTCTGAGTGTTCAAGCGATTCTCAGTGAAAGGATTTTCAAAGCAACAAGAGGTATTTTCCATAATCATAACACTATATACGTTTTACGTTCTTTGTGTTCTTGATTGTAATATAAAGTTTTTACAAAATTTTCTGTAAACCATGTTTTTACAATTAATTATGAAATTATGCGTATTTGTAATGGTAATTGTTATAACTAGCATATATATATATACATAGAAGTATATATATGTGATTGTATGCTAAATTACGTATGCAAGAAAGAAATTGGTTTTATAGTGATTACATGTACTTGAACATGTTTTGTAGGATAACAAAATTAGGTATGCTAAGTGTGAAATTGAACCTTATGTATGTTAATTGGGTAAGGACATAATGAGAACGTAGTTCAAAGGAATGAATTCGTTGGATAAATGTGGTTTACAGTGTTAAAACTTGTAAATCAACGTCAACAATGGAGTTGGGCTTTAAACTATGGTTTCAAGGATTTAAATTTTCTGAAATTATTGTTTAATTGCTTTAAATTGGTATATGTATGATAAGTAAATGTTTATGAGTAATATTTATAAGTTTTACATCTTAATTTAGATGTTAGCAGTAGTAATTAGTCAAGAATTTAGTTATTATGTTCTTCGTGGTTGGGTTCTGTAAGTTTTGGCGCCCAACACCAAAATTTGCACCCCAGCTGTGATTTTCGCGCCTCAACGCCAAAAATAGCCCAGAACTTCGCACCCTAGCACTGAAATTTGTGCCCCAGTACCAATTCCTAACTTAGTTCTCGCGCCCCAGCGCTGGAACAATAGTCTGGGTCGGGCAATTTTGACCTCCTGTAATAAAATGGCCATAATGTTTTCATACGAACTCCGATTGAGGTGATTCAAGATGATCCGAAACCAGGACAAAAAGACCTACAACTTTTGTTCTTTAAGTTTTTCAAGTTGAGGTCGGTAACAGGGGTCAAAATGGTCATTTGTGGGACTGATATGTATTAGGAGATAATCGGAGGGCGTCGGGAATGCACATATTCAAATGTAGTGCTCCTGACGATAAAAGATGTTGTCCTAAGTTATAAAACATGAGTATTAGTAAAAATAATGATGCTTAACATTAATAAATGATGTATTAGATAAGTTTTATAAGCATACTAAGTACACACAAGAGAGACGAATCGGGCGTGTGACGAATGAACGTCGAAATGTCGTGCAAAGTGTTAATGAACTTAAAAAGTGTTTCCATTCAATTGAATTGAATATTATAAGATATGGAATGGATTTAATATAAAACCAATAAGTAGTCCTAGCAAGACTTAAGCACTTGAATGAACTTCGAGTTTGACTAAGAAGAAATATAGTGAGTTATAAGTCTAAAGTTAATACAATCAAATTGAACATTGTGTATTGATTAATAGGAAGAGTTATAGGATGTAGATTAAAGTTTACATTACAACTACTATGCATTTTTATATGACTAATAGTTGATGTGAATAATTATATAATTGTGTAGGGCACGTGAAGTACAGATAACTGTAAGCTGTTAAACTGTTATTGGTAAACAACGATCAAGGCAAGTCTTTCGGTTCCTATTTGCTATGTGAACTTGATGATTAATTGTTTTAAATCTTTATTGCAAAGAGCATGATGTGTTATATATATATATATATATATATGTTAAAAGTATGAAATGTTAAAGTCAATTTATGACTATGTTGATTTATTAAAGCATGCTGATTGAGTAAGGACTCAATATTTATACATGTTATATGAACTGTAGCATGTATGTTATATGTTGAGCATGTTATTATGTGCTATGTGATGCATGAAAACTGTTAGATTTTTCTGGGCTGTCGAGCTCAACCTTCTAAATAACCATTTTTGCAGGTTCAAGATTCAAGGTAAAGTTATGTGTTATTTGAAAGACATAAATCAGATGTGATACTTGAAGATTTATACACTTTGGTTGTGTTATTATTATTTGAACCATGTTTAAGATTCTGAATAATGTATTAATGTCAAATTGTAGTATTATTTTGTGATGTAAACTATTGTAGTATTAAAATGATTCTGAGATATTTAGATGTAAAGGTTGAAGGTTTTGGGAATGAGGATAGTTTGTAATAGAAAGTTTTAATTACTCCGCAAATTTCAATGGTTGTATTATCGTTTAATGATGTAAAATTAGAGGTTGAATGTATTATTAACGATCGGATTCGAGAATTAAATTGTATGAATTTTGGGGTCGTTACAGTTGGTATCAAAGCTGATAGGTTAGAAACCTTAGGTATGAGTACCTTAGGCTATAACCTTAGAGAAGAGAGATTGAGATAATGAACGAATAAGCTCAATTAAAGTTTAAACAATAAGAAGTAATTTAGGAAATATATAAAGAAGGGATTAAAACATGCGTGAGAGGATTCAAAGAAGGATCTCGCAGAGTTATAAGGAATATGAAAGTTGGGTTACCCAACTCCAATAATAAGGATGTAAGGTGATAATAAATAGACAATATCTGTAAGAAGAGAATGGTAAAAAAGTTAAGAATAAAAAGTTATATTTAAGTATGATACAATTGTACTCTTTAATAGTTGATGTATGGTATCTGGGCTAAATGATTCCTTCATAGAGCGGAGGTATATATGAACTATCAACTCGAAACCTAGTTTGTTGGTTGTTTGTGGGAAACCACTCAGCGTACCATATTAAAACTGTTAGAGACTCAATGTGTACCAAGTATAGAAAGGGGATACGTATGATGAAAATGTGGAACTCAAATGAAATGTTAAGCAATGTAAACGAAGTTAGAAATTCTTAAAGGAAGAATTGTTTTATAAATAACAAAATTCAAAGAAGAATCTTGAAGAGATATAAAGATAAAAAAAATGGGAGTTACCCTAACTCCAATAGCCAAGATAACGAATAATGATGAATAGACAAAGTCTGTAAGATTAAAAGCATAAACGAAATTGTAAATGATGAAAAAGAAAATAAAGATGATCGTAAAACAAAATGATCACGAGTTAAGAAAAGAATTTTAAGGGAGATGATTATAGAATAAGATCACGACATGATTTGTTTAAGTTATAAAGGAAGATGCTCTGTAATGTTTGAATAATTATAACTTGATGCTATGAAGATAATGTACTATGATATAGTACAAGATAAACTCATAAGGAATTATAGATAATGTGATACGAGGAATTCGTATCGAACAAAAAGCAAGTTAAGAGTAAGATAGAGTTAGGTGGGATTTCAATTGAGGACTCATTTGATGGCTGAGTTGTACAAATCTTTGTATGGGCGAGGGTTTGTGCTTGCACTTAGTTTATTATATTGATGATCATTGGAATGTCGGTGTCGTGCTATCAATGTATGTGTGGTGAAAAGGTGATTCTTTTCTCATGTGTATATTTGATAGTTAGAAATTGTTAAGATTAGTCAGTTATTATTAGGATTAGGTGTGGTTCTTAAAACTAATGCATATGGTAAGTTCATGACTCATAATACTATTGTATGTTTTGAACCCCTCAGTGAATGGACGCCTATGGTCTGACTAGGATAAGTTCTTAAACTCATATTATTGTGGCAAGTTCCTGAACTTCCATTGTGCGGTAAGTTTGATGAAATATTTTGGGTAGAAAACGGTTATAGTATAGAGAGCATTGATGAAGTTGAAGATTGATAGAATGGTTAAGTAATGAAGTAATGAAGTAAAGATTGAAGTTGATGGATACCTAGATATTCTAAATCTACTAGCTATGCTAGACTTTCGAAATTTATTGACTTCGTGCTGATGTTTGCACTTTTATTTTCTTGAAAAACATTGGATCAAATGATGAAACCAATGAGTTTTAAAAACAATACCGTTATTCGTATGTATATGCTAATTTCTTCAGCTAGACATAAATGATTTGAAATATATATCAAAATGTATTTTTATATCATCAATACATCATGTAACCTGATGTAGAGATGATAAAAATGATGGAGTCAACAATGCAGTATTACTTAGTGTTGGATGTGATCTAAGGATCGTCAGCCCACTATGGTATGATGTAGTATGATAAAATCACCAAATGACAGAATCCTCAAACGAACTATAAATACAGTGCGGTATCATGATGTCATAAAAAGATTTTGAGATTTCTTTAAGATATGAGAATATATATATATATATATATATATATATATATATATGTATGTATATGTATATTTCGATTGATGTCCGAATTGTTGTAGAAGTCTATGATATTTGATTCAGCTAGAAGAATATTGAAAGATGTTCATGGAATTCAAGTGTTCTTTGTCAAACTATGCCAAACCAAATTATTTTTGTATGGATTCAGATGTTGAAAAGCTGAGATGAACAACCCTTTTATAGGGGATTACGCGGAGGCGTTTAGATATTAGTGCACAATACATTGTACAAAGGGCTGATCACCTAAGTACGAGGAGTCCCTATAGTCTTATTACTGTTAAAGTTTAAGTTGAAAGATTACTTATAACTATGGACATACGCATAACGTTAAAATGTTTGCGCACAATACATCGTACGAAGGGCTTAACACCCTAAGTACGAGAGTCCCTATAGTCTAATGACTGTTAAGGTTTAAGTTGAAAGAGTACTTATAACCGTGGACGTAGTTCAAGGTCTTATGACCCTCAGCATGATTTAGAATCTTTTAAATTCCTGCTATTCATATCGCTTTCCAATTATTGAGTAATTGAGAAAGATTCTTGTAATTCTAAAAGGTGAATGTGGTAAGGATGATATTCCTTAGAAAGAAATAAGTCGTAGAATGCGACACTGAATGATGAATATATTGAATAAGTGAGAAAAGAAATTTTTAAATGAGAAGGAGATGAGTTATCAAAGAATAACATAAAACTTTTAATAGAAAAGTTTAATAATTGTAGAAAAATCTTTGTGAAAAGAAGTGATTATAGATCCCAATGAATGAATAAAGTATTAACATAAAATCTATTTTTATATATTGAATGAATAAAGATTAATAGATAAAATTTCAAGGACGAAATTCTTAGAAGAATGGGTGAATGTAATATTTCGAGTTTTTATGATAACGATCATTAGTTAAGGAAATGAATGGGTTAAAGAGTATATAATACTCAAAATATAATTGAGTTCAAGTGAAAGTTATGAAATAAAACCTAGAATTTGTTGAAGTAATGAATATAGTAGTAAATATAAAATCTATATTAAGGTAATGTGTTGAAGTTATTCAACGATAAATTTTTGAAAAGAGACTTGGTGAAAATCGAGTAAAGGAGGTTTCTTTGATTCCGAGGACGAAATCCTTATAAGGAGGGAATGATGTGACAACCCGAATTTTTCATAAGTTATTAAAATAGGAATTTAATAATTGAAATTCTTATTACGATGTGATTAATGTAATAATCCAAAATTTTAATCTTAATTATAAATATTTATTGAATTATATAAATATTTAATGGATGTGTTTATTGTTGAATAAGTATTTGTTTGTTGTTGAATAAATATTTGTTTCATTTGATTTGATTTGATTTGATTTGATTTGATTTGGTTAATTATTTATTTAATAAATAATTAATGGGTTAAGAAAATTAATTGTTATGAGATAATATTCTAATTTAATTTAATAATTAAGTTAGGGAGTTTATAATGATTAAATGATTTATTCAATAAATTGTTATTAGAGTTAATTAAATTAAGTATGAAAACTTAATAAAATAAAGTGTAATAAATAACTATATTATAAAGGAGTTATTAAAATAAATTAAAGGAGTTTAATTTAGTTTTGCCAAACAAGGCTTAAATATATTAAGTCTTTAATTTTTAAAGAGTTTTGCCAAACAGAGCCTTATGGCTTTTGGTTTTATTTTGAATTTTGAATTATAATAAACTAAATAAATAAAATATAAATAATATATAATAATTTTTGGTAACCGCTGCTTTAATAACGTCATTAGTAAGACGTCGGTTTTAGACATTTTGAAAATGCGTGTGTTGCCTTTGTTTTATTTAACGTAAAAGAGTTTTGGGTCTGATATTGGCTTAAGAGAAAAGAGAACAAAGATTGCAGAGAAAAGAATTTGAGAGAGTTTGAGAGAGAAAAGGCTGGGATTTCAAAACAAGTTCTAAGTGTTTAAGCGATTCTCAGCGAAAGGATTTTCAAAGCAACAAGAGGTATTTTCCATAATCATAACACTATATACGTTTTACGTTCTCTGTGTTCTTGATTGTAGTATAAAGTTTTTACAAAATTTTCTATAAACCATGTTTTTATAATTGATTATGAAATTATGCGTATTTGTAATGGTAGTTGTTATAACTAGCATATATATGTGTGTGTGTGTGTGTGTGTGTGTGTGTGTGTGTGATTGTATGCTAAATTACGTATGCAAGAAAGAAATTGGTTTTACAGTGATTACATGTACATGAACATGTTTTGTAGGATAACAAAATTAGGTATGCTAATTGTGAAATTGAACCTTATGTATGTTAATTGGGTAAGGACTTAATGAGAACGTAGTTCAAAAGAATGAATAGATTGGATAATTGTGGTTTACAGTGTTAAACCTTGTAAAACAACGTCAACAATAGAGTTGGGCTTTAAACTATGGTTTCAAGGATTTAAATTTTCTGAAATTATTATTTAATTGCTTTAAATTGGTATATGTATAATAAATAAATGTTTATGTGTAATCTATATAAGTTTTATGTATTAATTTAGATGTTAGCAGTAGTAATTAGTCCAAAATTTAGTTATTCTGTTCTTCGTGGTTGGGTTCTATAAGTTTTGGCGCCACAGCGCCAAAATCTGCGCCCCAGCTGGGATTTTCTCGCCTCAGCACCAAAAATAGCCAAGAAATTCGCTCTCCAGCGCTGAAATTTGTGCCCCAGTGCCAATGCCTGACTTAGTTCTCGCGTCCCAGTGCTGGAACAGTCGTCTAGGTCGGGCAGTTTTGACTTCTTGTAGTAAAATGACCATAACGTTTTCATACAAACTTCGATTGAGGTAATTCAAGATGAAACGGAATGAGGACGAATAGATCTACAACTTTTGTTCTTTAAGTTTTTCAATTTGAGGTCGAGAACAGGTGTCAAAATGGTCATTTGTGGGACTGATATGTATTAGGAGTCAATCAGAGGGCGTCGGGAATGCACATATTCAAATGTAGTGCTCCTGACGATAAAAGATGTTGTCCTAAGTTATAAAACATGAGTATTAGTAAATATAATGATGCTTAACATTAATAAATGATGTATTAGATAAGTTATATAAGCATACTAAGTACATACAGGAGAGACGAATCGGGCGTGTGACGAATGAACGTCGAAATGCCGTGTCAATTGTTAATGAACTTAAAATTGTTTCCATTCAATTGAAATGAATATTATAAGATATGGAATTGATTTAATATAAAACCAATAAGTAGTCCTAGCAAGACTTAAGCACTTGAATGAACTTCGAGTCTGACTAAGAAGAAATATAGTGAGTTATAAGTCTAAAGTTAAAACAATCATATTGAATATTGTGTATTGATTAATAGGAAGAGTTATAGGATGTAGATTAAAGTTTACATTACAACTACTATGTATTGCTATTGACTAATAGTTAATGTGAATGATTATATAATTGTGTAGGGCACGTGAAGTATAGATAACTGTAAGCTGTTAAACTGTTATTGGTAAACAATGATCAAGGCAAGTCTTTCAGTTCCTATTTGCTATGTGAACTTGATGATTAACTATTTTAAATATTTATTTCAAAGAGCATGATGTGTTATATATATATATATATATATATATATATATATATATATATATATATTTTGAAAGTATGAAATGTTAAAGTCAATTTATGACTATGTTGATTGATTAAAGCATGTTGATTGAGTAAGGACTCAATCTTTATACGTATTATATGAACTGTAGAATGTATGTTATATGTTAAGCATGTTATTATGTGCTATATTATTCATGAAAACTGTTAGATTTTTCTGGGCTGTCAAGCTCAACCTTGCAAATAACCATTTTTGCAGGTTCAAGATTCAAGGTAAAGTTATGTGTTACTTGAAAGAGATAAATCAGATGTGATACTTGAAGATTTATACACTTTGGTTGTGTTATTATTATTTGAACCATGTTTAAGGTTCCAAATAATGTATTAATGTCGAATTGTAGTATTATTTTGCGATGTAAACTATTGTAGTATTGAAATGATTCTGAGATATTTAGATGTAAATGTTGAAGGTTTTGGGAACGAGGATAGTTTGTAATAGAAAGTTTTAATTACTCCGCAAATTTTAATGGTTGTATTATTGTTTAATGATATAAAATTAGAGGTTGAATGTATTATTAACGATCGAAGGCAAGAATTACATTGTATGAATTTTAGGGTCGTTACAAATGAGGTGGGTGAAGCAACGTTGTTGGGTCTAGAATTGGTATGCATAACAACGAAAAAGATTCAAATGATCCGGCAACGTATAAATACCTCACAAGATCGACAAAAGAGTTATGCTGATCTTCATCGAAGGGACATAGAATTCAATATTGGTGATCATGTGTTGTTATGTGTTGCTCTATGGAAGGGCGTTACAAGATTTGAAAAAAGAGGAAAGCTTAATCCTTGATTCATTGGTCCATTCGAAATCTTCGATCGAGTAGGAACTGTGGCCTATAGACTCGCCTTACCGCCAAGTATGTCTCGTGTTCATAACATTTTTCACATATCTATGTTACGTAAATATGTGAAAGATCTTAACCACATTATTGAATTAGAACCAGACGAGATAGCGGAAGATTTAACGTATATAGAGGTACCTGTTAAAATCTTGGATAAGAAGGATCATATTCTACAGTCCAAGGTTATACCTCAAGTTAAAGTTTTGTGGATAAACTATGATGTAGAGGAAATGACCTGTGAGTTAGAATCTAAAATAAAATCAAGGTATACTCACCTCTTCGACATACCAGGTACGTACCCCAATTTTGAGGGCAAAATTTCATAAGAAGGGGAGATTGTAAGACCCCAACTTTTATGAATAAAGATTAATTTTTTTTCAAAATATATTTTTGAATATTATGGTGTGGATTTGATATAATGTCATAGTTGTGAGTAATATTTATAAATTTTGCAAAGTAAGAAATTTGTTATAAAATATTTGATTGGTCGGGGAATATTCGTTTTAACAAGGAATATTCGTACGACGACACAATTATTGGTGGACCCCACAATGATAGTATTGTCGGAGTTAGAAAACGACAGAAATATCTTTTTATAAAATTAACGGCGAAATTTTTACCTTTAACTGTTGAAATACTCGGTAGTAAAAGTACAGTAATACGAGTGATTGCATAATAGCACACGATATTGTACAGTATCTTTGATTATTGATGCTTACGTAAAAAGTCACTCAGTTATACTCAATTATTGCTACATTAATTGCTGCATAATATCTCTCATATTATTAATTTAATTATTGTCAAAGTATCATCTGCATAATATTCTATATTATTAAATCAATAATTGAGACGACAAAGTTATTTATATTATTATTTGCATTATTGACGATGTCTAGAAAGTTCTGTCGAGGAAATGAGTTTGGTCATCTAATTGCGCGTCAATAGGGAGAAATCCTTATCGGAATGCCCCAACTTTTCTGGGAATGATCAGGTTGTTGAATATTATGAGTTATAATATTAATGATGAATAAGTTTGTGTTAATTAAAGATGAAATTGATATTTCTATTGTGTTGGGATTTTTAGTGTTAGTGGAAATAGACATTTATTTCGATAATAATTGATTTCTGGAGGTTAAATTGACCAATCGGGTAATTAATCAGATAAATGAGTAATTAATTGTTATTAGTTCACATGCATGTATTGTTGATTTACATGCATGTACTATTAGGGGAGGTGGTGCAAGTTTGATATTACTTGTAGAACTAAATTAAAAACTGGAGGAAAAGATGAAGGTACTATACTGTAATAATTCGAGCCCCAAAATGTGCAATTATCGAAACTATGTTTTCCTATAAATAGAAATTCATTCTTCTTTTATTCTCACCAATTCACTAAGACTCACAAAGAGCAATTATTGAGAAAGAAGCTATAGAGAGAAAGAAGAAGAGTATTCTGCTACTTCACTATTCTAGTATCCAGTCTTCTTCTAAGGTAAGAGATATTATTTTTTTTCAATACTTGTATGAAATAATATTTTCTTCCATACTATGTAGTATATAAGTAATATTATTTCGTTTCGTATTCCTACTTCTACACTCATTTTGTTAAAGTATTAATTCTATACTCCGTGAAATTAGTATAATATCCTTGAAATTTGTGCTTCATCTAGTATCGTTTCACAGAGATATTTTTTTGAACAATCTTGATAATTTTTAATCTTTTCATATCGAAGTACTATTCACAAAGTACTATTTACAAAGTACTATTCATAAGGTACTATTTATAAAATACTATTCACATGGTACTATTCATAAAGTACTATTCACGGGATACTATTCACAAAGTACTATTCCTAAAGTACTATTCACATAGTACTATTCACTCGGGTACTATTCACCTGAGTACTATTCATGACAAACATTGATTTCTTCTCTGTCCAAATCATTTTTGATATAATATTATTCTTGAATTTTACTCCATAAAGCAGTATTATGTTGACAATTTGGACATTATTGAATTGTGGATAAATTAAATTATATATCTTTAAAATTTATCCTTACTTTCATTTAATTTAATTCTTATATCATTGTCATCATCCTCATGCTTATATTGTGATGCAAGTCATCTTTGGTCGTAGTGCATAAATGGACTGTTGATTGGTATGATTTTGACCAGGGATTATTCTGTATAATCATTACCTTAATGTTACAAATGATGTGGTAAAAGTCTTCATTGGCCCGTAGTGCATTGATGGACAGTGGTTGGCATGATCACGACCATTGGTGAAAAAACGAATATCCTTGGCCCATAGTGCATTGATTATTCGTGGTTGTGATACTAAATAATATCATTGGCCCATAGTGCGTGGATAATTCTGTGATGTGGATTATTTATTAAGCTGAGTCTCAGCAATAAAATTGATGATAAACTTTTTAAATCATAGAAGATAGTAGATATCATTCTCTCTTGACTCTTCTAATGGATTGCTTGTTTCGCTGCAGTTAAACTTGATGTTTAATGTATTTTATCAGTTTAACACTATTTTAGGCTAACAATAATTTATTCTGCATTATCTTAGTCATAATATTTCTTACTAGGCTAGTTGAGCTCGCCCTTTTGCTTTCATTGTTCTCTTCAAGAAATGAGAATGTAGCCAGGACTAGTCGGGGAATGGAGTGATGGTCCGAGATGGTGTTATAGTAGTCCTCACTATTCTATGAGATAGTGTGATAATAATTGTAATGAGGACTCCATTTTAGTTTGGATATTATCTAGAAGACAATATTCGTGTAAAAACTCTCAGCTCATGTTGTATAATTAAGTTTGTATTTGTATTTTGTACCATGTATTTGGCGACTCAAAATGGGTGCTGTATACTGATTTTGGGGGTGTCACAGTACTCATGAGTTATGACGGTTTATAGCAGAATAGTTGTTCAAACCCTTTTGGGAAAAAATGAAAGTTCGAGATCTTATGACAGCTCAGCTAAAGTCACTACGATGTTTCAAAAATATATTTTGAAACCAAAAGAAGTAATTTCCTATCATTTGAAATCTCTCCACAAATTTTGTTCAGTTGTTGAATGTTTAGAAGTATGAAAGCATTATTCTTGATTTTGTTTTTTATATGCATCTATTCTAGTTGTTGGGCATGTAAATTCTCATTCTTACTTAAAATCAAATGTTTTCAACAAAAACTGAGCATATAGAAGGTTCTAGAAAGGAGAAGAACAAAGGCAAGTTGAATGCTTATAGGGATATGGATCCTATATGTAATAGATATGGTTGTTATAAATAATTACTATGTTAATTATCATGTTTCAAAGATTTAAAAGTCTTAGAACGTGGGAATGTAATAATAACACTTTAATAGCTAGTAATTACCTTCCTATTAAGTATGAATGCATGGATATGTATCTTTACGTTTAGCACCGTAGAGCACCATATCCAAATTTTAATGGTGCTCGGATTTGGGGGCGTCACAGAAGTAGAGGGAATAATAATAATAATAATAATAATAATAATAATAATAATAATAATAATAATAATAATAATAATAATAATAATAATATAATAATAATAATAATAAAGGAGGAATGGAAGAGAATATAAAGAAAATGATGGAGACATGTAGAAATTGTGGTATGAACCACATTGGGGTTTATTTGAAAGGGAAAATATATGTTTTAAATGTTGTACCAATCCAAAGAGTAACGGTGCTTTGTGTGTTATGTTTTGGAGCACCTAACACAAAATTTCCCAAAAAGGGTGGTGGCAAATATTAGAGGGGCAAATAAAAATAATAATAAACTTCAGATAACGGGACCTGTGACGCCCCGAAATCCAGTCTATTTCACACCTAGATTTCATACACCACGAATACATCTCATTCAAAACATACATCATTATATAGATAAATATAACAACATACATTCTCAAATCCAAGGTTCTAATACCTTTTAACCTCGTTCATTATAAATAATGATAATTAAATTATTCTTTACATCTTACAAGAGTGACTTTCACCCGCCACCAAGGATACATAACATTTCATTAAACTATTCTATAGTAAAATTAAACTATTCTATATTACAAGTCTTGACTTGATCTTTACGCTCATTCATACACCGAATGACACTTTATCTGGATACTGGTCAACTTAATCTTTACGAGATCCTTAAGTTCTTTCTAACATCGTTTACTGAAAATGTTTTTATTTAAAGCAAGAGTGAGCATTCAATTGCTTAGCAAGCCATAGTAGTTGAATAAACAACCTCAAGAATTTAAACATTCTTTTAAGACTTCAATAACTGAATAAAGGTTATGAAGCAGCTCGAATAATAGGAATAAATCTGATTTCTATCATTTTAAAATATTAATCACATTTACTTTCACATACTTTCATTCTTCTACCTTTTCATACATGTTTTTTCTGGCTAGAATCATTAGCACAAACTTAACAATAACGGTTCATGTATAAACAGAACTTCTTCACATAGAACAGTTCAATCATAGAACAGTTCATTTCAAAGAAACACCGAAGTGTTAAAAATTGTGGCACAAGGCCTCATACATACTAACACTTTGTACAAATATCACACATTTACACATAGGTAAAACTTCTCATGTTCAACATTTGAGAAAGTTTAAGAAACTAACATGCATATTAAAAATGAATGAAGTTAGGAAACTTGCCTTAAGCATAGCTATAACTTATATTTTACGTTTAATTGTTCATTGCAATCCCTATATAACACATAAGGAAATAACATATTTACCAATTAGTCATATACTTGACTTACGCATTGGTTTAAGATTAACTTTACTCCTTATGGTTCGTGTTTATAACCTAAGTTCACGTAACCATATTTATTTACCATTTTACGGCGTTATGACATATAAAGATGTATTAACTCATACGATCATCATCTTTGATGATTTACATTCTTATCTTCTTCTTATAACTTTTTTAAGACTTAGCATACATCGAGTCTTTACTAGTATTCCATATGGTACTCTGAGTGATTTGATACAAACAACCAACAATCTAGTTTCTCGTCTCATCTACACCGTCTTTCACAACGAGTTACATCGGTTGCTAGTTCGTATTAACCTTTGCTCTCTAAAGGAATTGTTTAGCTTAGCTCCCAAATGTCAACCATTAAATATTACAATTGTACCACAACTTAAACTTAACTTATCCGAACCATTAAAACTATAATGTTCATTAAGTTGATTTCCCATTCCTTATGGCTTTCTGGCAACTAAATGTCATACCTCAGGATTTATTACTTATCGTCTAAGTCATACAATCATTTGTATACCAAGAACTATCATTCAATGTTAATATTGTGTGTTCATAGCATTAAGCATTTTACATTACCTTATTCATAACTTATAACGTCTGGTTCATTCGACTCAGAATGTTATCCAAGTTATAATCATTAACTCGGCTTCTTAACGTTATACATCATTGTCATTAATTCAGTTTCTTCACCGTTCATAGGTTTAATCATTAGTCTTCATTATCTTATGGTCAAAACATACATGGTGTGTAGGTTCTGCCCGTTTAATATTCGCATACACTCAACCTTCACGTCGGCTAAAGTGTTTAATGCTTACGTTTCATTCTAACATTCTCTATCCGACTCACACTCGAACTTTCATTAATCTTATTACCGTTCGCTACGGCTTTCTTGATAATTTCATATCTTACATACTACCTTCATCAATGTCTAAGTCACACCACCAATATATACTTAGTGTAAGACCCCAAATTATTAATAAATGAAATTTAATTTCCTCTATTTATTATTTTGAAATAGTAAGGGTTGATTTCATTAATTTGGTTAGTTATGGGAAAAATGCGCAAATATTTTAAATAAGCAAGTGGTTATAAAATATTCATTTTTGTCGGGGAATATTCGTTTGGTCGTGGAATATTCTTGCTGTCGGGGAATATTCGTAGGACGGCGCAGTCTTTTGTGGGCCCCATAACGAAAAGCGATTGGATGAATAAAACGACAAGTATAAGTTGTTTATAAATAACAGCGCAGTTGTTACCGTTAATACTATTGGAATACCCGGTGGTTAAAACACAGTAATACGCGTTGTTGCACAGTAGCACACGGTATTACACCAATTATTGATTCTTACGTAAGAAGGCACTACTCCATAATTGTTACAGTAATTACTGTTCAGTATTTTATTTTATTGATTCAATAATTGCTGCGTTGATATTTTATATTACCGTTGTTTCAATAATTGTCACTACATAATATTTTCTATTATCAAAGCAATAATTCATATTATCTGAATAATATTATTAGAAAATATTATTGGCAATGTCTAGAAAGTTCTGTCTAAGGAGAGGTTTGGTCACCTAATTGCGCGCCAGTAAGGAGAGATCCTTATTGGAAAGCCCCCTCTTTCCTGGGAACTGCCTGGTTGTCAGTACTGTGATTCTGTAATATTATTTATGAATAATTAATTATTGATTTATATGATGAAGAAAATATTGATTTTATGTGGATATAGATGGAGAAATTTTTTAAAGTGACAATTGTTGAAAATTGATATTTTATCTTTTCTGATAAAATAATATTTTATTATATTATTATAATATAATAATGATGATATTTTTACAATGAATGTGGTATATATGAGTAAATGAGGAGGAGTATTTTTGTTGCAATAAATACTAAAAACATATTAAACATGTTGGTGGACCCATTTCTTGACTGAAATTTGATTATAGCTTGTAAAATCACCCGTTTATGGATTTCGGTAAATTTCTGTTTGGAATTTTAAAAAACTTTCTTCTGCAAAGTTGTAGAGAATTAAATTTCCTTTAAAAAGTCGCAAGATTCGAATTTTCTGACAAAAGGGCTATTTATTATGAATTATTGAAGTTCCGAGGTACCAAAATAATTGATTTTTGGAAGTTTAAAATATTTTTAGTTAGAAAAACGTTTTTGTTATTTGTAGGCATGTGTTAAGAGTTGGAAATCAGCTGGTATGAGTACGTAGAAAATTTGATTATATATATTATTATTATATTAAATTTTCTACTTTGGTGTTCTAAATAATTTCTTATAAATAAGGTGCTTAGGTTAGAATTGAAAATCACACCAGAAACTAAAGATTTCTCTCTCTTTCTCTCTCTATATATTGAGCGTATTTGTGAGTATTTTAGTACTTTGAGTATTGTTATATGGTGCAAGTTCTTTCAGCACTATATCCAATATTCCAGTCAGAAGTGCTATTCTTTCTGAGGTAAGGGATGTTATTTTATTCGAAAATGATATTATTTCTTCAATATCATTATGCCGAAATATTGGTTGGAAATTTTTATCAAATTTAGAACTTTTTCATGTCGGGGTTACTATTCATGAGTTACTATTCACGAGTTACTATTCATGAGTTACTATTCACGAGATACTATTCATGAGTACTATTCATGAAGCATGATGATTTTTTTTGTAAAATTTCTATCTTTTGGTGTTGGAGTTACTATTCACGTATACGGTACTATTCACGTATATTGCACTATTCAAGTATGCGGCACTATTCACCGAAAAATGAAATTTCTTCTTTTTGTCCAAAATATCTATTCTGGATACTAGCTTTGATTGTATCCATGTTTTGATCATTCTTGAATTTTACTCCACTATGATTATTTATGAGGTATTTTTGGACATGAAATAGATGAAATACGAATCCTTAATATTTATTCTTTTGTTTCACTGGATTCGTTTTCTTTAAAATATTTTTCATCATCCTCAGTCCTAAATGATGATATTACTGAATATCTTTGGCCTGTAGTGCAAAGATGAATGATTTCTTGATGAAAATCTTTGGCCCGTAGTGCAAAGATGAACAGGTGTTGAGATGAACATGACCGACTGATTAATATCTTTGGCCCGTAGTGCAAAGATGAATAGGTGTTTAGATGAACATGATCAACTGATGAATATCTTTGGCCTGTAGTGCAAAGATGAATATTTGATTCCAAATATATATTGATTGATGTTACAGGGATAAAATATCGGCGATGAACTTTTAAATTCATATATAGAAGATAGTAGTTTGCATTCTCTACTTAACTCTTCTAATGAATTATTATTTCCGCTGCGAAGATTGATTTAAAACTGGTTGTCTATTGTATTCTATTAGATTTTTCCCTGTTGAGGACTAACGATAATTTGTTCTATATTATCTTAGTCATAATGTTCTTTACTGGGCTAGTTGAGCTAACCCTTTTCCTTGTTGTTCCATTTTTCTTCTCAGGAGGCGAGAATGTAGCGAGTACTAGTCGGGGTGTGGAATGATGGTTCTAGAAGTGGTTCTAGTAGTCCTCACTATTCTGTAAAATAATGTATTAATAATTGTAATGAGGACTTATTTGAGTGTGGATATTATCTAGATGACAATATTTGTATTTAAACTCACAGTTTTTATGTAGTATTAATAAAGTTGTAGTTATTTCTGTACCATGTATTTTGACGACTCGGAATGGGTGTTGTATACCTATTTTGGGGGCGTCACAGTTGGTATCAGAGCTTAGGGATATGGTATCTGGCGGAGATCGAGGAATAGTACTAGGAGGGGAAAGACGAGTAATCCTTCGCTAGTATGTCATACCTAAGCTTATTTGTTAGTCAGTCGAACTATATGGTTAATATGTGATATGTTAATTTGTTTAATTAACCCTTGTTTTATGGCAGTATTTAAGAATGGCAGTTGAGAATATTAACGGTGGAGTTAATGAAACCGTGGAAACACCTTTAATCACCACCCAGGGGAACGTGCAACAGGAAGACAATATTCCTCCTGTAAACAACACCACTGAGCAAGCGATGAACGACAAGATGTTTAGGAGCTTTTTGTAGTTCATGCAAAACCAGACGAGGGAGACTCGTGTACAGAATACGGGTGGAAATGATAGCAACATGCGGTTTGTCACGACCAAGCAGTTCAAAGAGTTGGGACAACCGGAATTCTGGGGAATGCCGGATCTGATTAAGACAGAGACGTGGGTCAAGCAAATTACCAAGATATTCGATGTCTTGGGATGTACGGAGGAACAGAAGGTTCCATTCTCCACCTTTATATTTCGTGGCAAGGCAGATTACTGGTGGGAGTCTGTGAAACGTACCCAGCCTGCCACACTCAGTATGTCTTGGAAAACGTTTCAGAAACTTTTCAACGAAAAATACTTTCCTGAAAGTATTCGCCATATGAAAGAGGTAGAGTTTATTAGACTAGAACAAAACAACATGACGGTGTCCCAATACGAGGCGAAGTTCGCAGAGTTATCTAGGTTTGCACCTCATTTGGTAGAGAATGAGGAACGAATGACGAGGATGTTTCTTAGAGGTTTAAAACTTGAGATTCGGCAATATCTTATCTCTCATAAATTTTCTTTATATTCAGATGTTATCAACAGGGCTCAATTATTAGAGCGAGATAGCGAGTACGTTAAACCAAGAGACCGCAACCAGGATCATACCGGTGACAGCAGTCATCAGAACAACGATAACTAACGGAGAAAGAAAAATACGGACAAGAGCGACAACCACTCTGGTGGTAATCGTGTCCATAAAAATAGAAGAAGCGAGTCGTGTGACGCCCCCAAAATAGGATTCGTACTTTGTTTTATTCATGTCCAACAATACCTCAAAAATAATCATAGTGGTGTAAAATTCAAGAATTATCAAAACATGGATACAATCATTGCTAGTATCCACAGTAGATATTTTAGACGAAAAGGGAAACTTTTCATTTTTCGATGAATAGTGTCGTATTCGTGAATAGTGTCGTATACGTGAATAGTGCCGTATACTTGAATAGTAACTCTGACACCAAAAGTTCCAAATTTGATAAAAACTTCTAATCAATATTTCAGCATAATGATATTGAAGAAATAATATCATTACGAAAAAAATAATATTCCTTACCTTGAAAGACAATACTTCTAGTTGAAACACCGGATATAGGCTATGACTTGAACTTGCACCGTATAGCAATACTCAAAGTATACTCAAAATACTCACAAGAATACGCTCGATAATATAGAGAGAGAAAACTTCAGTTTCTGGTGTGATTTTCAATTCTAACCTAAGCACCCTATTTATAGGAAAATGCTTAGAACACCAAAGCAGAAAATTTAATAAATTAATATTATAATTTTTCCACAACTTCATACGCACACTAACAATCTGAATTCAGCCTCCTAATCACATGTTAAATGAGTTTCAAAAATGAAAAAAATGTTTTTGTAATTAAAAATATTTTAAATTTCCAAAAATTAATTATTTCGGAACTTTGGAATTTCAATAATTCATAATAAATAGCCCTTTTGTCAGAAAATTCGAATCTTGCATTTTTTATAGGAAATTCAATTCTCTACAACTTTGCAGAAGAAAGTTTTTCCAAATTTCAAACAGAAATTGACCGAAATCCATAAACGGGCGATTTTACAGGCTTTAATCAAATTTCAGTCAAGAAATAGGGTCCACCAATACGTAAAACTTGCTTTAAATATTTTTGGCAACAAAAATACTCCTCCACCACATATACTCATATATCCCACATTCATCGTAAAAATATCATCATTATTGTATTATTAAATTATAATAATATATTTAAATGAATTATTTTATCAGAAAAAGATAAAATTTTAATTTTCAACAATTGTCACATTAAAAATTTTCTCCATCTATATCCACATAAAATCAATATTTTCCTCATCATATGAATCAATAATTAATTATTCACAAATAATATTACAGAATCACAATATTGACAACCAGACAGTTCCTAGGAAAGAGGGGGCTTTCCAATAAGAATTTTTTCTTACTGGTACGCAATTAGGTGACCAAACCTCTCCTTAGATAGAACTTCCTAGACATTGCCAATAATGTTATCTAATAATATTATTCAGATAATGTGAATTATTGCTTCGATAATGAAAAATACTGTGTAATGGAAATTATTAAAACAACAGCAATATAAAATATCAACGCAGTAATTATTAAATAAATAAAATAAAATACTGAACAGTAATTACTGTAACCATTATTGAGTAGTGCCTTCTTACGTAAGAATCAATAATTGGTGCAATATCGTGTGCTACTGTGTTTTAATCACCGGGTATTTTAACAGTATTAATGGTAATAACTACGCCGTTATTTATAAATAACTTATATTTGTCGTTATGGGGCTTACACATGGCTGCGTCGTCGTACGAATATTCCCCGACAGTACGAATATTCCACGACCAAACGAATATTCCCCGACAACAATAAATATTTTATAACCACTTGTTTATTTTGAAATATTTGCGTATTTTACCCATAATTATCCACATTAATCAAATCAACCCTTACTATTTCAAAATAATAAATAGAGAAAATTAAATTTCATTAATAATAAGTTGGATTCTTACAACCTCCCCTCCTTATGAAATTTCATCCTCGAAATTGACGTACGTACCTGGTGTTTCGAAAAAGGTGAGGATACTTCGCTTTCATTTCCGTTTTAAATTCCCAGGTCATTTCCTCTATAGCATGATTCCTCCACAGAACTTTAACTTGTGGTATGACCTTTGTGCGTAGGACATGCTCCTTCCTATCCAAAATCTTGACAGGTACCTCTTCGTACGTTAAGTCTTCGGCTATCTCGTCCGGTTCTAACTCTATAACGTGGTTCGGGTCTTTCACATATTTATGAAGTACAGATATGTGAAACACATTATGAACACGAGACATACTCGGAGGTAACGCTAATCTATAGGCTACATTTCCTATTCGGTCAAGAATTTGAAATGGACCAATAAATCGTGGATTGAGCTTTCCTCTCTTCCCAAATCTTGTAACTCCCTTCCATGGAGCAACTCACAACAATACATGATCCCCTATACTAAATTCCACGTCCTTTCGATGAAGATCCACATGACTCGTTTGTCTATCTTGTGCCGTTTGTATACGTTGTCCAATCATTTGGATCTTTCGGTAGTCATACGTACTAACTTGGGTCCCAACAATGTTGCTTCACCCACCTCATCCCAACATATTGGAGAGAGACACTTTCGTCCATATAATGCTTCAAATGGAGCCACACCTATACTTGCCTGATAACTGTTGTTGTAGGAGAATTCCACCAATGGTAAATACTTATCCCAACTGCCCTTGAAGTCTAGGACACAGAGTCTTAATAAATCTTCAAGAGTTTGAATAGTCCTCTCTGATTGTCCGTCCGTTTGAGGATGGTATGCCGAACTAAATCGTAAATCCGTGCCCATAGCTTTTTGCAAGCTAACCCAAAATCTTGAAGTGAATCTTGGGTCACAATCCGAAACTATGGATACTGGCATGCCATGCAACCTCACAATCTCATTTACATATATACTAGCAAGATGTTCAAGGGAATAAGTCTCCCGTATCGGCAAGAAATGAGAAGATTTGGTTAATCTATCAACAATAACCTAAATGACATTGATGCATTTAGAAAACGTAGGAAGACCCGTAACGAAATCCATGGTAATGTGTTCCCACTTCCATTTCAGAATCTCAAGTGGTTGCAACGGACCCTTAGGTACTAGATGCTCCGCCTTTACACGTTGACAAGTTAAACACATTGAGATAAACTTTGCAATCTCCCTCTTCATATTGTTCCACCAAAATGTATGTCAAAGATCACGATACATTTTAGTACTTCCAGGATGGATTGCAAATGGTGTATTGTGTGCCTCCATCATAATCTTGTACTTGAAATCAGGGTTGTTAGGAACACAAAGTCTAGAGTGGACTCGAAGTATTCATTCTTCATCAATTCTCGCTTCCGGAATAGCTCTTTCTTGTACTTTGTTCTTCATACGCATCAGCTCCGGGTCGGTGGCTTGAGCAACCTTAACTTTTTCTATTAAAGTTGGCTCTATGCGTATACTTGACATCATCTCACTCGTTCCTGCATATGATCTTCTACTCAACGCGCCAGCTACCACGTTCGTTTTTCCAGGATGATATTGAATAGTGTGGTCGTAGTCTTTCAATAGCTCGAGCCAACGTCGCTGCCGCATGTTGAATTCTTTTTGAGTGAAGAAATATTTAAGGCTTTTATGGTCTGAATATATCTCCACTTTCTCCCCATATAGATAGTGCCTCCAGATCTTTAGCGCGAAAACGACTGTTGCCAACTCTAGATCATGAGTAGGATAATTCCTCTCATACTCTTTAAGTTGTCGCGAGGCATAGGCTATGACTTTCCCACGTTGCATGAGAACACATCCTAACCCTTTGCCTGAAGCATTGCTGTAGATAACAAATCCATCCGTACCAGATGGTATTGTTAAAACAGGTGCTTAAATGAGTCTCCTTTATAGCTCTTGGAAACACTTCTCGCATTCTTCGCTCCAAACGAATTTTGTATCCTTTCGAGTTAGCTGGGTTAATGGAGTAGCGATTCGAGAAAACCCTTCAACGAATCTCCGATAATAACCAGCTAAGCCTAAAAAGCTACGTACTTCAGTCACCGACTTCAGTTGCTCCCAACTTTGTATTGCTTCAATCTTCGCCGGATCAACAGATACTCCATGTTTCGACACCACGTGCCCAAGGAATGCTACTTCCTCAAGCTAGAACTCACATTTCTTCAATTTGGCATATAGTTTGTTTTCACGAAGACTTTGGAGTACCAGCTTCAAATGGTGCTCATGATCTTCACGACTTTTGGAATATATGAGGATGTCATCAATAAAAACAACAACGAACTGATCCAAATATTCCTTGAATACTCGATTCATCATATCCATGAAAGCCGCAGGAGCATTAGTCAATCCGAAAGATATGACTAAGAATTCATAATGCCCGTACCGAGTTCTAAAGGCAGTCTTTGGAATATCCTCAGTTCTAATCTTCAACTGATGATATCCAGAACGAAGATCGATCTTTGAAAAGAATTGTGCTCCTTGCAACTGGTCAAACAGGTCATCAATACGAGGTAGAGGATACCTATTCTTGATGGTGACGTGGTTCAATTCCCGGTAGTCAATATAAAGTCGCATACTCCCGTCTTTCTTCTTTACGAATAAAACAGGAGCACCCCAAGGAGATGTACTAGGACGAATGAAACCGATGTCCAACAATTCCTATAGTTGGACCTTTAACTCCTGAAGTTCAATAGGAGCCATTCGATATGGGGCTTTAGAAATGGGCTTCGTACTAGGTTCAAGATCAATAAAGAATTCAACTTCACGTTCTGGGGGTAGACCGAGAAGTTCTTCAGGAAATACGTCAGGAAAGTCAATAACAACAGGAATATTATTCAATTTTGATGTGTCTTTATTCAAATCCATAACATGGCCTAAGAAAGCTTGACATCAGTTTTTCAATAAATGAATAGCTTTATGATTAGATATGACAGTGATTGATTTTAATGGTTTAGTTGCTTGAATTCGTACAACAGGTTGGTTAGGAATATGAAAACTGACAACCTTACGAAAACAATTAATTTTGGCATGATGAGTAGTTAACCAATCAATCCCTAAAATCACATCAAAAACAAGTATCTTTAAAGAGATAAGGTCAACAGGTAAGGTGATGGTGCCAACTTGAATCAAACAAGATTTATAAACAGTGGATGTGATGAAAGTTTCTCCTAACAGAGTTTCCACAGATAGGTCAAAGTCTAATTTTTCCGGAGTCAAGTTTAAACATTGAGAACAAGTAGGAGAGATAAATGAATGGGTAGCACCGGTATCAAGTAAGGTATAAACTTCGCAAGAATTTATAAATAGCTTACCCGTGATCACCTCGTTTGGGTTCCTCGCATTTTGACCAGTCACAACAAACGCTCTTCCAGGAACCGTTGACTTTGACTTTTCTGGGACAGTCTTTTGAGTCATCGTCCCCGCTGAACTAGGTTTTGCTACCGTATAATCTAGAGCAATATGTCCTTCCTTTGCACAATTATAGCACACCTTGAACTGTTGTGGGCAGTTTGGACTGATATATCCCTCTTTCCCGCATTTATAGTATATGACCGGTGGTCGTTCTCCTCCCTTAGAACCAGTTGCTGTCGGCACTGTCGTCTTTACATGGTCGTTGTTAAATCTCCTCTTTTTAAAGTCTCCTCCTGACTCGCTTCTTCAATTTTCATGGCCATGATTACCACCAGAGTGGTTACCATTTTTGTCCGTCTTTTTCTTTCTCCGCTGGTTATCGTTGTTTTGTTGACTTTCATATCCGGTATGATTCTGGTTGTGGTCCCTCAGTTGACCGTACTCGTTATCTCGCTCTAATAATTGAGCCATGTTTACAACATCTGAGTAGAGAGAAAATTTATGAGAAATGAGATACTGACGTATGCCGGGTTTCAAACCTCTAAGAAACATCCGCATCATACGTTCCTTATTCTCCACCAAATGAGGTGTAAACCTGGATAACTCTGCAAACTTTGCCTTGTACTGGGACACCGTCATGTTATTCTTCTCC
Organism: Panax japonicus; assembly: GCA_020205505.1. Classification (NCBI taxonomy): domain Eukaryota; kingdom Viridiplantae; phylum Streptophyta; class Magnoliopsida; order Apiales; family Araliaceae; genus Panax; species Panax japonicus. Next base: position 311,718 of record JAINUV010001469.1, read on the forward strand.
AGTCTAATAAACTCCACTTCCTTCATATGACGAACACTTTCAGGAAAGTATTTGTCATAAATAGTTTCTAAAACGTCTCCCAAGACATGGTGAGTGTGGCTGGATGGGTACGCTTCACAGACTCTCACCAGTAGTCTGCCTCACCACGGAACTTAATGGTGGCGAATGGAACCTTATGTTCCTCCGTGCATCCCAAGACATCGAATATCTTGGTAATTTGCTTGACCATGTATCCGCCATGATCGGATCTGGCTTTCCCTTAAATTCTGGTGGTCCCAACTCTTTGAACTGCTTGGCTGTGACAACCCGTGTATTGCTATCATTTCCTCCTGTATTTTGAACACGAGTCTCCCTCTTCTGATTTATCATGAACTGCAAAAAGCTTCTAAACATCCCCTCGTTCATCATCTGCTCAATGGTGTTGTTCACAGGAGGAACATTGTCAGCCTGTTGCACGTTCTCCTCGTTGGTGAGTGCAGGCGTCTCCACGGTCTCATTTACCCCACTGTTAATATTCTCAGTCGACATTCTCAAATACTGTCATAAAACAAGGGTTAATTAAGGAAATCAATATATTACATAATGTCCCTATATACTAACCAACTAAAAAATAAGCTTAGGTAGGACACACTAGCGAAGGATTTACTCGTCTCTCCCCTCCTAGTTCTATTCCTCGATCTCCGCCAGAGATCATATCCCTAAGCTCTGATACCAACTGTGACGCCCCCAAAATAGGTATACATCACCCATTCTGAGTTGTCAATACATGGTACAGAAATAACTACAACTTTATTATTACAATAGTAAAACTGTGAGTTTGAATACAAATATTATCTTCTAGACAATATCTATACCCAAATAAATTCTCATCATATTTATTGATACATTATTTTACAAAAATGGTGAGGACTACTAAACAACTCTCTCTATAACCATCATTCCATACCCCGACTCGTACTCGCTACATTCTCGCCTCCTGAGAATAAAAATGGAACAAAAAGAAAAAGGGTGAGCTCAACTAGCCCAGTAAAGAATATTATAACTAAGATAATATACAACAAATTATCGTTAGTCTTCAACAGGGAAAAATCTAATAGAATACAATAGACAACAAGTTTTAAATCAATATTCGCAGCGGAAATAATAATTCATTAGAAGAGTTAAGTAGAGAATGCAAACTACTATCTTCTATATATGAATTTAAAGTTCATCGTCTATCTTTTATCCCTGTAATATCAATCAATATATATCTGGAATCAAATATTCATCTTTGCACTACTGGCTAAAGATATTCATCAGTTGGTCATGTTCATCGCTAAACACTTGTTCATCTTTGCACTACGGGCCAAAGATATTCATCAGAAATCATTCATCTTTGCACTACAGGCCAAAGATATTCAATAATATCATCATTTAAGACTGAGGATGATGAAAAATATTTTTAAAGAAACGAATCCAGTGAAACAAAATGATAAGGATTAAGAATTAAGGATTCGTATTTTGTTTTATTCATGTCCAACAATACCTCAAAAATAATCATAGTGGTGTAAAATTCAAGAATGATCAAAACATGGATACAATCAAAGCTAGTATCCACAATAGATATTTTAGACGAAAAGAGAAAATTTTCATTTTTCGATGAATAGTGTCGTATTTGTGAATAGTGTCGTATACGTGAATAGTGCCGTATACGTGAATAGTAACTCTGACACCAAAAGTTCCAAATTTGATAAAAACTTCTAATCAATATTTTAGCATAATGATATTGAAGAAATAATATCATTACGAAAAAAATAATATCCCTTACCTTGAAAGACAATACTTCTAGTTGAAATATCGGATATAGGCTATGACTTGAACTTGCACCGTATAGCAATACTCAAAGTATACTCAAAATACTCACAAGAATACGCTCGATAATATAGAGAGAGAAAACTTCAGTTTCTGGTGTGATTTTGAATTCTAACCTAAGCACCCTATTTATAGGAAAATGCTTAGAACACCAAAGTAGAAAATTTAATAAATTAATATTATAATTTTTTCACAACTTCATATGCACACTAACAATCTAAATTCAGCCTCCTAATCACATGTTAAATGAGTTTCAAAAATGAAAAAAATGTTTTTGTAATTAAAAATATTTTAAACTTCCAAAAATCAATTATTTCGGAACTTCAATAATTCATAATAAATAGCCCTTTTGTCAGAAAATTCGAATCTTGCGAGTTTTTATAGGAAATTCAATTCGCTACAAATTTTCAGAAGAAAGTTTTTCCAAATTCCAAACAGAAATTGATCGAAATCCATAAACGGGCGATTTTACAGGCTATAATCAAATTTCAGTCAAGAAATGGGGTCCACCGACACATAAAACATGATTTAAATATTTTTGGTAACAAAAATACTCTTCCTCCACATATACTCATATATCCCACATTCATCGTAAAAATATCATCATTATTATATTATTAAAATATAATAATATATTTAAATAAATTATTTTATCAGAAAAAGATAAAATTTCAATTTTCAACAATTGTCACATTAAAAATTTTCTCCGTCTATATCCACATAAAATCAATATTTTCCTCAACATATGAATCAATAATTAATTATTCACAAATAATATTACAGAATCACAATATTAACAACCAGGCAGTTCCTAGGAAAGAGGAGGCTTTCCAATAAGAATTTTTCCTTACTGGCGCGCAATTAGGTGACCAAACCTCTCCTTAGACAGAACTTCCTAGACATTGCCAATAATTTTATCTAATAATATTATTCAAATAATATGAATTATTGCTTCGATAATGAAAAATACTGTGTAATGACAATTATTAAAATAACAGCAATATAAAATATCAACGCAGCAATTATTAAATCAATAAAATAAAATACTGAACAGTAATTACTGTAACCATTATTGAGTAGTGCCTTCTTACGTAAGAATCAATAATTGGTGCAATACCACGTGCTACTGTGTTTTAACCACCGAGTATTTTAACAGTATTAACGGTAATAACTATGCCGTTATTTTTAAACAACTTATATTTGTCGTTTTCTTCATCCAATCGATTTCCGTTATGGGGCCCACACGTGGCTGCGCCGTCGTAAATATATTCCCCGACAATACGAATATTCCACGACCAAACGAATATTTTCCGACAACAATGAATATTTTACAACCACTTGCTTATTTTGAAATATTTGCGTATTTTATCCATAATTATCCACATTAATCAAATCAACCCTTACTATTTCAAAATAATAAATAGAGAAAATTAAATTTCATTAATAATAAGTTGGGATCTTACAAGTCGGGGGGAGATTTTAAAAAGAGGAGATTCAACAATGACACTGCGAAGACGTCAGCACCAGCAGCAACTGGTTTTAAGGGAGGAGAACGACCACCGGACGTATGCTATAAATGTGAAAAAGAGGGACACATCAGCCCAAACTGTCTACAACAGTTCAATGTATGCTATAATTATGGAAAGAAATGACATATCGCTTGAGATTGTACGGTAGCGAAACCAAGCCCAGTGGGGATGGTGACTCAAAAGGCTGTCCTAAAAAAGTCAAAGTCAACGGTTCCTGGAAGAGCGTTTGTCATGACTGGTCAGAATGCGAGGAACCAGAACAAAATTAGCACGGGTTAGTTAATTATAAATTCTTATGAAGTTTATACCTTATTAGATACCGGTGCTACCCATTCATTTATCTCTCCTGCTTATACTCAACGTTTAAACTTGACTCCAGAGAAATTAGACTTTGACCTATCTGTGAAAACTCCGTTAAGAGAAACTTTCATCACATCCACTGTTTATAAATCTTGCTTGATCAAAGTTGGCACCATCACATTACCTGTTGACCTTATTTCTTTAAAGATACTTGCTTTTGATGTGATTTTAGGGATTGATTGGTTAACTACTCATCATGCCAAAATTGATTATTTTCGTAAGGTTGTTAGTTTTCATATTCCTAAGCAACCTGTTATTCGAATTCAAGTAACCAAACCATTGAAGTCAAACACTTTCATATCAAGCCATAAAGTGATTCGTTTATTGGAAAATGGATGTTAAGTTTTCTTAGCCCATGTTATGGACTTAAACAAAAATACGTCAGATTTGAATGATATTTCTGTTGTTAGTAAATTTCCTGATGTATTTCCTGAAGAATTTCTTGGCTTACTCCCAAAGTGTGATATTGAATTTTGTATCGACTTTTAACCCGGTACAAAACCCATTTCTAAAAATCTCATGGCTCCTATTGAACTTCAGGAGTTAAAAATTCAACTATAGAATTTGGTACCCGAGCCTTTATCTGGTGACTTCATTTGTGGAATACACCGAAGCCAGACTCTCCGTAGGGGATGCCATATTCGTGCGGTAGTAAACTGATAGGTGTCATTGTGATGTGCTATCCAAGATTTGGATATGAGTCACAGTTGAGAGCAACCTAAGTCAGTAATTGAAATACATACCTTTCTATGCTTAGCTGGTTATTATTGGAGATTCGTGGAAAGATTTTCTCGAATCGCTACTCCATTAACGTAGCTGACTCGTAGAGATACACAATTTGAATGGAGCAAAGAATGTGGGAAGAGATTCGAAGAACTCAATATGAGACTCATTTCGGCACATGTTCTGACCATACCATCCTGGAAAAGCGAACGTGGTAGCTGACGTGTTGAGTAAAAGATCGTATACGAGAACGAATGCGATATTGTCAAAGACCCATTTCGTATAACTTACAAATAATAGAGATGGAGATGAAAACTCTAGGTGCCCACGTGATGATATACGAGTCGAACCGACTTTAATCGATAAAGTTAAAAATGTTCAAGCTACACACCGAAGCTGATGAATATGAAGAAGGAGGTACAAGAAGTTGTTATTCCAAAAGCGAGAATTTGCGAGGTGAGGAAAGCTCAAACCTTCGATTTATTAGTCCATTTGAAATCCTAGATCGAATAGGAACTATGGCCTATAGACTCGCTTTACAACTAAGTATGACGTGTGTTCATAACGTTTTTCACGTATCGATATTACGTAAATATGTGGACGACCCGAACCATGTTATTGAGTTAGAACCGGATGAGATAGTCGAAGACTTAACGTATGAAGAGGTACCTGTCAAGATTTTGGATAGGAAGGAGCATGTCCTACGCACGAAGGTCATACCAAAAGTTAAAGTTTTGTGGAGAAACTATGCTATTGAGGAAATGACCTGGGAGTTGGAAACGGAAATGAAAGCGAGGTATCCTCATCTTTTTGAAACACCAGGTACATACGTCAATTTCGAGGACGGAATTTCATAAAGAGGGGAGGTTGTATGACCCCAAATTATTAATAAATGAAATTTAATTTCCTCTATTTATTATTTTGAAATAGTAAGGGTTGATTTGATTAATGTGGTTAGTTATGGGTAAAATGCGCAAATATTTTAAATAAGCAGGTGGTTATAAAATATTCATTTTTGTAATATTCGTTTGGTCGTAGAATATTCTTGTTGTCAGGGAATATTCGTACGACGACGCAGTCTTTTGTGGGCCCCATAACGAAAAGCGGTTGGATGAAGAAAATGACAAGTATAAGTTATTTATAAATAACGGCGCAGTTGTTACCGTTAATATTGTTGGAATACTCGATTGTTAAAATACAGTAATACGCGTTGTTGCACAATAGCACACGGTATTGCACCAATTATTGATTCTTACGTAAGAAGGCACTACTCAATAATTGTTACAGTAATTACTGTTCAGTATTTTATTTAATTGATTCAATATTTGCAGCGTTGATATTTTATATTACTGTTGTTTCAATAATTGTCACTACACAGTATTTTCTATTATCAAAGCAATAATTCATATTATCTGAATAATATTATTAGAAAATATTATTGGCAATGTCTAGAAAGTTCTATCTAAGGAGAGGTTTGGTCACCTAATTGCACGCCAGTAAGGAGAGATCCTTATTGGAAAGCCCCTCTTTCCTGGGAACTTCCTGGTTGTCAGTACTGTGATTCTGTAATATTATTTATGAATAATTAATTATTGATTTATATGATGAGGAAAATATTGATTTTATGTGGATATAGATGGAGAAAATTTTTAAAGTTACAATTATTGAAAATTGATATTTTATCTTTTCTGATAAAATAATATTTTATTATATTATTATAATATAATAATGATGATATTTTTACAATGAATGTGGTATATATGAGTAAATGAGGAGGATGAGTATTTTTGTTGCAATAAATACTAAAAACATGTTAAACATGTTGGTGGACCCATTTCTTGACTGAAATTTGATTATAGCCTGTAAAATCACCCGTTTATGGATTTCGGTCAATTTCTGTTTGAAATTTAAAAAACTTTCTTCTGTAAAGTTGTAGTGAATTGAATTTCCTATAAAAAGTTGTGAGATTCGAATTTTCTGATAAAAGGGTTATTTATTATGATTATTGAAGTTCTGAGGTTCCAGAATAATTGATTTTTGGAATTTTAAAATATTTTTAGTTAGAAAAACGTTTTTGTTATTTGTAGGCATGTGTTAAGATTTGGAAATCAGCTGGTAAGAGTACGTAGAAAATTTGATTATATATATTATTATTATATTAAATTTTCTACTTTGGTATTCTAAGCAATTTCCTATAAATAGGGTTCTTAGGTTAGAATTGAAAATTACAGCAGAAACTAAAGATTTCTCTCTCTTTCTCTCTCTATATATTGAGCGTATTTGTGAGTATTTTAGTACTTTGAGTGTTGCTATACGGTGCAAGTTCTTTCAGCACTATATCCAGTATTCCAGTCAGAAGTACTATTCTTTCTGAGGTAAGGGATGTTATTTTATTCGAAAATGATATTATTTCTTCAATATCATTATGCCGAAATATTGGTTGGAAATTTTTATCAAATTTGGAACTTTTTCATGTCGGGGTTACTATTCATGAGTTACTATGCACGAGTATTTTAGTACATGAATGATTTTTTGATGAATATCTTTGGCCCGTAGTGAAAAGATGAACAGGTGTTGAGATGAACATGACCGACTGATTAATATCTTTGGCCCGTAGTGCAAAGATGAACAGTTGTTTAGATGAACATGACCAACTGATGAATATCTTTGGCCTGTAGTGCAAAGATGAATATTTGATTCCAAATATATATTGATTGATGTTACAGGGATAAAATATCGACGATAAACTTTTAAATTCATATATAGAAGATAGTAGTTTGTATTCTCTACTTAACTCTTCTAATGAATTATTATTTCCGCTGCGAAGATTGATTTAAAACTGGTTGTCTATTGTATTCTATTAGATTTTTCCCTGTTGAGGACTAACGATAATTTGTTCTATATTATCTTAGTCATAATGTTCTTTACTGGGCTAGTTGAGCTCACCCTTTTCCTTGTTGTTCCATTTTTCTTCTCAGGAGGCAAGAATGTAGTGAGTACTAGTCGGGGTATGGAATGATGGTTCTAGAAGTGGTTCTAGTAGTCCTCACTATTCTGTAAAATAGTGTATTAATAATTATAATGAGGACTTATTTGAGTGTGGATATTGTCTAGATGACAATATTTTTATTTAAACTCACAGTTTTTATATTGTATTAATAAAGTTGTAGATGTTTCTGTACCATGTATTTTGACGACTCAGAATGGGTGTTGTATATCTATTTTGGGGGCGTCACACTTAGAACGTTCACCTGACGCGAATACGATTCATGAGGATCGTTTACGTATTCTGCGTTCACGTTGTTTGTCTTTTAAACTTCCCTTTAACCTTATATAAGGTTTTTATCACTTTTCCTAGCGATTTATTACATGAACATCACGTTCATCGTCATCTCTCAATGTTTAAGCCAATCGTGATATGCTAAGACCAATCATTCAATGCAAAAACTTTGCATTTATAGCGTCTATACACTTTACACTTAAATTTCATTATGACATCATAACATCGAATGTTATAAATCACCCTCGTTACTCAACGTATAAGGAATCACAATCATAGCAATCTCACACGTTCGTTTTATCGCGACTACGGTCCTCAGATATTGGTTACGTATTTCATGTTCGCCATTTTATAATCTTTATTTGATGTTTAATCGTCAAACTAAAAGTTTTAATCATCAATCTAGATATTTTTCTTTATGAATAATACATTCATGATTGCTGTAAGACCCCAACTTATTATTAATGAAATTTAATTTTCTCTATTTATTATTTTGAAATAGTAAGGGTTGATTTGATTAATGTGGATAGTTATGGGTAAAATACGCAAATATTTCAAAATAAGTAAGTGGTTATAAAATATTCATTGTTGTCGGGGAATATTCGTTTGGTCGTGGAATATTCGTACTGTCGGGGAATATTCGTACGACGGCGCAGCCATGTGTGGGCCCCATAACAAAAAGCGATTGGAGAAAGAAAACGACAAGAATAAGTTTTTATAAATAACGGCGTAGTTGTTACCGTTAATACTGTTAAAATACTCGGTGGTTAAAACACAGTAGCACACGGTATTGCACCAATTATTGATTCTTACGTAAGAAGGCACTACTCAATAATTATTACAGTAATTAATGTTCAGTATTTTATTTTATTGATTCAATAATTGCAGTGTTGATATTTATTATTACTGTTGTTCAATAGTTGTCATTACACAGTATTTTCCATTATCGAAGCAATAATTCATATTATCTTAATAATATTATTAGATAACATTATTGGCAATGTCTAGAAAGTTCTGTCTAAGGAGAGGTTTGGTCACCTAATTGCGCGCCAATAAGGAGAAATCTTTATTGGAAAGCCCCCTCTTTCCTGGGAACGGCCTGGTTGCCAGTACTGTGATTCTGTAATATTATTTGTTAATAATTAATTATTGATTCATATGATGAGAAAAATATTGAATTTATGTTGATATAGATGGAGAAAATTTTTAATGTGACAATTGTTGAAAAATATTATTTTACCTTTTTCTGATAAAATAATTTATTTAAATATATTATTATATTTTAATAATATAATAATGATGATATTTGTATGATGAATGTGGGATATATGAGTATATGTGGAGGAGAAGTATTTTTGTTACCAAAAATATTTAAAGCACATTTTATGTGTCGGTGGACCCCATTTCTTGACTGAAATTTGATTATAGCTTGTAAAATTGACCGTTTGTGGATTTCGGTTAATTTCTGTTTGGAATTTGAAAAAACTTTCTTCTGCAAAGTTGTAGAGAATTGAATTTCCTATAAAAACTTACAAGATTCAAATTTTCGGAAAAAGGGCTATTTGTTATGAATTATTGAAGTTCCGGAGTTCCGAAATAATTGATTTTTGGAAGTTTAAAATATTTTAAATATAAAAAACGTATTTTGTATTGTTGGTGGGTTGTCAAGCATGCTGAATTGGATGATTCAAAGGTTGGCGTGAAAATTTAATATATATTATTAATTTATTAAATTTTCTACTTTGGTGTTCTAAGCATTTTCTTATAAATAGGGTGCTTAGGTTAGAATTAAAAATACACAAGAAACTGAAGTTTTCTCTCTCTATATTATCGAGCGTATTCTTGTGAGTATTTTGAGTATACTTTGAGTATTGCTATATGGTGCAAGTTCAAGTCATAGCCTATATCCGGTGTTTCAACTAGAAGTACTGTCTTTCGAGGTAAGGGATGTTATTTTCTTCTCAAATGATATTATTTCTTCAATATCATTATGCTGAAATATTGGTTGAAACTTTTTATCAAATTTAGAACTTTTTCATGTCGGGGTTACTATTCATGAGTTACTATTCACGAGTTACTATTCATGAGTTACTATTCACGAGTTATTATTCACGAGTACTATTCACGAAGCATGATGATGTTTTTTTATGAAATTTCTATCTTTTGGTGTCGGAGTTACTATTCACGTATACGACACTATTCACGCATACGGCACTATTCACGAATACGGCACTATTCATCGAAAAATGAAATTTTCTTCTTTTTGTCCAAAATATCTATTATGGATACTAGCTTTGATTGTATCCATATTTTGATCATTCTTGAATTTTACTCCACTCTGATTACTTATGAAGTATTTTTGAATGGTAATTGTTTAAAGTACGAATCCTTAATATTTGTTCTTTTGTTTCACTTGATTCGTTTTCTTTAAAATATTTTTTCATCATCCTCAGTCCTAAATGATGATATAACTGAATATCTTTGGCCTGTAGTGCAAAGATGAATGATTTCTTGATGAATATCTTTGGCCCGTAGTGCAAAGATGAACAGGTGTTGAGATGAACATGACCGACTGATTAATATCTTTGGCCCGTAGTGCAAAGATGAACAAGTGTTTAGATGAACATGACCAACTGATGAATATCTTTGGCCTGTAGTGCAAAGATGAATATTTGATTCCAGATATATATTGATTAATGTTACAAGGATAAAATATCGACGATGAACTTTTAAATTCATATATAGAATATAGTAGTTTGCATTCTCTACTTAACTCTTCTAATGAATTGTTGTTTCCGCTGCAGTTGTTGATTTAAAACTGGTTGTCTATTCTATTCTATTAGATTTTTTCCTGTTGAAGATTAACGATAATTTGTTGTATATTATCTTAGTCATAATATTCTTTACTGGGCTAGTTGAGCTCACCCTTTTTCTTTTTTGTTCCATTTTTCTTCACAGGAGGCGAGAATGTAGCGAGTACTAGTCGGGGTTTGGAATGAAGGTTCTAGAGAGAGTTGTTTAGTAGGCCTCACCATTTTTGTAAAATAATGTATCAATAATTATGATGGGGATTTATTTGCGTGTGGATATTGTCTAGACGACAATATCTGTATTTAAACTCACAGTTTATATGTTGTAATAATAAAGTTGTAGTTATTTTTGTACCATGTATTTGGCGACTCAGAATGGGTTGGATGGAATGGACCTATTTTGGGGGCGTCACAGTTGGTATCAGAGCTTAGGGATATGATCTCTGGAGGAGATCGGGGAATAGAACTAGGAGGGGAGAGACGAGTAAATCCTTCGCTAGTGTGTCCTACCTAAGCTTATTTGTTAGTTGGTCAGTATATAGGGATATTATGTGATATATTGATTTCCTTAATTAACCCTTGTTTTATGATAGTTTTTGAGAATGTCGACTGAGAATATTAACAGTGGAAATGAGACCGTGGAGACACCTGTACTCACCAACGAGGAGAACGTGCAACAGGCTGATAATGTACCTTCTGTGAACAACACCACTGAACAGATGATGAACGAGGGGATGTTTAGTAGCTTTTTACAGTTCATGCAAAATCAGACGAGGGAAACTCGTGTTCAAAATACAGGAGGAAATGATAGCAATTCATGGGTGGTCACAGCAAGGCAGTTCAAAGAGTTGGGACCACCAGAATTCTGGGGAAAGTCGAATCCGATTAAGGCGGAGACGTGGGTCAAGCAAATTACCAAGATATTCGATGTCTTGGGATGCACGGAGGAACAGAAGGTTCCATTCGCCACCTTTATGTTCCGTGGCGAGGCAGACTACTGGTGGGAGTCTGTGAAGCGTACCCATCCAGCCGCACTTAGCATGTCTTGGGAGACGTTTCAGAAACTATTTAATGACAAATACTTTCCTGAAAGTGTTCATCATATGAAGGAAGTGGAGTTTATTAGACTGGAGCAGAATGACACGACGGTGTCCCAGTACGAGGCGAAGTTCGCGGAGTTATCCAGGTTTGCACCTCATTTGGTAGAGAATGAGGTACGTATGACGTGGATGTTTCTGAGAGGTTTGAAACCCGGCATACGACAATATCTCATTTCTCATAAATTTTCTCTCTATTCAGATGTTGTAAACAGGGCTCAATTATTAGATCGAGATAACGAGTACGGTCAACCGAGGGACCACAACCAGGATCATACCGAATATAGCAGTCATCAGAATAACGATAACCAGCAGAGAAAGAAGAATACGGACAAAGGCGGTAACCACTCTGGTGGTAATCGTGGCCATGAAAATAGAAGAAGCGAGTCGGGAAGAGATTTTAAAAAGAGGAGATTCAACAACGACCATGTGAAGACGTCAGCGCCAGTAGCAACTGGTTCTAAGGGAGGAGAAAGACCATCGGTCGTATGTACAAATGCAGGAAAGAGGGACATATCAGCCCAAACTGCCCACAACAGTTTAAGGTATGCTATAATTGTTGAAAAGAAGGACATATCGCTCGAGATTGTACGATATTAAAACCCAGTCCAGCGGGAATGGTGACTCAAAAGGATGTCCCAAAAAAGTCAAAGTCAACGGTTCTTAGAAGAGCGTTTGTCGTGACCGGTCAAAATGCGAGGAACCCGAACGAAGTTAGCACGGGTTAGTTAATTATAAATTCTTGCGAAGTTTATACCTTACTAGATACCGGTTCTACCCATTCTTTTATCTCTCTTATTTGCGATCAACGTTTGAACTTGACTACGGAGAAATTAGACTTTGGCCTATTTATGGAGACTCTATTAGGAGAAACTTTCATTACATCCGTTGTTTAGAAATCTTGCTTGATTCCGGTTGGCACTATCACATTACCTGTTAACCTTATTTCTATAGAGATATTTGCTTTTGATGTGATTTTAAGGTTAACTACTCATCATGCCGAAATTGATTACTTTTGTAAGGTTGTTAGTTTTCATATTCTTAAGCAACCTGTTATTTGAATTCAAGCAATCAAACCAATGTAGTCAAACATTTTCATATCAAGCCATGAGGTCATTCGTTTATTACGGATGTCAAGTTTTCTTAGTCCATGTTATGGATTTGAATAAAGACACATCAGATTTGAATAATATTCCTGTTGTTATTGATTTTTCCTGACGTATTTCCTGAAGAATTTCTTGGCTTACTCCCAAAGCCTGATATTAAATTTTATATCGACTTTGAACCCGGTACAAAACTCATTTCTAAAATCTCATATCGAATGGCCCCTATTGAACTTCAGGAGTTAAAAAATTCAACTTGGTACCTGAGCCTTTATCTGGTGACTTTCTTTGTGGAATGCACCGAAGCCAGACTATCCGTAGGGGACAACATATTCGTGTGATAGTAAACTGATAGGTGTCATTGTAACGTGCTATCCAAGGTTGGGATATGAGTCACTGTTGAGAACAACCTAAGTTGGTAATCGAAATACGTAGTTTTTAGGCTTAGTTGGTTAATATCGGAGATTCGTTGAAGGATATTCTCGAATCGCTATTCCATTAACGCAGCTGACTCGTAAAGATACAAAATTTGAATGGAGCAAGGAATGTGGGAAGAGCTTCGAAGAACTCAAGAGGAGACTCATTTTAGCACATGTTTTGACCATGCCATCCTGGAAAAGCGAACGTGGTAGCTGACGTGTTGAGTACAAGATCGTATACAAGTACAAGTACGATATTGTCAAAGACTCATTTTGTATAATTTACATATAATAGAGATGGAGATGAAAACTCTAGGTACCCACGTGATGATGTACGAGTATAATCGACTTTAATCGATAAAGTTAAAGTTGTTTAAGCTACACAACGGAGCTGATGAATATGAAGAAGGAGGTACAAGAAGTTGTTATTTCAAAAGCGAGAATCGGTGAGGTGAGGAAAGCTCAAACCTTCGATTTATTAATCCATTTGAAATTCTCGATCGAATAGGAACTATGGCCTATAGACTCGTTTTACCGCCAAGTATGACGCGTGTTCATAACGTTTTTCACGTATCGATGTTACGTAAATATGTGGACGACCCGAACCACGTCATTGAGTTAGAACCGGACGAGATAGTCGAAGACTTAACGTACGAGGAGGTACCTGTCAAGATCTTGGATAGGAAAGAACATGTCCTATGTACCGAGGTTATACCACAAGTTAAAGTTTTTTGGAGAAACCATGCTATTGAGGAAATGACCTGGGAGTTGGAAACGGAAATGAAAGCGAGGTATTCTCATCTTTTCGAAACACCAGGTACGTACGTCAATTTCGAGGACGAAATTTCATAATTAGGGGAGGTTGTAAGACCCCAACTTATTATTAATGAAATTTAATTTTCTCTATTTATTATTTTTAAATAGTAAGGGTTGATTTGATTAATGTGGATAGTTATGGGTAAAATACGCAAAAATTTCAAAATAAGCAAGTGGTTATAAAATATTCATTGTTGTCGGAGAATATTTGTTTGGTCGTGGAATATTCGTACGACGGCGCAGCCATGTGTGGGCCCCATAACAAAAAGCGATTGGAGGAAGAAAACGATAAGAATAAGTTGTTTATAAATAACGACGTAGTTGTTACCGTTAATACTGTTAAAATACTCGGTGGTTAAAATACAATAGCACACGGTATTGCACCAATTATTGATTCTTACGTAAGAAGGCACTACTCAATAATTATTACAGTAATTAATGTTCAGTATTTTATTTTATTGATTCAATAATTGCAGTGTTGATATTTATTATTACTGTTGTTCAATAGTTGTCATTACACAGTATTTTCCATTATCGAAGCAATAATTCATATTATCTGAATAATATTATTAGATAACATTATTGGCAATGTCTAGAAAGTTCTGTCTAAGGAGAGGTTTGGTCACCTAATTGCTCGCCAATAAGGAGAAATCTTTATTGGAAAGCCCCCTCTTTCCTGAGAACGGCCTGGTTTCCAGTACTGTGATTCTGTAATATTATTTGTAAATAATTAATTATTGATTCATATGATGAGGAAAATATTGAATTTATGTTGATATAGATGGAGAAAATTTTTAATGTGACAATTGTTGAAAAATAATATTTTATCTTTTTCTGATAAAATAATTCATTTAAATAAATTATTATATTTTAATAATATAATAATGATGATATTTTTATGATGAATGTGGGATATATGAGTATATGTGGAGGAGTATTTTTGTTATCAAAAATATTTAAAGCACATTTTATGTGTCGGTGGACCCCATTTCTTGACTGAAATTTGATTATAGCTTGTAAAATTGACCGTTTGTGGATTTCGGTTAATTTCTATTTGGAATTTGGAAAAACTTTCTTCTGCAAAGTTGTAGAGAATTGAATTTCCTATAAAAACCCGTGAGATTCGAATTTTCGGATAAAAAGGCTATTTGTTATGAATTATTGAAGTTCCGGAGTTCCGAAATAATTGATTTTTGGAAGTTTAAAATATTTTAAATATAAAAAACATTTTTCGTATTGTTGGTGGGTTGTCAAGCATGCTGAATTGAATGATTCAAAGGTTGGCGTGAAAATTTAATATATAAATTATTAATTTATTAAATTTTCTACTTTGATGTTCTAAGCATTTTCATATAAATAGGGTGTTTAGGTTAGAATTGAAAATCACACCAGAAACTGAAGTTTTCTCTCTCTATATTATCGAGCATATTCTTGTGAGTATTTTGAGTATTGCTATATGGTGCAAGTTCAAGTCATAGCCTATATCCGGTGTTTCAACTAGAAGTACTGTCTTTCGAGGTAAGGGATGTTATTTTCTTCTCAAATGATATTATTTATTCAATATCATTATACTGAAATATTGGTTGGAACTTTTTATCAAATGTGTAACTTTTTCATGTCAGGATTACTATTCACGAGTTACTATTCACGAGTTACTATTCACGAGTACTATTCACGAAGCATGATGATGTTTTTTTATGAAATTTCTATCTTTTGGTGTCAGAGTTACTATTCACGTATACAACACTATTCACGTATACGGCACTATTCACGAATACAACACTATTCATCGAAAAATAAAATTTCTTCTTTTTGTCCAAAATATTTATTATGGATACTAGCTTTGATTGTATCCATATTTTGATCATTCTTGAATTTTACTCCACTCTGATTACTTATGAAGTATTTTTGAATGGTAATTGTTTAAAACACGAATCCTTAATATTTGTTCTTTTGTTTCACTGGATTCGTTTTCTTTAAAATATTTTTTCATCATCCTCAGTCCTAAATGATGATATAACTGAATATATTTGGCTTGTAGTGCAAAGATGAATGATTTCTTGATGAATATCTTTGGTCCGTAGTGCAAAGTTGAACAGGTGTTGAGATGAACATGACCGACTGATTAATATCTTTGGCCCGTAGTGTAAAGATGAACAAGTGTTTAGATGAACATGACCAACTGATGAATATCTTTGGCATGTAGTGAAAAGATGAATATTTGATTCCAGATATATATTGATTAATGTTACAGGGATAAAATATCGACGATGAACTTTTAAATTCATATATAGAATATAGTAGTTTGCATTCTCTACTTAACTCTTCTAATGAATTGTTATTTCCGCTGCAGTTGTTGATTTAAAACTGGTTGTCTATTGTATTCTATTAGATTTTTCCCTGTTGAAGACTAACGATAATTTGTTGTATATTATCTTAGTCATAATATTCTTTACTGGGCTAGTTGAGCTCACCCTTTTTCCTTTTTGTTCCATTTTTCTTCTCAAGAGGCGAGAATGTAGCGAGTACTAGTCGGGGTATAGAATGAAGGTTCTAGAGAGAGTTGTTTAGTAGTCCTCACCATTTTTGTAAAATAATGTATCAATAATTATGATGGGGATTTATTTGCGTGTGGATATTGTCTAGACGGCAATATCTGTATTTAAACTCACAGTGTATATGTTGTAATAATAAAGTTGTAGTTATTTCTGTACCATGTATTTGGCGACTCAGAATGGGTTGGATGGAATGGACCTATTTTGGGGGCGTCACAATTGCCCCTTAATTACCATCCAAAAAATTGGATAGTAAAAATCTCCAGTCGGGAAAAATTCCCTTAAGGGTGCTGCGGTGCTGTTGAGTAAAATCTAGTTACGCACAACACGCAAGTATACGTGGTCAACAAGTAATAAAGTGATAAGTTGAGTATCGTTCCCACAGAGAATTCTAATTAATAAATCCCAACTACTAATACTATATCAATTCAATTTTATTTGAACCAGAATAAATTACGATTTTCTGAATTATTAACACAAAATTAACACCAAAAGATATTATCCTAAAATAACGAACAAATAAACTAATGCTTGAATAAATAATTTCCGATAGATAAAGGTTAAGACGTCAATATCCCCAATTATGAACCATAAATCAGTTACCTACTCATCCCAATTACTATGTCTACTGAATTGTTAACAAGAATTCTCAAATGCCAAACGTCCTTTTCCAAGTGATCAATTGACTTCTATTTAATTCAGATTAATCTTGCTATATTCCTATGCAAAACAATTGAATTAAACGCTTTCCAATTCCAATTCCCTATGTGTTACATGCGGTGAAGAGATATTTCCATTCAATTCACAAACCTAATTATGCAAATAATCAAGTCACATATCATCATGCCCAGTTCTAACCCTAGAATTCCTTCTCCAATTCCTTCTAGAATAACAAGGTAATTATTGGCCAAATAATTAAGCAATAAAGTCAAAACATGATGAACAATTCACTTCAACATAAACAATTAGAATGAGTGAATAACTACTTTATAGTCATAAAAGGTTCAATTGAAATCTTAATGAAAGAATTAGTTCATCTCGGAAATAAAAACCATTAATTGTTGACAAATCATCCTTAAAGAATTACAAATGAAAAATAAGGAGAAAAAGAATAAACTCTGTAGCCAATCCTTAATCTCCAAGCAATCTTGTGTAGCCCTCAATAGAGAACTTGTTGAATCCTCCCCAGAATAAAAGTCTAACCAGAGATCCCCCTATTTCAGCACTTAGTTTCCTTTTATATCCCCCCACAATCCTTCTCCAATTAGGTTTTATTTTTGCTCCCAATAACCAAATTAAGTCCAAACCAAAGTCAAACGCGCTAATCCAGTCAACTCCAGCCGAGGCTCAGCGCCCCGGCGCTGTAGATAGTACAGATTCCAGCGCCCCGGCGCTGGACTTCTCCATAATTACCAAATTGCCATTATTTGCTTGAATTTCCCATAATTGCCCCCTCCAGCTTCCAAATCTGCAAAACAAGATATAAACACAATAAAAATGCTACTAAATAACTTAAAAATGCAATAACTTAAGTCCAAATATATCCAATTCATGGGTATACTACCCATTCATCAAATACCCCCAAACTTAAAATGTTGCGTGTCCTCATGCGACAAAACATAAACTCACAACCAAAACTAAACATCATGCAAACACAAACTATTTATATTTATGTGTTCGTAATTTCAACAATTCAAGAGCTCGCGTATATCCGTATGCCTCAGAAAAATCACGTAAACATGCTAATTCATCATGCAAAAGCAGATCAACAATATCCCAACAATCAACGGATCTAAATCTGTTATTACTGATACTGTGCGTGTGTGTCCAACAACCATGCTAACCCATGAAAGACAAAAATATGAAAGATAATAAATTTCTTAGTAGGCATCATACAGTGTAAACTGGAGAACTCATCAATTGTACTTATTTCAACTGAATTCAAACACTTACCCGAATTCAAAAGTCAACATGGAATACTTATACTTTTTTTTATATATATATGTGAATGACTGTGCAATGTCTCATCTCATTAGGCTCACAGTGTTACCCTTTAGCGAGCTTTCGACCAACGACTCCCAGACCATATAAGACCTTAGGGCGCTAGGTTTTAAGATACCCCTTCGGGCGTACTTGCTCAAGTAACAAAGGCCCCGAAACAAGACTAGTCACTCTGTATATTTTATTTTATTTATTTATTTATTTATTTTTTTATAGATGGTTGGTGAGTGCGTTTTACGCTCCATCTCACGCTTGTGTTTATGGGGAGTGTTTCTCCTCAACCCACCACAAAACTCAACACATTTATTTTTTTTATTTTTTATTTATTTATTTATTTTATTTTTTAGCTTATATATTCCATATATTTTCCCCCAAACTCGAGTTTATGCATAGATTCAGTTTCCTCTAGTTATTCAAATTGTTCTTCCATATCACTAGCAATCCTTCTTTAGAACTCTATTATCTAGCCATTTAAGCTATCATAGCCAACATGGTCGTTTTGTCAAAGTGCTTCCCTATAATATCAATGTCCAACAGATAAAGACCCAATTTATGTCAAGAAAATCATATCACTGAATCAACAATCCTTACTAGACTTGTTCATGCAATTCTACTTTCATCATTGGCCCCAATTATACGCACTATCAAAAACTGGAATTAACATGCAATCCTAAATGCAACTTTATTAATAAACAATCAACATACGAATAACAAGCTACCACTTTTAAAAATAAAACTTAACTACCCCCAAACTTATCTAGAGCAATGTCCTCATGCGGAAAATAAGGCAAAATAAAACAGAGGACTTCCCTGACGAGCTTATTCCTCCGGGGGAGCATCATCGTCTTCACTCATCTCTTGATCGGAAGGGGGAAATACCGGCAGCACGGGAGCCGTTGGGAAATGGCTAAGTGGAATGCCCGGATGGGTTTGGATGGTTAGGGCATTCTGCGCAGCAAATTGGTCGACTAAATACTTGAAAATCACATCTTGGCGTTCCGATAAGCGCACATTCTGGGACTCAATGTTGTAAAACCAGCCGTCTATCTCCCGCTGGACAGCATCAGGGACCACACCTCGATGAGCTGCTGTCGAAGGGCCATAAGTAGATGGAGCCTGCGGGGGTGGGGCTTGTGTAGACGTAACTTGGGGAATAATGAAACCCTGTCCCCTAGGGTGATTAGCTCCACCTGACCACACTTTATAACGACGGATCAAGTTATGGTCCAACACGGGCATAGGAGTTTGAATCATCTCGTCGGATTTCCATTTGACCCCAAACTTAGCACATAATACGCAGATCAGTGACGGATGTGGCAACCCTCCTGTAGTCCCGCCGCGAGAAGCGCAGAGCATAGATTGCTGAATAAGATGGCCGACATCAATGCTTAAACCTTGTATGATGGAGTATAATAGCACAGCCCTTTCCTTGGTTACGTGACTCACGTGTGTGCAGGGCATCAATTTAGCACAGATGAAGGCATACCATGCCTTTCCATATAGACTGAGGTGAGATAATGGGAAAGTCATGCTGCCGCGCTCATGCAGGGTCCATGTAGTGCCCGGTTGACACAACTCCCGAATAATCTGTTCATAGTTCGGCCCGTCACTCACTAAACTAGCATATGCATCATGAAGGCCCTCTAATGGTAGTTGATAGCACCCATTTATATCCTCCTCGCCGATTTCCACAGTTTTTCCTCTGACAAATACCCCATAATGGTCATGCTCGGGCAAGTTGGCGTAGAATTCTTTGACAACTGCAATCACTGCCGGATCAGGCTGTTCGGTGAGGGAGAACCAGTTTCGTTCAGCAATCATCACTGCAATTTCTCCATCCTTGGTTTGATCGGGACGGAGACCACGTTCGGGGACTAATGAGCGGGTGGCCATGCAGCTGTAGCGTTCTTGAGCCGCGACACTAACAAAACGCCGGCTGTCAAATTTTTGAGGTGAAATTGAAGCGGCCCCGGACCCTTCGCCACGGTGACGTTTGGATGCCATGTAGAGAGTCCTGCAACTGAAAACATATGCATAGTTTAGCTTTAAAAAGAATTCATGGTTGATACATGTGTGCATAGCATTACCCCGAAACTGTATAAAATATTAGCGTGGTGAGGGCACAGGCGGGGAAGAGGCCTGAAACTGTTTAGTATGTTAAACTACACATGCTTTTTGACTTAGACAATTTGTCAAACACCTAGGCCTCAACTGATAATTTGAATACCACCATCACTAATTCCATATCTATGCATGCCATTCCTGTAGTATTCACCAACCTTGTGTGGTTGAGTATGCCAACAGTATTGAATTCTCTATGAATTCTATTGGATTTCCCAGATGCACAGAATAAGGAAGAAAAATCTGGATCCGTAATAAGATGAATACACAGAAAAATCTTACCGTTGCTACCTTCAAGAAAGTTGGGGGAGTAGAACTCGGCACACAAGACTCCGACACAGTTATTGTGGTGCGGCAGATGTGTGGGAGAACTATTAGCCAAGATTCAAGTGCCGTGTGATTTAGAGAGGGAAAGAGGAGATTAGGCGAACGGGAGAGTGTGGGAGCGTAACTGACCTGGGTTGCTGGCGTGTGAATGGAGTGGGGGGAAAAGGAGATGGTTGAGAGTTAAATTTGTATCGTCTAACCTGATCCCAGCGCCGGGGCGCTGGGTTTTACCTTATGTAGAGCGCCGGGGCGCTGAATGGCAGAGTCGGCTGAGATGATATAGCGCCGGGGCACTGGAAATACCTTGGAAGCCAGCGCCGGGGCGCTGGACTTAACTTTTAGATTCTGGTACTTAGCGCCGGGGCGCTGTAAATGAATGGGAGGCCAGCGCCGGGGCGCTGGGCTTGGTTTGCAGTTTCTGGTGCCTAGCGCCGGGGCGTTGGGTTCTTAGTATTGGGAGCGCCGGGGCGCTGGTGTTTGTGTTTGTTTTTCTTTGTACCGTCCCTTCATGGAAAATCATTAAGGATTAGTCTATCAAAATCGTCTTCTTCAATACTAAAAAAAATAAAATAAATAAAAATAGAAACAAAATAAAATAAAATAAAAGTAAAACCAAGTAGAATAAAATGAAATAATGTTAAAATTATAGAACTTAATGGATTGCCTCCCAAGAAGCGCTTGGTTTATAGTCGTCAGCCCGACTTTTCGGTGTTGTTCAGTTGTCGACTGGTTCGGAGAGGTACTGGACCGTAGCTTGTCGTTCGATTGGTCCGCTCCAATAATGTTTCAGACGTTGACCATTGACCTTGAATGTACGCTTTGAGTTCGGTTCCTCGACCTCAATGTTTCCGTGTGGAGTAACAGTTATGACTACAAATGGCCCGGACCACCTGGATTTCAATTTTCCCAGAAATAGACGCAGGCATGAGTTGAACAATAGTACTTGTTGGCCGGGTTCAAATGTTCTATCAAGAATTTTTTTATCGTGCCAAGCTTTGACTTTCTCCTTGTAGAGCTTCGCTTTTTCGTACGCATTGAACCGGAATTCAGCCATCTCGTTCAACTGCAGTAACTGTTTCTCACCCGCGGCCTCCAGATCAAAGTTTAGTTTCCGAATGGCCCAATGTGCACTGTGTTCGAGCTCGACCGGTAGGTGACATGCCTTGACAAATACCATTCGGTACGGTGACATGCCGATCGGATTTTTGTACGCTGTTCGATAGGCCCATAGAGCATCGTCAAGACGCAATGCCCAATCTTTTCGGGACGGATTGACTACCTTTTCCAAAATCCTCTTAACTTCCCTATTCGACACCTCCGCTTGGCCATTGGTTTGTGGGTGATACGCAGCCGCAATTTTGTGACGAACCCCATACTTGACAAGTAATTTGGTAAACTATTTGTTACAGAAGTGAGTTCCCTCATCACTGATTATAGCTCGCGGTGTCCCAAATCGGGTAAAAATGTTCTTCTTTAAAAATCGGATAACAACGTTGGCATCATTCGTTGGTAACGCAGTGGCCTCTACCCATTTGGAAACATAACCAACCGCTAACAAGATGTACTGATTATTAAAAGAAGATGGAAATGGTCCCATAAAATCGATTCCCCACACGTCGAATAGTTCCACCTCTAAAATTGTGTTGAGTGGCATTTCATTGCGCTTAGAGATATTACCTACGCGTTGGCATCGATCGCATTTCAGCACAAAGAGATGAGCATCTTTGAATAGAGAAGGCCAGAAAAATCCTGATTGTAGTACTTTCGCTGCTGTTCTATCACCGGAATAATGACCTCCGTAATCTGAGGAGTGGCAGTGGCCTAATATACTATCCATTTCTTCATGAGGTACACAACGTCTTATCATTTGGTCGGCACATGCTTTAAACAGAAACGGTTCATCCCAATAGTATTGCTTCACATCGTGGAGAAACTTCTTTCGTTGTTGTGAAGTCAAATCCGGCGGTAACACTTTGGCAACCACATAGTTTACATAGTCAGCATACCAAGGCAATATGGTAGTTACCCGGAACAGTTGCTCATCTGGAAATTTTTCATTAATCACTAAGTTGTCTTCTTTCTGCTCCTCTTTATTTTCTAACCGAGACAAATGATCCGCCACTTGGTTTTCTGTACCTTTTCTGTCCCGGATCTCCAGATCGAATTCTTGTAACAACAGTACCCACCGTATTAAACGCGGTTTAGCATCTTTCTTTTCAATCAGATATTTAACAGCCGAGTGATCAGTGTAGACAATTACCTTGGTGCCAAGGAGATAAGCTCTAAATTTGTCAAAAGCAAACACCACTGCAAGTAATTCTTTTTCGGTTGTTGGGTAGTTTAGCTGGGCATCCGTCAAGGTCTTACTAGAGTAGTAGATAGTATGAAAAATCTTATCATGACGTTGTCCCAATACGGCTCCCACTGCGTAATCACTGGCGTCGCACATCAATTCGAACGGTAAAGACCAATCGGGTGCTACAATGATTGGTGCAGAGACTAATTTCTTTTTTAATACCTCAAATGCCTCGATGCATGCCTGATCCATCTTAAACGGCACATCTTTCTCCAAAAGTGAGCAGAGGGGTTTCAAAATCTTTGAAAAATCTTTAATAAAGCGTCTATAGAACCCTGCATTTCCCAAAAAAGCTTCGAATGCCTTTCACAGATGATGGAGGAGGCAATTTCTCAATTGTATCAATTTTCGCTCTATCCACCTCCAATCCGGATGCGGAAATCTTCTGGCCCAGAATAACCCCTTCTTGCACCATAAAATGACATTTTTCCCAGTTAAGCACCAGGTTAGTCTCCACGCATCTTTTTAACACCAAGACCAGATTCTTCAAGCACGAGTCGAAACTGTCACCAAACACGGAGAAATCATCCATGAATACCTCTAAATTATGTTCGACCATGTCAGAGAAGATTGCCATCATACAGCGTTGAAAGGTTGCCGGCGCATTACATAAACCAAACGACATACGCCGGAATGCAAACGTACCGTATGGACATGTGAACGTGGTCTTTTCTTGATCTTCCGGTGCTATGGCAATTTGATTGTACCCTGAATATCCATCTAACAGACAGTAGAATTGATGTTCGGCTAACCGGTCCAACATCTGATCAATGAATGGCAAGGGAAAGTGATCTGTGCGTGTGGCTTTATTCAACTTGCGGTAATCCATGCATACTCTCCAGCCTGTAACAGTTCTCGTTGGGATAAGCTCATGAGCTTCGTTTTTTACCACAGTCATGCCCCCTTTTTTTGGTACACACTGTACAGGACTTACCCATGAACTGTCTGAAATTGGGTAAATAATACCGGCATCCAACCATTTTATAATTTCTTTTTTAACCACATCTTTCATAATGGGATTTAACCTTCTTTGCATCTCAATGGTTAGTTTTGATCCCTCTTCCATTAAAATCTTATGCATACAGAAAGATGGGCTAATACCTCGAATGTCCGCTATAGTCCACCCAATTGCTGTTTTGAACTCGCGCAGAACCCGCAGCAATTTTTCTTTTTGGGTGTCAGTTAACTTTGTCGAAACAATAACTGGTAGAGTCGCGTCTTTCCCTAGATAAGCATATTCAAGATAAGAGGGAAGTGGCTTTAATTCCAACACCGGTGGCTCTTCTATCGAGGGTTTGCACTTTTTTCCTTCCGTTTTGGGCCTATCAAGGGTGTCGAATGGTTGATTACTTTTCCGGTAGAATGATGCTGTGTCTAGCCATTTGACCTGCTCATTGTCCGCAGCAACACTATCGTTATCTGTTCCAAGAAACATTGATTCTATCGGATCCTCTGAATAATTACAGCAAATCTTGTGATTAACTATCTCCTCCATTAAATCCACCCGCAAACACTCATTTTTTTCCTTCGGATAAGACATGGATTTAAACACATTAAAAGTGACCTGTTGATCGTCAACTCTCATCGTCAATTCCCCTTTTTGCACGTCGATTAACGTTCTCCCTGTTGCTAAAAATGGTCGTCCGAGGATGATGGGAAGTTCCGTATCTACTTCACAATCCAAGATAACGAAGTCTGCTGGGAAGATGAATTTATCCACCCTTACTAATACGTCTTCAACGATACCTCGTGGATATGTAACTGATCGGTCTGCCAACAGTAAACTGATGTTTGTCGGTTTTGGTGCCTGGAGCCCGAACTGACGGTAGACTGATAATGGCATCAAATTAATACTGGCCCCCAAATCGCACAGTGCTCTCCCCGAAAACTGATTACCAATATCGCATGGAATAGTAAAGCTACCTGGATCTTTCAACTTTGGAGGTAACTTATTCTGAATAATTGCGCTACATTCTTCAGTTAGCGCCACTGTTTCAAAATCTCCCAATTTCCTTTTCTTTGATAGCACATCCTTCATGAACTTAGCGTAGCTCGGCATTTGTTCTAAAGCTTCGGCGAATGGGATGTTGATATGCAATTTTTTAAAAATATCCAAAAATCTTGAAAACTGCTTATCTAACTTGGATTTCTGAAATCTCTGCGGATATGGTATGGGTGGCAGTGTTGTAGTTGGCCCAGGTGCCTTTGCCTCTCCTATTTCCTCTTTATCTTTCCCGGTTTCCACAACTTCTTCTATTTCAGCTGTTGCGTTGTCCCCCTTTTCTTTATCCTTAACTGTTTGCAACTCCTTCCCACTTCGTAAGATTACTGCTTTGCAGTGCTCATTTCTACCCGGATTTATTTCTGTATCACTCGGGAGCGTTCCTAGTGGTCGGTTATTCAATGCATGTGCTATTTGCCCCAATTGATTTTCCAGATTCTTTAACGATGCCCCATGGCTTTGCAAAGTCAGATCTAATTGGTTCAATTTCTTGTCTTGTTCCTCGTTCTTGTTGTCCGATGCTCTAATGAACTTTTCCAAGGCTGCTTCCAAACTTGATATCCTCTCTGGTTGTGGATTCGGATTTTGAAATCCGGAGGTGTTTTGTTGCCTAGGTGGTTCAGCTGCAGCTTGATTGTTACTCCATGAGAATCCTGGATGATTCTTCCAACCTGGATTATACGCATTTTGAGTCGAATACGGTTGAGTTGAGCGATTATAGTTTCCTACGAATTGTGCTGATTCAGAATTTATGGCACACTGATCCGTCGCATGACCCCCAGCACACAACTCACAAACCATTGCTACCTGATGTGTGGCTTGTGGATGCCATGTTTCTATTTGCTTCGCTATTGCAGTCACTTGTGCTGTTAATGCTGTCAGCTTGTCCACTTCATACTTTCCCGATGCTTTTGGATGGTTGTTCCTCGTCATGGGCCACTGATAGTTGTTGGTAGCCATTGTTTCTAACAATTGATATGCCTCATCAAAATTTTTGGACATGATCGCGCCTCCGGCTGCTGCATCAATACTAGACCTCGTGGCCGCGTGCAAACCATCACAAAATATCCCTAATTGCATCCACTGTGGGATTCCATGATGAGGGCACTTACGGAGCATATCCTTAAATCTTTCCCACGCCTCATATAACGATTCTGACTCAAATTGTGCGAAAGTATGAATATCATTCCGTAGTTTTGCCGACTTCGCTGGTGGGAAGAACTTAGCTAAAAAATTTTGAGCTAAGTCATCCCATGTGGTGATTGAACCAGGAGGTAAGGAGTGTAACCAGCTTTGTGCTTTATCTTTTAAAGTAAACGGGAACATCCTCAACCTTATAGCATCTTCCGACACATTGTTAAATTTGAAGGTATCGCAAACCTCCAAGAAGCTCAAGATATGTTCATTAGGATCATCTATCGAATTACCTCCAAACTGGCAAATATTCTGTAGCATCTGAATTGATCCCGGTTTTATCTCGAAACTGTTCGCATTGATTGCCGGTCTTTTAATACTTGACTGTAAATCCGTGACATTTGGCAGAGCGTAATCCCTAAGTGATTTCTGTTCGTTCTCTGCCATGTTTACGAGAATTTCTTGAGTTGTCAGGTCTTCTTCCAGATGTGTAGCCTCACTATTCAAACGCACTGTTTGGAACTTCTTCTCAAGGTTGTCGGTATACGTAAGAAGTTCCTTTCTCGCTTTCGATCTAGTGTGCATACACGAATTCCTGCCAATCCAAGAAGAAAGATTAAGTAGCGTTCAAATTAAGATCGAACTGATTATAACTAATATGAAATTAATATTAATAAAAATTCCCCGGCAACGGCGCCAAAAACTTGTTGAGTAAAATCTAGTTACGCACAACACGCAAGTATACGTGGTTAACAAGTAATAAAGTGATAAGTTGAGTATCGTTCCCACAGAGAATTCTAATTAATAAATCCCAACTACTAATACTATATCAATTCAATTTTATTTGAACCAGAATAAATTATGATTTTCTGAATTATTAACACAAAATTAACACCAAAAGATATTATCCTAAAATATCGAACAAATAAACTAATGCTTGAATAAATAATTTCCGATAGATAAAGGTTAAGACTTCAATATCCCCAATTATGAACCATAAATCAGTTACCTACTCATCCCAATTACTATGTCTACTGAATTGTTAACAAGAATTCTCAAATGCCAAACGTCCTTTTCCAAGTGATCAATTGACTTCTATTTAATTCAGATTAATCTTGCTATATTCCTATGCAAAACAATTGAATTAAACGCTTTCCAATTCCAATTCCCTATGTGTTACATGCGGTGAAGAGATATTTCCATTCAATTCACAAACCTAATTATGCAAATAATCAAGTCACATATCATCATGCCCAGTTCTAACCCTAGAATTCCTTCTCCAATTCCTTCTAGAATAACAAGGTAATTATTGGCCAAATAATTAAGCAATAAAGTCAAAACATGATGAACAATTCACTTCAACATAAACAATTAGAATGAGTGAATAACTACTTTATAGTCATAAAAGGTTCAATTGAAATCTTAATGAAAGAATTAGTTCATCTCGGAAATAAAAACCATTAATTGTTGACAAATCATCCTTAAAGAATTACAAATGAAAAATAAGGAGAAAAAGAATAAACTCTGTAGCCAATCCTTAATCTCCAAGCAATCTTGTGTAGCCCTCAATAGAGAACTTGTTGAATCCTCCCCAGAATAAAAGTCCAACCAGAGATCCCCCTATTTCAGCACTTAGTTTCCTTTTATATCCCCCCACAATCCTTCTCCAATTAGGTTTTATTTTTGCTCCCAATAACCAAATTAAGTCCAAACCAAAGTCAAACGCGCTAATCCAGTCAACTCCAGCCGAGGCTCAGCGCCCCGGCGCTGTAGATAGTATAGATTCCAGCGCCCCGGCGCTGGACTTCTCCATAATTACCGAATTGCCATTGTATGCTTGAATTTCCCATAATTGCCCCCTCCAGCTTCCAAATCTGCAAAACAAGATATAAACACAATAAAAATGCTACTAAATAACTTAAAAATGCAATAACTTAAGTCCAAATATATCCAATTCATGGGTATACTACCCATTCATCAGGTGTCACTCTCTTTGTTAAACTCGGCATTGCGGCGCGGGTTAGCAGTAGTTGAGCCTTTGACTAGGCACTTCTGTGTGACTCTTCTAGTTTTGGCTGGCGCTGCGGCGCCAATCTTAAAACTCAAAAAAAAAATTCTACGTGTTGAACAAATTTGAGACACCTATTTTGAAATCTTATAACTTATTCGTTATAACTCAGAACGAGGTCGATCCAAAGCCATTTTCTTCCTTATCTTACGTACTTCAACTTCCCCTGGATAGAATTTCATTCTGAATCCATTAACATGCTATTCGATTGGCTTAAATTTCATTGTTCGTTCGTTTTACGTAATTAACGTTCTTCGTTTGTTTGTCCGTAATTCAATCATCCGAACTAGGAATTCGTTCGTTCTTAAGTCCATGACTCACGTTTTCTGTGTTTTCTTACATTCTTATAAAACCCTACATATTTGGGTTCATTTACCTACTTTCTACTTTTCGCTTGTCTTTTACAAATTTTCGCTATAACTTTGTTATAGCTAAGTTCAATCGGTTCTTCATGAACGTTTCTATCGTTCCTAACCAAGCATATATCAGAAATTCATATATATGATGGTTTTAAACTTGTCCATCAATAACAAGTTTTAACTACAATGGTTTTCAATTTGTCCATCAACAACGTTCTTCACGTTCTTCGTTCATTCTTCATTTTTAATCGATATTTTGATTATGATTTCACTTTTTCTTTGAATTTAATGTTATAAAACAGCCATCCTTACTTATTTCATCGAATCATTAATATTATTCGTTCGGATCGTTTAAATTCATCAAGTAATTCATACTTTCTTAAGAAAGCTTTTAAGAAATTTATAAACTAAACTTCTAATTCTTATTTCTTCGTTTTCTCATGATTTCAATCATATGAAAATCATATAGCTTAATGAGAATTTAGATTAAACTAGGTTTTACGATTACCTTTCTTCTTTAATCTTCTTCCGTGGGACAAAGTTTACACTCGGGCTAGCTTTTCCTCTTCCTTTTCCTCCTCATCCGACTTCTCTCTCTCTCTCTCTCAAGTGTTGATGATTTTTCTAACCAAACAAATGAGCTTAAGGCTTGTTTATATAGAAAACCAAAGCTAGGGGCTTTTTGGTCATTTGGCAAATTGCCTTACTATTTACACCTCCTTACTATTCACGAAGCTTCTCCAGGAAGATTTATTGTTCTGTCTTACGAAATTCATCCGACAGTTTAAAAAACTGCAATTTTCAGAATCCAAATATTTTTGAATATTTCGTATTTCCTCTACAGATTTACTTTTACGCATTCTTCGGAACTTCCAAAAACTGAAAAACACTTTTTGATGAATAGTGTTTTTCGCCACATTTTCCCAAAACGTAGTTAAACGAATGAAAAGTACATAATAGTACTTTTCGTCGTTTTTATTTAGTCCAATTTTTGAACGTTTTTCGAGAAAAAAAATTTATCGGCTAACTTAACTTTTCACAACATATTATCCTCAAATCTTTCGACGGAATGTCATTTTGACATACCGATCTCTCGAAAAGGCTTAGGTTATTCAAACCCTAACCCTTAGATTTCGTCAGGTGAATAGTGTATATTTCGTTTTTTTCTTGGAAATATTTTTGTTCCCGGAAATATTTTATTTTCGTCTTGAAAATTCTTACTCGTTCATTCTAGTTCGTAGCCAGAATCATCCCGTTTTATAATCATCCTAGGTCACAGAACGAATAATAACCACATAGCATAAAATATTATTAATAAAAATTCCTTTTTATTAATTAATATTTCTTTAAACTTAATTTCTGGATAATTCATTTTTTTCGGGTTGTCACAGGACCAACTCCACAAGTGCGACCAATAACCAGAACATTTAACATGACCGTCACGGACTCGATGGCAGCAAGGGATATGGTGTCAAGCATCATACCAATAAATTCTATTGATGCATATGTTTTTTTTTTGATTCAGGTGCTACTTGTTCATTCATATCACATGACTTTGCGCATCAATTTAATTTAACACCTAAAAATTTAGAACATCCCTTGAACATAAAGGTTGCTAATAAAGAAAACATCCTCATTGATCAAGTACATAGAAATTTTTATATAGAAATTAAAGTTCAAAAAACTTTAGTTGACCTCATTCTAATAAAGTTAGGGGAGTTTCATGTGATATTAGGGATGGATTGGTTAAACAACCATGAGGCAATGATCGATTGTCTTCGGAAGACAATGAACCTTAGGATTTTTGATTAGTTAAAAGTATTATATTATGAAAAATGTAATCTGAGTCAGTGTAATTACATATCGATGATGTAAGCAAAAAGAATACTTAGGAAAGGATGTGTAGGGTATCTGGTTTACATAGTGGATACTCAACAAAAGGAATCGAAGCTGGAAAAATTAAGAAAGGTTGAATATGCGGACAGCTCAGGAAGAGCTGAGGAGAGAGTTTGAGAAATTAGAAATTGAGGTGAGGAATTCTAGTGAACCAATAGAAAAATTATATGCAATGGAAGCTCGACCATCGTTACTTGAGAAAATTAAGGATATTCAATGTAAGGATGAAGAATGTGAACGGAAGAAAAGAAGGATAACAGAGAAAGGAGAGGAAACATTTTAGATTGATAAAAATGGAGTAATCCACTTTGAAGCATGTTTTAGATACCTCCAGTGTTGGAATTGAAAGAAAGAATTTTACGAGAGGCTCATAATACAAAATATTCAACTCATACTAGCAGTAAAAAATGTATCTAGATTTGCACTAGAATTTTAGGTGGCCATGTATGAAAAAGGAGATTGCAAAATGGGTTAGTAAATGTCTTACATGTCAACGCATTAAGGTAGAACATCAGCGACCAAGTGGACTTTTGCAACCCTCAGAGATTCCAAAGTGGAAATGGGAGCACATTACAATGGATTTTGTGGTGCGACTCCCAACGACACTGAAGGGTTTTGATGCTATCTGGGTTATCGCAGATCGGCTTACAAAATATGTCCACTTCTTGCTGATAAAGATAAAATTTAATTTAGAGCAATTAGTAAAGCTGTATATTAAGGAAATTATCACTCGACACGGAGTTTCAGTATCAATTTTGTCCGATCAAGACCCGTGCTTTACCTCAAATTTCTAGAAGAGTCTCCAAGAGTAACTAGGAACTTAAATCAAGTTAAGCATCGTATACCATTCTCAAACAAATGGACAAAGCAAGCAAAAAATTCAAACTTTAAATGATATACTTGGAGTTTGTGCCGTGGACTTCAAAGGTTGCTTGGACGATCATTTATCGTTAGCGTAGTTCGCGTACAAAAATAGTTACCATGCTAGCATCAAAATGTCGCTATATAGCATTGTATAGAAGAAAATGAAGATATTGTCAAAGTCATACTAGGAAAACTCATAACGGCTTAAGATCGCCAAAAGAAATACGCATATCAAAAGCGTTAAGCTCGGGAATTCAACGTGGGTCGATATATATTTCTGAAAGTATAATCGTGATTCAGAAAGAAGAGAAAAATTAATCCTCATTTTATATTACCATTTGAGATACTTAGAAAATAAGCGAAGTAGCTTATGAAATAGCATTACCTCCATAACTGGAATACATACATAATGTGTTTAATGTTTCTGTTTTGCGTCCCTATAAATTGGACTATATACATGTAATAGATAATGAGGAAATACAAGTCGAGAAAGATTTAAGGTCTGAAGAAGTCCCAGTCCAAATTGTGGATAGAAACAAGCAAATTCTAAGAAATAAGGTAATATCTTCGGTGAAGGTAATATGGAGAAATCACTCCATGGAAGAAGTTATGTGGGAGTTAGAGGATAAAATGAAGATAAGATTACACATATCTTTTTGAGTAAGTACTGGCGATTCTTGGGACGGAATCCTTATAAGGGGGGAGAATGTAATATTCTGAAAACCCTTGTAATAATTTTTGTGAATACAAATGTAATTATTATTAAAGTCTAAATTTTTATTCTTGATTATTGATAAATATATGCGTCAAATGTTTATAAATACACATTATTTGAGTAAGTTTAATAAAGGGAAAAGTAACGAGAAAATGTAACACTTTAAAAATCACATTATCAAATGAAAGGCAAGTATACATACATATAATTAATTCAAGTATACATATATATACAACTACCACAAGTATATATGCATATAAATAAAATAAAAATGCTTACAAATAATACAAGTATACTTATATAACTAATACAAGTATGCATACAAGTATAAATTACATGTGTACATACATACACGTGTGTGTCATCTATGTGTGTGTGTATAACAAGCAAACAAATAAAAAAGTTCGACAAAAAAGTCAAACTAATCTAGAAATCTCCTCAACTTACCAAATAAGCTAAAAAAAATTGGACAACACTATTAAGATTTCGGCTATGAAAGGATAAGGGAGAGGGTTGGCCAAACTGATAAGGAAGGGTAGATTTTTTATGGAAAAAGTTGTCCAAGTTTTGACTTTAAATACCAAAAAATTTGGACCCTTTTTCTTCATTTATCAACACAAAACAAAAGCCACAAAGGAAAGAGAGAAAGAGAGTGTTCGGACAGCAGCAAGAGGGAGAGAAAAAGTAAGAAAAATTTATCAACTAAGGAGGAAAAGCAAGGATATCCAAGCCAAAAGAGACAACTTACACACACTAGGTATAAACCCTAACCTTTTAAAGCTTAAAAATCTTTCTTTGATGAAAGTAAATAGGCTTTATGTATACTTGAGATCGTATTGAACATATATATTGTTAGGAATGATTATGCCCTATATATTTAGATTTGATGATGCGAGTATAATGTATAATTGTTTCAGTAGCTTGTGTAAAATCGTTATCTGAGAAATCTATGTACAATAACTTAGAATAAGAACGATCAAACTTGTTAGGTTGATCCTTTGAGTTGATTCAATGAACATGTAAGAGGATCAAATCAATTGTATAGTCTTATTGAACTATTGTAGAGTTACTCTACCATTTTTTATAGTTTATAAGTGTTCGTAGATTTAACTTAAATTTTGTAGAGCAGAAGTTGATGTTATAAAGTTATAAAGAGACATCAAGATTGTAGAACTGTGTTCAATATCGTAGAGCTACTTGAGTATTCTGAGAAGTTTGCATGTCTGTCCAAGCATCATGAAATACTATTTCGTAGAGCAAAAAGTAGAGCATCATTATGTAGGAAGCAGAGCTCAAATCTACGTTCCTCATCACTTTACCAACAATCAATTTCGTAGAGCATGTCAGAACTGACTTCAAACTGACAATTTCAGAGGGTCTCCGAGCGACTTCCAAGATACTTCTAACCATCTTCAAATTCATATCAGAAGATCCAAGAGTGGTTAGTCTAAATTGCTAGATAGAAGATGTGACACCATTAATATGTGGTAGGTGAGACTGTTGCATGATGTGACTTGGCCAGAGCCGAAAGCAAGCCTAGTAGGAAGTCTATAAGTCTACATTAGAGAACATTTAGAGCAGAACATTAAATGAACAAATGGGAACTCTCCAACGGGATAATTTTTAAAGGTCTATAAAAAGCGTAATGGATTCAAATCCAAGTACGAATCACACAATAAAAAGTAGAACCTATGTCAAAATATCAAAAGCTCTACTCTACAATTCAGAACGACTTATTCAAAGTTGCTAAGTACCTAAAGAGATCGAGTCTCATTGCAAAGCTTAGCAGAACCTCAACCAATCATCAATCAGTTATGATTCAACTTGATCTCAGTGACCATTATATTGAGACTAAGTTACTCGAAGGAATCTAGGTGATTTTGAGGACTATATGTGTCAACGTCGGGATTTTTACTGTCCATTTTCTGTTGTTGTCTTTTGGTGTTCTCATGTTAGGTGAGATTTGTTTGAAAAATCAAGTTGTGAAAAGGTCCGACATGTATATGTCGACGATTGGATTGTAAGAGTCGCCAGTTGGTATTTTTAAAAGGTTGTACCAACTCAACCAAGAAAAGGTTTGCACATTAACCCAGTGATGTGACATTGTTAAACAGGTCTGTGAAATCGAGATTCATTAAGTTCCGGGGGCTTGATTATGCGGAGGGAAGGTGTTAGGCACCCCCTGACATCCATGTTACCACGTTGACCGCCACTTTTCAATTAAACTGTTATA
This sequence comes from Panax japonicus, assembly GCA_020205505.1. Lineage (NCBI taxonomy): Eukaryota > Viridiplantae > Streptophyta > Magnoliopsida > Apiales > Araliaceae > Panax > Panax japonicus. The sequence goes on from JAINUV010001469.1 coordinate 346,337, forward strand.
TAAATATGTGTGTGGGGGGTCAATGTACAGTTATCTGGAAGTAGTTCTATGCCTCGTTTGCACCTATGTACAAAGGGTTTGAATTTTGTATAAAAGTTCAGTTTTAACAAGATATAGCAATGATATTTTGTAAAAGAGGTTTTTCAAACCCTTATGCTCAATAGTAATTGAGGCCATTGATACTTCCATTTTATTATTTGTTCGGCTTGATTGCTTTTATTTTTGAGATACGAGGCATCTTTGAGAAAATAATATACATAGCAGTGCCAAACTCATTGTGGGCATGAGAGTCATCTAAGAAAATTCAAACACCGTGAATAATGTACAAGCTGATTGCAGCCAAAAATGTCCATCACGGGAACCGAATGTAGATTCAAGAGACTGAATCTGTGATCACATGATTCCTAGGCTCACATGATGTTGCAGTTTATATGAAAGTTATAAGTACTTATATATATAAAAGCTGTAAATATATATATATATATATATATATATATATATATATATATATATATATATATATATATATATATATATATATACGAACGATCAACCACCACGAAGCAACTCCATGGGGGATTGGAAATGTAAATATATATATAGGAACGATCAACCGCCACGAAGTAAACTACAGGCAGAATGAAATGTAAAGAAAGCAGTAAAAGGCCACGAAGTAAACTCCAGGCCTGACAAAAATGTATATATATATAAGCGGTAAACGCACCGGATATTATATCCAGGCTCAATCAAACAGAGTTTGATGATAATAATAATATATATATAAAAGCAATAAATGTTCTGGATGTGAGTCCATGCTAATTTGAGGCATAACTCGATAATGTTAGTACAAATATATATAAGTATATATATACAAAAGAAATAAAAAGCCACGGACTGAGGACCGGGCATATGCACACAACACGACTCTCAATGTTAATAACTATATGTGCAAAAGTGGAGAAAAGCTTTAAGAAATGTAAGAAGTCTTATAGTGGGCTACCAAGAAGACTTCAAATAGCTTTAATGGAACGAACACTTGGTTTCCACTGGTAAAATATAGCAAAGTATAAGATCACAAGTGTTTAAAATGAGAAAGCACTCAATTTATAATGTGTATAGAGCAAATTGGACAGGGCTTCCTCGCCTTTTCTCTATGCAAAATGGCCACCCCAAGCCCTCTATTTATAGAGGGGGGGAGCCGCAAGTGCACCCGCGGCTATCGCAGATGCACTTACGGTTGCCCGGGGTGCCTCGACCTTTGCGAGTCCTGCCATCTCGAAGTATGTACACGCATACAACGCGATATCCGCTCAAACTCTCAGAACTTCAATCCGGACATCCGATTGAGGTGTATAAGACTTTTTTCGAAGCCCAGGTCTTCAGGCTTCAAATTCTATGTGGTGTGCTGTCTTGTGTAATAGTCACTCGAGATTGGAGCTATAGTTCTTGTAGGAAATTGTTGTGTAGAATGTATGTTGAAATGTTGTTGAGACGGCGTAAAATGGAATCAAGGTGGAAAAATGACAATTTTGCCCCTCACCGGGTTTATCTTTGGTTTGGGCTGATGTAGCCATCGTTGCTCAGGGTTATCTCTGAGATTGGGCTGCTGTGAGTACCGAAGGTCCTTTGGGTTGTCTCTGAGGTGTGCGTGACCTCCTGGGGTTATCTCCAGGGTTGGAACTTAGTGCTTCGGGGCTATCTCCGAGGTTGAAGCTGACTGCAAAGGGTTGAAATGATCATTTCCAGGGTTATCTATGGAACTTTAATTGCACTCCTCGGGGTTGTCTCTGAGGTTGAAATTGGAACGCCCAGGGTTATCTCCAGGACTGAGTATCTCGGTGTTATCTCTGAGATGGAAAACTAATGATTTCGGGGTTGTCTCCAAAACTGGAACTAGTTATGTCGGGGTTGTCTCTGAGATGGTAAGACTGATAATTCCAGGGTCGTTGTAGACACTCAAAATTTTTCTACAAAACTGTTACTAACATTACAGGAGGGCAGAATCGTCTTTCGGAGATAACCCTGGAAGACAGCTCACATCCATTCCGGATACTACCTGAGGATTGGTTCACAACCCGGACCACACACCGGGAACATCAGTCTCAACCCATAACACACACCGGGAGTCTCATCCTCAACCCCAGAACACACACCGGGAGTCTCATCCTCAACCCAAAACACACACTGGAAGGATCATTTCAAACCTTGGAGATAACCCTGAGTTTCATCCTTGGCGATAACCCCAAGGAATGCTATTGCAGTTCCGGCGATAACTCCAAAAATGCTTGTTTTAAACACATGCGATCAGCTTCAATCTCAGCCCTCCTGCCGAGGCACTCATACCTCAGACCCAGAGAAAATAATGGGCAGATAGGCACACCCATAGATGACAGTGAGACACACAAACAAGCAGTCCAATCTCAGATAAAACCCTGAGCAACGTCTGCTTTCCGTTCAAACCGGCAATAACCCCAGTGAGGAGTCAAACGTCATCTTGCCACTTCAACACTTCCTCTCATAAGATGATATCGCAGCATACCAACAAGTAGTCCAATCTCAGATGTAACCCTGAGCAACGTCTACTTTCAGCTCAAACCGGGAATAACCCCAGCGAAGAATCAAACATCACCTTGCCCCTTTCAACACCTGCGCATCGTCTCAACACTTCATACACACATACATACAACTATGTCCTTCAAGAACCAGGATATCCAATCCCGAGTGACTATTACGCGTGGCAGTACTTTGGATAGAATTTTAAGCTTGAAGACCATGAGCATGGTCCCCTCTTCTTGACTTTGTACAACCTCTAATCCATGTCATTGCGTAACTCTCGACATAAGCTATCCGAAGAAGGTCACATATACCTCATTCGGAAGCTCGGATTGAAGTTCTGCAAGTTCGAGCAAACATTACAGTGCGTAAGTACACGTACTTTGAGACGACGAGACCCGCGAAGCCCGGGCCCACCATGACCAGCCGCAGGTGTAACTGTGGTTGTCGTAGGTATAACTGCGGTTACCGCAGGTGTAACTGCGGCTGCCGCAGGTACAGCTTCGGCCATCCATCTATATATACAAGACTGGGGTAAGCCATTTAGGAAGAGAGAAGAGAGAGAAAAGGCGAAGAAGCCCTGTCCATTTTGCTCTGTACACACCCATATTGAGTGTTTTCTTTTCTGTTAGCTCACATATAGCTATCTTTTTCCCGGCGGGAGCTGAGTAGTTATCCAAAAAAAGTCATAGAAGTCTACTTTGGCAACCCACTGTAAGCCTTCTCACATTCTATAAAGCTTTCTTATCGCATTATCACACACTGTTGTACACGTTGAGAGTCGTGTGAGTGTGTTTGCCCGGACTTCGGTCCGTAGTTATAATTTTTGTCTGTATATATATATACTTATATATATATATATATATATATATATATATATATATATATATATATATATATATATATACGGACTAACATTATCGAGTTATGCCTCGATTGAGCCTAGACTTCGGTTTGGAGCGTTTATTGGCTTTTATATATATATATATATATATATATATATATATATATATATATATATATATATATATATATATATATATATAAATTGTTTTCAGACTCTGTCTGATGAGCCTAGACTTTGGTCTGGAGCATTTAATTGCTTATATATATATATATATATATATATATATATATATATATATATATATATATTGTGGTCATACTCTGTCTGATGAGCCTGGATTTTACATTCGGTGCGTTTAATTGCTTATATATATATATATATAACTGTTGTTGGACATATCCGATGAGCCTGGATTTCATATCTGGAGCATTTACTGCTTTTTGTATATATATATATATATATATATATATATATATATATATATATATATATATATATATATATATAACTGCTTACTGCTTTCCATACAAATTGCAGTATCATGTGAGCCTAGGAATCATGTGATCACAGATTCAGTCTACTGAATCTAGACTCAGTTCCCATGATGGACATTTTCCAGCTATAAGCAGCTTGTACATTATTTACAGTGTCTGAATTTCCTTGGATGGTTGTCATGCCCATAAGGAGTTAAGCACTGCTGTATATTATTTTTTCGCAGATGCCTCGCATCTCGAAAATAAAAGCAAACAAGCTAAACATTTAGATAAAGGCCTCAATTACTATTGAGCACAGGGTTTGAAAAACCTTTTTTATAAAACCTCATTGCTATATCTGGTTAAAACTGAATTTTTCTATAAATTCAAACCCTTGTATATAGGTGCGAACGAGGTATAGCACTACTTCCAAATAATTGCACATTGATCCACACACACACACACACATTCATATAACAGTTTCTTTGAGAAGTGGCGGTCACCGTGACAACACGGATGTCAGGGGGTGCTTAACACCTTCCCTCCGCATAACCAAGCCCCCGAACCCTCAATGAATCTCGATTTAATAGACCCGTTTAGCAGTGTCACATCACTAGGTCAATGTGCAAACCTTTTCGGTTGTATTGGTGCAACCAGTTAAATACACCAACTGGCGACTCTTAAAGTCAAATCGTCGACATTACACATGTCGGACCTTTTTCACTTGTTTTTTTAAAAAAAATCTCACATTAACATGAGAACACCAAAGAACAAGTAACGAAAAGGGACATCCAAAAATCCTGACATCGACAGGTGGCGACTCTGCTGGGGACTCCAGTAAGAGGGCTTAAGCCGCTATTACAAGCTTTTCAAAATTGTTATATGTTTGTGTGTGAATGTTGCATTTACATTTATGATGAATGTGTACGAATGCATCTTAATTACTGCACTACTAAATATCTATCTGTGATATTAGTGCTTCGCACATGTCATCATTTTGCATAAACGGTGAGACACCGTTTACTTGTAAATTATTCTATATGCATACATGACATGTTATCAATTAACAACCAGTTTTGCAGGACAAAATTCCTAAAATGGACATTGTTATGATAACATTAACATTACCATAAGACTAAACTACATAAGTCCTTTATAGGGAAGCAATTGGGCCTGTTACCCGCTCAAAATCCAAAAAAGGTCACGAGCCTACAGCCAATCATGTCTTCTTTTGACCAGTCTAACACTGTTTCTAGAGAAGAATTTGATGGATTGAGTAAACAAATCACAGACTTGGCTGTTCTACTGAAAGAATTACACCAGTCCACTCAGGGTACGAAGATACCTATACATACAGAATCCTCTACACAAGGGGGAGTCCAAGGTCTGGAAAAAACAATTCCAGAGCATCAGTTGGATAAGACCAACAAAGACCCTGAAAGCACCCATCTCAAAGGAAATCCAGACACTGGTGATATCAGGAAGAAGGTCCTCCAAATGGAGGAAACTATCCACGTTCTCAAAGGGATTGGGACACATGGTAGTGTTTCATATACAGACCTTTGCATATTTCTTGCTTTTCAATATCCAAAGAAATTCAAAACCCCTGATTTTGAAAAGTATAACTGATTAGGGGATCGTTATACCCATTTGAAGCTATTCATTGGAGAACTTAGATCTTATGTGGAAGATGAAAAGCTCAGAATGCAGCTATTCTAGAAGAGTCTGACTGGAGAAGCCCGTTCATGGTATACCAGATTAGACAACTCAAAGATCTATAGTTGGGAAGAGCTAGCTCACGCATTCCTCACTCAATACAGTTTTCAGTCTCAGATGGCTCCTGATCGGTACCAAATTACCAAGATCAAGAAACAGTCTAATGAGTCATTCAAAGAGTATGCTCAAAGGTGGAGGTGTCTTCCTACTCAAGTTATTCCTTCCATGACAGAATCAGAAATGGTCATGACTTTCATAGATGTACAGGAAGCTCCTTTCTATGAAAGAGTTCTAGCTGGTATTGGAAAGCCATTCTCTGTATTGATCAAGCACGGAGAAATGGCTAAAATGGGATTGAAGTCTGGGAAGATTCAAGACCTTACCGCTCTTAAAGTTGTTGCTGAACACATCCAGTACGGATCTTATGGAAACAACCCCTGAAGGGTCCATAAAAAGAAAGAGGAGGATGTTTCGTTGATACTACAAGGACAGAAAGGCAATCAAAGCATGCATATACAAAGGAGAAACTATTCCCCTTTTTAGGCACAATTTTCAAACCCTCCATTACCTAAAAATGGAGAAGAAAAGCGACCTCGAACGTTCACACCCTTAGGGGACTCACTCGAGAATATTCTTCCTCTTCTAACTACTTAGAAGAAAATTACACGTATGCTTCCACCAGCTAACCCTAATGGGAGGGGTTTTAATACTACTCAGAAGTGTGCTTATCATGCCGGAGCACCTGGACATGATATTCAAGATTGGTGGGCTTTGAAACACAAGATCCAAGACTTGATAGACAACGGTGAGATTGTAGTCACCAAACCCGATCAACCTCATGTACAAGATAACCCTCTTCCTCAAAACAAAGAAGAAGAGGTCAACATGATCAGTTGGAGCACTAGGCAAAATTCCAGTGTTATTGGCGAACCATCTCAGACCATCAAAGATGGTGATAACAGATGGGATTATGCAAAGTTCCAGTTTACCATGGAACGAAAGATGAAAGGTCTTTGTAACCAAATCGAGCAATTGGCTGAACTGGTGACTCATCAGCATCAAGTCACACGCCAATTAATCAAACAAGAGCATGCCTATCTCCTTCCATTTGTTATGAATGCTCCACCCTCACCTTCAGAAAGCAAAGCTATGGAGGATAAGGTTGCAAAGAGAGCAAATGCTAAAGCCCATCGAGATTTTTCCAATCAAAGGGAATTTACCTATCTCGGCCAATCTATGGAGGAGATATTGCAAATGTTGATCAACGAAGGAAGAATTACCTTCCTTCTACCTCCAATCAATCCCAGCTCCGGACGATTCAATTCTGATGAAGTGTGTCAGTATCATTCACACTCTCGCGGTCACATCACAGAAGAATGTTGGGCACTCTGCCATCTCATTCAGAATCTTATTGATAGCGGTGTCCTGCAAATTACAGATGACTACACTATGCAACTCAAAGGTGGGAATGCATGTCCTACCAAATGGAAGGAATCGATCACAGTTATATCCAAAGTGGATAATAAAACTGTCAAAGTATTTCCTATACATCCAATTCAACTCAAAGGAGCTGAAAATCCTTTGAAAGTGGCCGCACCTGAGCCAATTTCTCTACCCTTCAGACCACAACATCATGTTGTCAGCTTGCACAAAGCTCCATGGAATTATGGAGAAGCTGAAGGATCTAGGTCTCATACTACTGCTATAGTGTCGAAGGATAATCCACTGTATCTTCCTCAACGGGTTATAAAGACTACTTGCAAATTAAAGGGGAAGATTCCCATGGAGAAGATTGAACAATTCCTCCGCACTATGGGCCACAATGAAGCCAATATGGTTTTAAGTTTACGACAAGCTCCACACCAGATATTTATATTGGATTTGGTTTTCTCTTCCGAAGATCATCGGAAGATTCTATTACAGGTTTTGCAAGAAGCCTATCTGCCAAAATCAGTGGATGTGGAAAGATTTCAACATCTAGTTGATCATATCTTCAACAATAATGTGATATCCTTCACTAATGACGACATACCGCCCGAAGGGACCAATCATTGTAAGCCACTGCACATCGCAGTGTTATCTTCTGGGTACATACTAGCTGGAGTTCTGATAGATGGAGGCTCATCTCTAAATATCTGTCCTTATGCCACCCTGGTTAAGATGAATGTAAATCTCAATCGAATCTAGAGCAGCCACACGGTTATCCGAGCTTTTGATGGATCCTTCCATGTCTTAAAAATAGATTCAGGATACAACCTGCTATTGGGGAGACCATGGATACATATGGCTGGATAACGAGGCCTATCAAAAGAGATAACGAGAAATACATCAAAAAAAGTCAATAGTGTAAATGTCTACATCATCGATGCTATCCACCTGATGTAACTCCTCCTGAGTCACTAGATCTCTATCTACAGGGATGTCAGGCCTATACAATGGAGGATCTGTACCAGCAAAACCGTATAGGTCACCTGAGGGGCCAGCGCTAGAGCTGGAAGAATCAAAGGTATCTCTGCCTATGAAGGATCTCTGCCCAAATGCCGGATGAAGAAATGTGCCCGGTCCAACTACTGGGTTAATCTATCAATCTGTGTCACATGAGTCGGATCTCTGACACAGGCTAGCCAATCCATCATCATCACGGATCCTGGAATCATATCCCCCATAAACTGTGTGGCGCGGGTCTGAGCTCCAATGGTACGAGGGATCCACTAATGCTGGAACATCTCCTGAGTGCAGGGGCCCTCTGACAAAGTAAAACCGTCAATCCCCAACAATGGGATATCAATGACGGGTGACTGCGAAACAGGCCAATAACACCTGGCAGGTGGCAAGATCGGCATACGGATCTCTCCTGTAGTGCTCCTGATAGCACGCTCTCCTAAATAGAGCTCCCATCTTCCATTTGTGAAGAAAGGAATCCTGCGAGTGGAAATGACGTACTCAACTCCAGTCGGGTACCCAACCTCAAAATCAACTCCCAAATGCTCCCATAGTAGGGAACCCATGTGATGACACCTGCTGTCAACAACTCCAGCTGTAGGCGACAATGGGTGAAACCCTCAGCAATAGGGACCTCCGCCAGTATGGAATGATTCCACCGTCGTCCTAGTGGATAGGTATCTAAACCTAACACACTCACAGGATGCAAACATGGAAGCCTCTCACAGTCCCAAAACTGCCAACACAAAGGCAAACATCTGCTGTCAATCAACACTCTTAACATATAAATGGTAAAAGACAAGAGAAACACTCACCAGCAGAAATGGGTAGAATCCTAACCACGCCTCGGTTAAGCCTTACGATCGCATACGCATTCCCCTGAGGAAGTAAGCAAAGGTGTAGGAACCCCAATCATAGTCTCCTAACGGTCCACGTGTTGAGTGGCGCTGATCAAAGCGAAGGACACCATAGAGGAATTATCTGCTATGAAGTAGACCCTAATGATCATCAGGAACAATCGCTGAAGAATGCGGTCCCTGACTCTCACATCATCGGGTATGGGCTCACTCAACATCCCGCTCATAGCATCTACGCTCAAAGGATCCGTATGAACAGTCCTGCCCTTGAGCGCCTTCGTCGGAACTCCCAACAAGGATCTGACGGCAGTAAGGGTAATATCTGTCGTACAAGGCACTGGATCCCCTCTAAACTTCATACCTGTGATAAACCGTCAATCCATCGGCGTCATCATCACCTCACAGTCCAATAAATGGAGTAACAGAGTCTGGTGAAACCACCACTCAGACAATGCCCTGAGGTAACACCAGGGACAGCGACGGGGAAGGATGGAAAAGAATGCTCCAAATCCCCAGCCATGTACAATCGCTCTGTAGTAATCATGCAAGGCCTGATACATAGAGTGGATGTTAAACCAGTTCCCTTGAGGCTGTGTGAAGCCGGGAACCTACATTAAATACAGATCAACATCAGAATCCTTTACTCCTCATCAATAGAAAACAAGGATGATTAAGATCTAACTCCATACCTCGTTTGGGTGCAGGTATACTGAAGGATGCCGACTCAAGTCACCTAGAAGATCTGGGTTCGCCACTTGAATTCCTGGTAATTCCCTATAGGGAACACGTACAGCAGGAGCAGGAACCTAGACTGGTACATCCTCCTCCTCATCCTCAACATCCGGCACTTCAACCCGGATAGGACATATCACCGCCTCCACTAAACGACGAGGCTGTCTAACGGAATGACACTGAGGCTCTTCAAAAGCCCTCCTTCGTACATCATGAAGTGGTCCTGTGGAAACTACTTGGTTGATTCGGATCCATAATATCTAGACAAAAAGTCTCCAAATCACCTCAGAAAGGGTGTGAAACTGGAAAGGAATACATGCATACATTACCACGATAGTGAAGAACGCTTGTGCAGTAGCAGATTATGCAGAATGTTGCCCGAACTCAACAAGTCTGATGAGAGGCTCTTAGATTTCCTTCGTCGCGCAGCTTGAAAATGACTTATGAAAGCAACCTTTGGGCTTTACATAGACAAAGTTGGCCGCAGGTCCACCTACGGCTACTGCAGGTGTATCTACGGCACTTCTACATGGGTCCCACACCTCCGTCTCACTCCAATTAGAGTTACAAAGGAGGTCTCGCAAGCTGAAAAGGCCAAATCAGGAATAAAAGCATTACGCGATTGAGCGGAATAGCCCGAAATCCTGGTGTTCATGTGTCAAACTCTGGCTCCACATGTTCCACATTGGTATTCACCTGCATACAAGGTATACTATACCAGTGGCCTCAACTTTCACAAATCATGCTTAGCAATACCCCACAAAGGTCTGATGCCGTTAATGAGTGTCAAGCAACCCTGACGTATCCCCGGCGGGGGTTATAACATAGAATCTATGAAATTCGAGCATCAACGTATCCCCGGTGGGGGTTACAATGTAATACAACCATTGATACATACATCAATGAAGGTCAAGCAGCCTTGACATCATTTCAGTCGATGGCAAGTAAACCCATCGAAGCAACTTGTCCGAGTATCCCCGGCGGGGGTTACAACGCAATGCAACCATTGATACACACATCAATAAAGGTCAAGAAACCTTGACAATCTATCTGGTGATACACATATTAATGAAGGTCAGGCAACCCTGACGGTGATAGACTGTTGGCAGTAACTCCGACAGGATGAGGGAATATGTTACACACATCCTCAAGCAGACAAAGCTTTATCCCCACAGATCTCTTACATATAAGAGGTACCTCTATAGAATATAAGCCAGTGTCTAAGATTCACGACTTTGGTGATAGCCCCAACGTCAACATCCTTGAAGACTTGGATCACATGTCCAAGCCATCACTGATTGTCATCCCAACAGAATTACATGACAATCATGCATCATAAATTTGCATCATGTTGCTGCACATAAGCATCATGTTTATTTCACTTGCATTTCAAGTGTCTAGGATTCTTTATCCTGTCCATGCCTTGCATTGCATGAATATGATAAAGAGGGGAATCTGTAGACACTCAAATTTTTCTGCACAACTGTTACTAACATTACAGGAGGGCAGAATCGTCTTTCGGAGATAACCTTGGAAGACAGCTCACATCCATTCTAGATACTACCGGAGGATTGGTTCACAACCCGGACCACACACCGGGAACATTAGTCTCAACCCAGAACACACACCGAGAGTCTCATCCTCAACCCCGGAACACACACCGGAAGGATCATTTCCAACCTAGGAGATAACCCCGAGTTTAGTCCTTGGCGATAACCCCAAGGAATGTTGTTGCAGTTTCGGCGATAACTCTGGAAATGCTTGTTTCAAACACATGCAATCAGCTTCAATCTCGGCCCTCCTGCCGAGGCACTCTTACCTCAGACCTGGAGATAACAATGGGCGGACAGGCACACCCACATATGACAGTGAGGCACACAAACAAGCAGTCCAATCTCAGATATAACCCTGAGAAACGTCTGATTTTCGCTCAAACCGGCGATAACTCCGATGAGGAGTCAAACATCATCTTTCCACGTCAACACTTCCTCTCACAAGATGATATCGTAGCATACCAACAAGTAGTCCAATCTCTTATGTAACCCTGAGCAATGTCTACTTTCAGCTCAAATCGAAAATAACCCCGGCGAAGAGTCAAACATCATCTTGCCCTTTTCAACACCTGCGCATCATCTTAACACTTCATACAAACATACATACAACTATGTCCTTCAAGAACCAGGACATCCAATCCCGAGTGACTATTACACGTGGCAGTTCTTTGGATAGAATTTGAAGCTTGAAGAACATGGGCATGATCCCCTCTTTCTGACTTCGTACAACCTCTAATCCATGTCATTGCGTAACTCTCGACACAAGATATCCGAAGAAGGTCACATATACCTCGTTCGGAAGCTCGTATTGAAGTTCTGCAAGTTCGAACAGACATTACAGTGCGTGAGTGCACGTACCTCGAGATGACAGGACCCGCAAAGCCCAGGCCCACCATGACCAGCTGCAGGTATAACTACGGCTACCGCAGGTAAACCTGCGGCCATCCATCTATATATACAAGGCTAGGGTCAGCCATTTAGGAAGAGAAAAGAGAGAAAAGGCGAGGAAGCCCTATCCATTTTGCTCTGTACACACCCATATTGAGTATTTTCTTTTCTGTTAGCTCACATATAGCTATCTTTTGTCCAGCGGGAGCTGAGTAGTAATCCAAATAAAGTCATAGAAGTCTACTTTGGCAGTCCACTGTAAGCTTTCTCACATTCTATAAAGCTTTCTTCTCACATTATCACACATTGTTGTACACGTTGAGAGTCGTGTGATTGTGTTTGCCCGGACTTCGGTCCGTAGTTTTCATTTTTGTTTGTATATATATACTTATATATATATATATATATATATATATATATATATATATATATATGTATGTATATATTTTTATACGGACTAACATTATCGAGTTATACCTCGATTGAGCCTAGACTTTGGTCTGGAGCGTTTATTGGCTTTTATATATATATATATTTATATATAAATTGTTGTCAGACTCTGTCTGATGAGCCTAGACTTCGGTCTGGAACGTTTAATTGCTTATATATATATATATATATATATATATATATATATATATATATATATATATATATACTTATATATAAATTGTTGTCGGACATATCCGATGTGCCTGGATTTCATATCTGGAGCATTTACTGCTTTATATATATATATATATATATATTTACATTCTTGTCAGGCCTGGAGTTTCCTCTGTGGCTTTTTACAGCTTTCTTTACATTTCGTCCTGCCTGGAGTTCACTTCGTGGCAGTTGATAGCTTTTTACAGCTTTATTTACATTCAAGTCCCGCCTTAAGTTCACTTCGTGGCGGTTGATAGAATTTATTGCTTTATTTACATTTCTGATCCCCCGTGGAGTTGTTTCATGGTGGTTGATCATATATATATATATATATATATATATATATAAAAGTTGTAAATATATATATATATATATATATATATATATATATTTACAACTTTTATATATATATATATATATATATATATATAACTGCTTACTGCTTTCCATACAAATTGCAGTATCATTGCACCTAGGAATTATGTGATCACAGATTCAGTCTACTGAATCTAGATTCGGTTCCCATGATGGACATTTTCCAGCTGAAAGTAGCTTGTACATTATTTACAGTGTCTGAATTTCCTTGGATGGTTGTCATACCCATAAGGAGTTCGGCACTGTTGTATATTATTTTCTCCCAGATGCCTCGCATCTCGAAAATTAAAGCAAACAAGTCGAACATTTAGATAATAAAAATGGAAGTATTAAAAGCCTCAATTACTATTGAGCACAGGGTTTGAAAAACCTTTTTTATAAAACCTCATTGCTTTATCTGGTTAAAACTGAATTTTTCTATAAATTCAAACCCTTGTATATAGGTGCGAATGAGGTACAACACTACTTCCAAATAATTTCACATTGATCTATACACACACATTCATATAATACTTTCTTTGAGAAGTGGCGGTCACCATGGAAACACGGATGTCGGAGGGTGCCTAACACCTTCCCTCTGCATAACCAAGCCCCCGAATCCTTAATGAATCTCGGTTTCACAGACCCGTTTAGCAGTGTCACATCACTGGGTCAATATGCAAACCTTTTCGATTGCGTTGGTACAACAAGTTAAATACACCAACTGGCGACTCTTAAATTTAAATCATCAACATTACACATGTCGGATCTTTTTCACTTGTTTTTTCAAACAAATCTCACATTAACATGAGAACACCAAAGAACAAGTAACGAAAAGGGACATCAAAAAATTCCAACGTCGACAGTCATCTCCGAAATTAGAGCTGCTTTATCTTCCAAGGTTATCTATGAAAGATGATTCTGCCCTCCCACAATGTTAGTAACAGGAATGCAAAATTTTGAGTGTCTACAGATGTCCCTCTTTATCATATTCATGCAATGTAATGGCATGGATGGATAAAGAATACTAGACACTTGAAATATGACAAGATAATCATGATGCAATGTACTGCAGCATGATGTATATGCATGATGTATGTGGTTTGTTCGATTGTTTTCCAATGGGAGGTGATGATTGTTCCCACAGTTTATGATGGGGATTGAAGTTATCATTAATGACTCTGATGAACTACTTGGTTGTGTACTCTAAAGCTCTCAGATATTTCTAGGATGTTGACATTGGGGTTATTACCAAGGTCCTTAATCCTTGGTACATACTTTTCACTGAGGATGTATCTCTCATGTACAAGAGACTATGTGGGGATGTATTTTATTTGAGGAAACTTGTATAACATATTCCATCATCGGTCCTCCCTGATGAGGATGGTCTTTCCTGGTTTGTATCACCAGGTCCTTCTAATGCTCTGTCAGAGTTGTTGCCAACAGTCTGTATTGTTAGGGCTACCTGACCCTCACTGAAATGTACATCAACGGATAAGATCCTTACGTCGGATAATGTCAAGGCTGCTTGACCTTTGTTGATGTGTGCATTAACGGATGATATCATCGGATGCTTTCCGATGCTTCGCTAGATTTACCTGCCAGTGACTGAATGTCGTCAAGGTTGCTTCCTTTGTTGACATGTGCATCAACGGATGAGTTGTATGAGATCCGTTTGGGGAAATGTTATGGAGTTACGACCCCGAACTAATGGAATCGGACCTTCGTGAGGTATTTTCGAGTGTAGTTAGAAAAAGTTGTGATCATCGGTATAGTAAACCCTATGTCTAGGCGAATACCAATGAATGATATGTAGATCCGTAGTTTGGTCTCTGAAAACTAGGATTTCAGGCTTTTTCGCTCAATCGTATAGCATCTTTTTTCCTGATTTAACTTTTTCAACTTATGAGACCTCCTTTGTAACTCATATTGGACTGATTCGGAGGGGTGGGCCCCACCCAGGGGAACCGCAAGTACACCTATGGCCAACAGTGGGTGGCCTTAAGTGGCCTATTGCTTTCATAATTCATTTACAAGTTGCACCACACAAAGAATCCGAGAGCTCTTCTTCAGATCTGCTGAGTTCAGGTGTCTTTCTGTAAATTCTATCACCGTACAAGTGTTGTACACTGTCCTGGTAATGTATGCATGTCTTCTTTTCCAGTTTTTATCCATTAGAAAATGAGTTATCACATGAAATGCTTCTAAACACATAGTAGTGAATATGCATGCTATATGACTTGATAAAAAATATTCAAAATAGTAAATGTTAATATTTAATAATGTTGAACATAATGATGTGACAAAATTTGACTTTTGACACAGTCAAATTGGCACCTTTTTTCTACTATTTCTTATCCTATTTGAGGACAAATGAGCAAAGGTGGTAAAGCAAAGTAATCATGGTAATTAGGCTACCCTTATGAATTATGACTTTGATAATGTTATACATATAGGATGTTTATGACTGTGGGTAGGTGTGCTACAAAATGGCCACCTAGTCATGCCTACGTACATGTGGATAGTCTTGTTTACAAAGGAGACTATGGCAAAAAAATTTCAAAATGTTGGTATTGGGTAGTCATGCATTTTTAACTCTACTATAGGTGTATGTTAAAGTAATGCATGCATATAGTCATAAAATACATTTTAAAAAGCTCCAGGTTAAAGTTTATCACACCCTTTCTGAGGTGATTTGGAGACTTGTGTCCAGATATATGGATTCGGATCAGCGGAGTAGTTCCCGCAGGACCACTTCAGGTGTGTGGAAGAGGGCTTCTGATGTGCCTCGACCCCGTTCAATTAGATATCCTCATCATCTGAATGAGGCAGTGATACGTCCTATCCGGGTTGAGGCACCGGATGTTGAGGACAAGGAGGAGGATGTACCGGTTGCGGATCCTTCTCTTGCTGCTCATGTTCCTCGTAGGGATTTTCCAGGCATTCAGGTAACTATCCCAGAGCTTCTAGGTGATTTGATTTGACACCCCTTGGTTTACTTGCATGCAAATGAGGTACAAACTAGATTTGATCTTCCTTTTTCCTATTAATGAGGAGCAAGGATTCTGATGTTGATTTGCTTTGTGATGTAGGCTCCCTACTTTATGTAGCCTCGAGGGAACTAGTTCAGCATTTACTCTACATATCAGGCTATGCATCCCGATTATCGAGCGATTGTGCATGATTGGGGCTTCGAGGTGTTCTTTTCCATCCTCCCCTGTCGTTGTCACTAGGGTTACTCAGGGAGTTGTCTGAGTGCTGGTTTCACCAGACTCAGTCTCTGTATTTGTTAGATATTGAGGTGATGATGATGTTGATGGATTGGTGATTTATCACCGGTATGGAGTTTGGAGGGGCACCAGTGCCTTATACGGCGGATATTACCCCGACTGCTGTTAGATCCTTGTTAGGAGTACCGACTGAGGCTCTCAAGGGCATGACAGTCCGTACAAGTCCTTTGACTGTAGATGCTATGAGTTGGCTATTGAGTGAGCCCATACCCGATGATATGAGAGTCAGGGATCGCATTCTTCGGTGATTGTTCCTGATAATTATTAGGGGATACTTCATAGTGGATAACTCTTCTGCGGTATCATTCACTTTAGTCAGCACCACATGAGATGTGGACCGTATTGGAGAGTATGATTGGGGCTCCTGTACCTTCGCCTATTTCCTCAGGGGAATGTGTATTCGTTCGCAGGGCTTGACGGAGGCTTGGCTAGGATTTTACCCATTTCTAATGGTGAGTGTTTCTCTATTGATTTCCCATGTACAAGTTAAGAGTGTTGACTGATAATAGATGTTTTACCTTTGTGTTGGCAGTTCTGGGCTTATGAGAGGCTCTCATGTTTGCGTCATGTGAGTGTGTTAGGTTTAGATACCTATCTACGAGGACGACGATGGTATCACTCCATACTGGCGGAGGTTCTTATAGCTGAGGGTTTCATCAATTGTCGTCTACAGTTGGAGTTGTTAACAGTTGATGCTATCACTTGGATTACCTATTCTGGGGAGCATTTGACTGTTGGGTTTGAAGATGGGTACCCGACTAGTGTCGAGTATGTGATATCCACTCGTAGGATTCTTCTCTTCACAGATGGAGGATGGGAGCTCTATTTAGGAAAGCATGCTATTAGGAATACCACAGGGGAGATTCATGTACCGATCTTGCCTCCTGTCAGGCGTTATTAGCATGTCTCATAGTCGCCTGTTATTGATATCCCATTCATGGGCGTTGACGGCTTTACGTTATCAGAGGGTCCATATACTCATGATATGTTCCATCGCTGGTGGTCCCCTCGTACCATTGGAACCTAGACCCGCGCCACTCAATTCATGGGGGATATGGTTTCTGGATCCATGATGATGATAGATTGGATGGCCTGTGTCCGAGATCTGACTCATTTGACACGGATTGACAGTTTGACCCAGCAGTTGGACCGGACACATTTCTTTATCAGGCACTTGGGCAGAGATCCTTCAGAGGCAGATACTTTTGATCCATCCATCTCTGGAGCTGTCCCTTCAGGTGACCCATATGGTTTTATCGGTGCAGATCCTCCATTGTATAGGCCTGACATCCCTCATGGCATAGATCCAATGACTCAGGAGGATTTACATCAGGTGGACAGGATTGATGATGTAGACATTAACACCAATGTCTTCTTCTGATGTGTATTCTTCCTATATCTTTTGATAGGCCTATGTTAGATACTAGGTGGCTGTGTCCCATTCTCTTTATATCTTTTGATAGGCCTCTGTTAGTTGTTGGGCGTCTGTGCCCCATTTCCCTATATTTTTAGCTGTATAAAGATGATGTATTAGATGATGATGTACTTAGGAATGTATGTACTATTTTCCATTCCCTACATCATATTTTCATCTATTATTTATCATGAATGTATTATGTTATTCATATGTATGTCCAGCGATATTCACCATTGACCCCTGGATGGTCTTATGATACGGCCTACACAGATGTCTTCTTCGACAGTTAGCCGCATTGAACACACCCCACCAGTATTGGTAGCCTCCTGTCTGAGATCATGGTATGATAGTTTGTCACCTCAAGACCGGGTGATCGTAGATCAGTTGTTACAGCATTTCATAACCCTCCTGATGCTCCAGGTTCCTGTGGGCTTTATAGATGGTATGTTGGAGAATTGGGTACCAGAGAGGCAGATTTTCCAATTCGGGACCTAGGAGTTGACTCCCACCTTAGAGGAGTATGCGCGGTTAACGGCGCTGCCACTGGACAAACCTTATGCACTGATGGCTATTGGCGACATGAGCCGACAGTTCATAACCCTCACAGGGATGAGGTGTAGAGTAGTACAGGATGAGATTACATACGGCCATGTAGTGTCCTAACATTTCCTGATAGATAGATTTGGCTCAGAGGATAGTTATGTATGGCACTCTAGGGATTTCACCACATCAGAGGATCAGTGGCGTATGGTCAAGGTAGATGTACTCATGATGTGCGTAGTGGCTTATGTGTACATGCCACTGTATATGGATGAGTTGGACATCGGTGTTGTCATGGCAGTGAGAGCTCTCAGAAAGGGTCATAACATTGTGCCGATGACTGTGATAGAGACGTTGAGATCAGCCACATATTGCCACACCTACCCTGCAGGGGTTTTTATAGGTAGCTCGGTCATGTTATACATGTGGTTCATGTCACACCTGAGACCTATCGGCATCTTCCAATGGCATGGATACTACTTTTCCCATGAGATAGCCATGTCTTACTCCTTTCAACCAGCGAAGTGTATAGACGCTGCATCTTGGTAGGTGTTTTTGGCAGGAATCGGAAATCCTTTTGATATTTTGCGGTGTACAAGGCTCAGTTCACCCTACAGCTTCATTACTCATGCACCTGGTGTAAGACCCCAACTTATTATAAATGAAATTAAATTTCCTCTATTTATTATTTTGAAATAGTAAGGGTTGATTTGATTAATGTGAATAGTTATGGGTAAAATACGCAAATATTTCAAATAAGCAAGTGGTTATAAAATATTCATTATTTTCAGGGAATATTCGTTTGGTCGTGGAATATTCTTACTGTTGGGGAATATTCGTACGACGGCGCAGCCTTGTGTGGGCCCCATAACGGAAAGTGATTGGATGAAGAAAACGACAAGTATAAGTTATTTATAAATAATGGCGTAGTTGTTACCGTTAATACTGTTGAAATACTCGGTGGTTAAAACACAGTAGCACACGGTATTGTACCAATTATTGATTCTTGCGAAAGAAGGCACTACTCAATAATTGTTACAATAATTACTGTTCAATATTTTATTTTATTGATTCAATAATTGCTACGTTGATATTTTATATTATTGTTGTTTCAATAATTGTCACTACATGGTATTTTCCATTATTAGATCAATAATTCATATTATTTGAATAATATTATTAGATAACATTATTGGCAATGTCTAGAAAGTTCTGTCTAAGGAGAGGTTTGGTCACCTAATTGCGCGCCAGTGAGGAGAAATCCTTATTAGAATGCCCTCTCTTTCTTGGGAACGGCCTGGTTATCGATATTGTGATTCTGTAATATTATTTGTGAATAATTAATTATTGATTTATATGATAAGGAAAATATTCATTTTATGTGGATATAGATGGAGAAAATTTTTAATGTGACAATTATTGAAAATTGATATTTTATCTTTTTTGATAAAATAATTCATTTAAATATATTATTATATTATAATAATATAATAATGGTGATATTTTACAATGAATGTGTGATATATGAATAAATGAGGAAGAAGAGTATTTTTGTTACAAAAATTGTTTAAAACATGTTAAACATGTTTGTGGGTCCATTTCTTGACTGAAATTTGATTATAGCCTGTAAAATCGCCCGTTTATGGATTTCGATCAACTTTTGTTGGAATTTGGAAAATCTAAAACTACAAAGTTGTAGAGAATTGAATTTCCTATTTTATAAAAAAAATAGAATTTTTTTTATAAAAGGGCTATTTATTATGAATTATTGAAGTTCCAGAATAATTAATTTTTGAAGTTTTAATAATTTTTTTTAAGAAAAATGTTTTTATTATGTTGGTGGGTCCCACTAGTATTGAAATCATGCTGAATTCATTTGGTCTAAGGTGTACGTAGGAATTTTATTAAAAATAATAATATTTTATTGAATTTTCTACTTTGGTGTTCAAAGCAATTTCCTATAAATAGGGTGTTTAGGTTAGAATTGAAAATCACACTAGAAACAAGTTTTCTCTCACTATATTATCAAGCGTATTCTTGTGAGTATTTTGATACTTTGAGTGTTGATATACGGTGCAAGTTTCCTCCAGCACTATATCTAGTATTCCAGTTAGAAGTACTGTCTTTTCAAGATAAGGGATGCTATTTTTTTTATAAATGATATTATTTCTTTCAATATCATTATGCCAAAATATTGGTAAGATTTTTCTTGTGAAATTCTTGTCTTTTAGTGTCGGGGTTACTATTCACGTATACGTCACTATTCACGTATACGGCACTATTCACGAATACGGCACTATTCACAGAAAAATTAAATTTTTGTTTTTTGTCCAAAATATATATTATGGATACTAGCTTTGATTGTATCCATGTTTTGATCATTCTTGAATTTTACTTCACTATGGTTATTTATGAAGTATTTTTGAATTTGGATTGTTTAAAGTACGAATCCTTATTATTTGTTATTTTGTTTCACTGGATTCGTTTTCTTTAAAATATTTTTCATCATCCTCAGTCCTAAATAATGATATTACTGAATATCTTTGGCCTGTAGTGCAAAGATGGTTGATTTTCCTATGAATTTCTTTGGCCCATAGTGCAAAGATGTACAGGTATTGAGATGAACATGACCAACTGATGAATATCTTTGGTCTGTAGTGCAAAGATGAATATTCGATTCAGAATGTATATTGATTGATGTTACAGGGATAAAATAGTGATGATAAACTTTTAAATTCATAAAAGAAAGTAGATTTCATTCTCTACGTAACTCTTCTAATGAATTATTATTTTCGCTGCGAATATTGATTTAAAACTTGTTGTCAATTGTATCCTATCAAATTTTTCCCTGTTAAGGACTAACGATAATTTGTTCTATATTATCTAAGTCATAATATTCTTTACTGGGATAGTTGAGCTCACTCTTTTCCTTTTTGTTCCATTTTTCTTCTCAGGAGGCGAGAATGTAGCGAGTACTAGTCGGGGTATGGAATGAAGGTTCTAGAAAGTCGTTTTAGTAGTCCTCACTATTTTGTAAAATAGTGTATCAATAATTATAATGAGGACTTATTTGAGTGTTGATATTGTCTAGAAGACAATATTTGTTTTTACAATCACAGTTTATGTGTTGTCGTATTTTGCACAATAATTGTATTAATAAAGTTGTAGTTGTTTCTGTACTATGTATTTGGCGACTCAGAATGGGTGTTGTATACCTATTTTGGGGGCGTCACACCTGGCATGGATTATCTTCCTCTAGCTGGTTTGAGGGGCATGACTACTTACCACCCACTGGGTGTGATGTCCCAGTTCTACTAGTTTCAGGACTTCCATCCTTTTGAGGGGGCATTGGGTCAGCGCTTAGCTTCTTGCCACTTGTCAGCAGAGGACTGATCCAGGGTGTATGCCTGTTGGGATCAGCGTGAGCTAGCTGAGTTTTTTGTGAGCCATCTGGGTTGTTCAACAGAGTATTCTGCATGGATAGAGACAAAGACTGCATCAGCTGCGGTTGTATCTATAGTGTCGGGGATTGATTCGGATGGTGGAGAGCCCACAGAGGACATTGATTTTCCCGTTAAGGAAGAGCTTTTTGTTGGGTTGCCAGTAGCTGTGATGGATTCTCCTAGTGTGACTACTACTGTGACCTCGCATTCAGCAAAGTATTTAGAGCAGAGTCTTCATCTGATGACATTTGAGAGAGATCATGTTAGGGCCTTGATGTTGACAGCTCTTGCTGGGAGAGATGTCACTTTATTAGATAGAGAGGATGCCTTAGCTCATAGAGACACCGCTATTGCTGAGAGGGATGAGGCCAAATCATCCAGAGATGTATTGATTATTGAGCGGGATGGCGCTATATCTACCCGGGACGTAGCCGTTACAGATAGTACTACAGTGAGATCCTTTACCACTGTTATTATTGCTGAGATGAGCGCATATATTGATGAGCACCATGTCACCATGTAGTTGGCTGTGGATCTAATAGCTCGTGTAGATACCCTTGGGCAAGAGCTCACAGCATTACCTCTTTATTCAGAGAGAGACGCCATGTTGGACTTGATAGCTCGCATATACACTAATTTGTAGATGGGCTTAGCCATATTGTCATGTACAATACATATTGTATATATCAAACAACATTATATATGATAGGGAAATATATTTTTATTTATTTCCCTTTTAATTGTGCCTTGTTACTTGTTTGATATTTGCCTGCTTCTTCAGGGCTTGTGATCTTGATGCATTCTGAACTCATCCTTGACAGGTGGACATTGAGATGTCTCAGGATCTTTCAGAATGGATCGTTGATTTGTGTGTATCCCTACCCTTTGGTGTCTTGGAACTGGTTTCTGTATGTAGTAATGGAGAGGAGTGTGACTTTGTAGTTCCATCTCTTATGGATTGGTGTTTCTTTTTGAGGACTCAACCGCAGCTTAGATGGTCGCCAATTCTCCCATTTGTGTGGGGAGATCAGTTAGTTCCATCCCTTTGGTTTGAAGCTGATGAAATGTGATGGATTGAAGGTTGATCCCAGTACCATGTGACAAGTTTTTATGTTTTGGTAGGGGGTAAGACCGAACCATAAATGGCTACCTACGTACTCCTATTGAAGAGGAGATCAGGTCTGTGTAGTTCAAACCTGGTGTAAGAGGTTCAACGCTGTATGAGAAAGGGTGTAGAAGTGTTTGTTTTTATTTTTGTTTTGTTTGTTTTTTTATGTGGTGTGACCGGGCCATTAAAAATGGTTTCCTATGTATTGGGGAGATCAGGTCGACATAGTTTGCCCCATGTGTAAGATGGACTGATATGGTGAAAAGATGTTGTTTTTGTTTTATAAAGGTTAGACCGGACCAATAAATGGCTGCCTACGTACTATCATGTATTGGGGAGATCAAGTCGACGTAGTTCATCCCATATACAGGACGGATTGTAGCCAAAAAGTTTGATCCCATGTTCAGGACAAACTGCAGGTAAAAAGTTTGATCACATGTACAGAAAAAATTACAGGTGTGAAAAGTTTTATCCTTATTGGGATAAAACTACAGGTGTGAAAGGATCAATCCCTGATGGGATAACCTGAAAGGTTTAAAACAAACTGGAGTGAAAAGATCTGATGATCTGAAAACCAGGATGCTGGTTTAAAAACTATGTTTGTCCCTGATGGGGCAGATGGGTACGAAGAAGGGTTGTATGTAGTGAAGGGTTAGAAAACCTAAAGTGACTGGTGATCCAAAACCAGGATGTTTCCTTGATGGTAACCTCAGACATAGTACCATTTCACGGTGTTCGAGTTGATGAGCTGCAAAAATTCATCGCCGTCCATTTCCTGTAATCTGAGAGCACATCCTGTCAATACCTCCTTGACAACAAATGGGCCTTCCCAGTTTAGGGTGAATTTTCCTTTGGTTTGATCTTGGTTGTCAATGAATTTTTTCAAAACCAAGTCATGTTGTTTAAACTGCCATAGCCGGACTTTCCTGTTATAAGATCTGGCGATCCTTTGTTGGTATAATTGACCATGGAAGATAGAACTGGTTCACCTTTCGTCTATTAGAGACAGTTGGTGATTCCTATCTTGTAATCATTAGTCTTCATCCAGCTGAGCGTCTATCAACACTCTGAGGGATTTCATTTCCACCTCTATGGGAAGCATTGCTTCCATCCCATAGGTTAATGAGTAGGGGGTTGCCCCAGTGGAAGTACGCATTGAAGTTCTGTAGGCTAATAGAGTCAAAGACAACAGGTCAGGCCATCCTTTGTGATTGGCGGACATCTTTTGCATGATCTTCTTGATGTTCTTATTAGCCGCTTCAATAGCACCATTCATCTTTGGACGATAGATGATGGAGTTAAGGTGTTTGATGTGGAATTTACAGCACAACTCCTCTATCATTTTGTAGTTGAGGTTCTTAGCATTGTCTGAAACAATTACCTCCGGTTCTCCATATCAACAAATGACAGTGTTTCTGATGAAACCAATGATGACTTCTTTGGTAACCCTGGGGAAGGAGGCTGCTTCTACCCACTTGGTGAAATTGTCGATCATGGTGAAGATAAATCGATGCCCATTACTGGCTTTGGGCTCAATGGGCCCGATCACGTCCATTCCCCACATTGAGAAGGGCCAGGGTGAGCTCATATTGTGGAGCTGCCTTGGAGTGGCATGGATAACATTCCCATGAATTTGGCATTGATAACATCTCTTGACGTGATCATCACAGTAAGCTTTGAGAGAGAGCCAGTAATGCCCTGTTCTGGGGATCTTTTTGACAAGTAGAGGGCCGCTCATGTGTGGGCCATATACTCCACCATGGATTTCATCCATGAGCCTCTAAGCTTGGTCCTTGTTCAGACATCTGAGGAGACCTAATCATGTATCTCATTTGTAGAGTGCATCTCTACTCAGGTAGAATTTCATAGTTATTCGATGGATCCGCTTTTTCTTAGCAAAACTCACCTCAGTGGGTGTAGATCCATCTCGTAGATACTCTTTGATGTGCTGATACCAAGGGTGCTGGATGGGAGGTAACTCATCTGATACTTCTTCGATGTAATTCCCATAGGCTAAAGTCTTTTGCAGGGAAAATGTGATGCTTGACATGTTTTCCTTGTCAAGTATGTTGATCAAGGAGGCCAAAGTTGCTAGCGCATTCGTAAAGTCATTCCTATTCCGAGGAATGTGGAGGAAGGTTATTTCTTCAAACTCCGAAGTCATCTAGATAACCTACCGATGGTAAAGCAGTAAATATAGTTCTTTAGTGTGATAGATCCCAGTGGTTTATCTGATTACCAATTCAAAATCTCCAAAGATAGTTAACCGTCTGATGCCCATTGATTGGGCAAGTTTTAGCCCCATGATACAGCCTACATACTCAGCTATGTTGTTAGTGCTGACAAACTGCAATTTGACGGAGACGGGATACTGCTCCCTCGTAATGGCTACTAGAACTGCTCCATCCCCAGAACATTCCATATTTACAGTTCCATCAAAATACATCTTCCATGACTGATGTGTATCGTACTGATGGTTTTATTGGACTATCATTACCTCTTCATCGGGGAAATATGTTTCCAAAGGTTTGAAATCCCCTGAAGGTGCGGCGGCCAGTTGATCCGCAACTTGACCTTTGACAGATTTTTGCGTCACGTAGACGATGTCAAATTACTGTAGGATCAACTGCCATCTGGACAACTAACAATTTAACATGGGTTTACTGAACACGTACTTGAGAGGATCCACGCGGGATATAAGATGGGTTGTTTGACCATGGAGGTAATGTTGTAACCTCATGGAAGCCCATGCCAAAGCACAACAAGACTTCTCAATCAGAGTGTACTTGTGTTCACTGCTGCTGAATCTTTTACTGAGGTAGTAGATAGCTCGTTCTTGGCCTCTATCATCTTTCTATCTTAGCATGCAGCCCATGGCATTGTCATTGATGGACATGTACATGAACAGGGGAACACCATTCTTGGGAGGTATCAAAACAGGAGCTTTGACTAGTTGCTCTTTGATTGTAAAGAAGGCTTTATAACACTCATCATTCCATTTCATGGAGGAGTTCTTCCTTAACAGCTTGAAGATAGGCTCACAGGTTGCTGTGAGTTAGGAGATGAATCGGCTAATGAAGTTGAGCCTTCCCAAAAATCCCCATATTTCCTTCTCTATTTGAGGAATGGGCATTTCCGCGATGGCCTGGATTTTGGTGGGATCCAGCTTAATCCCTTTGTGGATGACTAGGAAACCTAGCAACTTGCCTGATTTAACAACAAAGACGCGCTTAGCTGAATTGAACTTCAAGTTATCATTACGCAGCCTGTTGAAGAGCTTTCTGAGATGGTCGAGGTGGTCTTCTTCCCTTTGGGATTTGACAATGATGTCATCCACATAGATCTCTATCTCTTTGTGCATTAGGTCATGAAAAAAGCCATCATGGCCCGCTGATAAGTAGCTCCGGCATTGATGAGGCCGAATGACAATCGTCTGTAGCAAAAGGTTCCCCAAGTTGTGATGAGTGCAGTTTTCTCACGATCCTCTTCAGCAACCATGATTTGATGGTACCCCGCAAAGCAATAAGCAAAGGAGTACATGTCATATTAAGTTGTATTGTCAATAAGAATGTGTATAAATGGCACGGGAAAGCAATCTCTAAGGCAAGCTTTATTCAAATCCCAATAATCTATACAAACTTGAACCTTTCCTCCTTGTTTAGGCACGGGGACTATGTTAGATAGCCATTCAATATGTTGACACCATGATGATGCCAGCTTGAAATTGTTTCACAATTTCTTCTTTAACTTTTAAACTACACTCAGGTTTTAATCGCCTGAGCTTCTGCCTAACTGGCTTAAATCCCTCTTTGATGGGGAGGCGATCAATGACAATATCAGTGGACAAACATGTCTTCATGAAACCATGCAAACATATCCTGGAATTGAGTTAATAGAGTAACCATGTCATGGTTTGGAGTGAGGTCCATACCAATTTGGATTAGTTTAGGGTTTTCTAAGGTTCCGATGTTGAAAGAGGAGGTTTGATCAAGATTTGGTTTGGGTTTTTTCTTGACCCATTCTTTGATCTCCTGAGGTGTCTCATAGTCCTCTTTTACTTCCATCAAGTCTGAGTCCAACTTTACATCAAAGTTACAGTCCTTGTGGAGAATAGGCACCTCAATAGCAAATTTAGGCACATCTAAATTTAGAGTCCTGAAACAAAAATACTTTCACTTAATATATGAAATTGTTCAACCATACAAAGTGTTAGCATGTAATGACAAAATAACTACTAATACTATATAGATAAGTAAGTAGTTATTGCTATCTACAGGACAGAGGGATTTTTTACCCTTTTTACCCTTGTCGGCAAATGCATGGAATGTTGCTCCAATTGCCAAGGGTGAAGTCCAGTTGGATAGCAATGATGAAGGGGTTATTATCATCCTCCTTCTCCCGAATGATGACCATGATATCTGGACAATCTTCGTCTGGGATGTCTCTATTCATGCCCTCAGTATGGACAATGATGTGTATGTTTGACAACCGCCTGACAATGTCTTGTTTACGTCTCGGTTCCCTTTCTTCCACTTCAAGATCTGGAATCAAAACCTCTTTTGCTTTGACTGATATCGGTTTGGGAAATAACATAGCCATTACATGGGCAGGCACCTTTACCGGAGACCGTACAGGCTTAGGATCTGTAGGTTGAGATAATCGCTGTGTGGCTGAAGCTGAAGGAATCAGTTTGTGCTTATGAGGATTCCTGTGACTGCAACTAACAGAATAGCCTAGTCTGGCTGTCCCGGTTTGACTGGGAATTTGAATTAGGTGCTTAATGCCCTGATGATCTTTACCCAACCTTTGTCTAGGTTGATAACCTAATGACATCATCTCTTGAGTTGCCGACATTACCTCGACAGAAATCTTGGGTATCAGAGGTGGCGCCCCAATAGGATGATAGTGAGTTTTGCTCACCTCTAGAGCAAGGAAACTGACCGGTTCAACTTCTGAATTAAAGCTGATGAGTGGTATGTCACCTTATTCAGGATATTCTGGCTCAGCATTAACAGAGACTAGGTTATTGTTAATGATGCATTTGAGTTGCTGGTGAAGGGTGGAAGGAACGGCTCCAGCCATGTGAATCTACAGTCTTCCCAAGAGCAGATATATCATGTGGCTATTTTGAGCACGTGAAAGGATACGCATAAAGTATGTAGACCAATCTCTACATGCAGTTCAATCTCTTCGATAACATTACATTGGGATCCATCAAAAGCTTTAATAACCGTATGGCTGCTTCTGGTCCTCTTGAGATTGATGTTCAGCTTCTCCAAAGTGGCATAAGGATAGATATTTAAAGATGACCCTCCATCTATCAAAACTCCTCCCACCATATATCTAGAGGACAAAACCGTTATGTGCAACGATTTGCAATGACCAGTCCCTTCGGGAGGTATGTCATTATTAGTGAAAGATATCACATTTTTGTTAACAATGTGATCAACCAGGTGCTGGAATTTTTCAACATCCACTGATTTTGGCAAGTGCCCTTCTTCCAAAACCTTTAGCAAGACCTTCTTGTGATCTTCAGAAGAGAAAACAAAGTCCAGTATAGAAATTTATTGTGGAGCTTCTCTCAAGATTAAAACCACCTTGGCTTCATTATGGCCCATAGTACGGAGGAACTTTTCAATCTTCTCAATGGGAATTTTCCCCTTTGAATTGATAGTGGGCTTCATTACCCGTTGAGGAAGATATAGTGTATTCTCCTTCAACACTACAGCAGTTATGTGAGATGTGGATCCTTCAGCCTCTCCATAATTCCATGGTACTTTTTCAGGTTGACAACAAGATATTATGGTCTGTATGGAAATGTAATTGGCTTTAGTGCAGCCACTTTCAAAGGATTGTTAACACCTTTGAGTTGAATTGCTTATATTGTGGGTGGTCTGGCAGCTAAACAATCCTCAACAGATATAACTGCTACGACTTCCTTCCATTTTGTAGGATATATGTCCCCACTCTCAAGTAACACAGTGTCATTATCTGCCAACTGCAGGACACCATTGTCAATTAAGTTCTGAATAAGATGGCGGAGTGCCCAACATTCTTCAGTGTTGTGTCTGCGAGAATGGGAGTGATACTGACATACTCCATTATAATTGAACCATCTTGAATGGGGGTTAATTGGAGGTAGCAGAGCTATGATTCTTTCTTGATTAATCAGCATCTGAAATACCTCCTCCATCGATTGGCCTAGATAGGTAAATTCCCTCTTGTTGGCAAAATTTTGACGGGCTTTGGCACTTGCTCTTTTTGCAATTCTATCCTCCATGGTTTCACTTTCTAAAGTCAATGATGGAGTATTCATAACATAAGGAAGGAGACTAGCATGTTCTTGGCTGACTAATTGGCGTGTGACTTGGTGCTGATGGATCACCAGTTCTGCCAATTTAATAACTTGCTCACATATAGCCTTTATTTTATGTTCCATCATAAACTAGAACTGTGCATAATTCCATTTATTAGCACCATCCTTGATGGTTTGGGAGGATTCACCAACGTAATTGGAACTCTATCCACTGCTTCAATTAATCATATTAACCTCTTCTTCTTTGTGTTGAGGAAGAGGGTTGTCTTGCACATGAGGTTGGTCGGGTTTGGTCACCACGATCTCACTTTTATCAATTAAATCCTGGATCTTGTGTTTCAAGGCCCAGAAATCCTGAGTATCATGTCCTGGATCTCCAGCATGATAGGCACACTTCCGAGTAGCATTGAAACCCTTCCCATTCGGATTAGCTAGTGGAAGAAGATGGGTAATTTTCTTCTAAGTAGTCAGAAGATTGAGAATATTCTTGAGTGAGTCCCCTAGGGGTGTGAACACTTGAGTGCGCTGGACTTCTCCACTCTTTGGCAATGGAGGGTTTGAAGATTGTTCTTGAAAAGGGGTGTAGTTTCTCCTTTGGATAGGCATGTTCTGACTGCCTTTCTGGCCTTGTAGTATCAAGGAAACATCCTCCTCTTTCTTTTTATCGACCCTTCTAGGGTTGTTTCCATAATTTCCAGACTGGATATGCTCAGAAATAGCTTTCAAAGTGACTAGGTCTTGAATCTTTCATGACTTTAATCCCATCTCAGCCTTCTCTCTATGTTTAATCATTTTAAAAAATGGCTTGCCAATGCCAGATAAGACTCTCTCATAGAAGGGAGCTTCTTGTATATCTATGAAGGTCATCACCATTTTAGACTAAGTTATAGAGAGAATAACTTGAGCAGCAAGGCGTCTCCACCTTTGAGCATACTCTCTGAAGGACTCATTGGCTTGTTTATTGACCTTAGTAATTTGGTACCGGTCAGGAGCCATCTGAGACTGGAAACTGTACTGACTAAGGAAGGCATGAGCCAGCTCTTCCCAACTATAAATCTTGGAATTGTCTAATCTGGTATACCACGATCGGGCTTCTCCAGTCAGACTTTTCTGCAACAGCTGCATTCTGAGCTTCTCATCCTCGACATAAGATTCGAGTTCTCTAATGAATACCTTCAAATGTGTGTAAGGATCTCCCAACCCATCATACTTTTCAAAGTCAGGAGTTTTGAACTTCTCTGGATAATGAACACCAGGGAATATACAAAGGTCAGTATATAAAACACTCTCGCGTGCTCCAATCTCTTTGATAGACCGAATGGTCTATTCAATTTGAAGAACTTTCTTCCTGATATCACCAGTGTCTGGATCTTCTTTGAGATGCGTGATTTTAGTGGTTTTGTTGGTTTTATCCAACTGAGACTCAGGTGTTGGAGCTTCTTTGTCCGGACCTTGGGTTCCTCCTTGTGTAGAGGATTCTGTATGTATGGGTATTCGTGTACCCTGAGTAGACTGGTGTAGTTCTTTAAGCAGAACAGCCAAATCTGTAATTTCTTTACTTAATCCTTCAAACTCCTCACGAGAGACAGGAGTAGGATTAAACTGGTCAGATGAAGATATAATTGGTTGTAGGCTTGTTGCCTTTTTGGACTTTGAATGGGTAACAGGCCCAATTGTTTCCCAACAAAAAACTTATACAGTTTAGTCATAGGGAATGTATAAATGTTACATGATATATGATGTGTCCGTTTTAGGAGTATTATCCTGCAAAACGGATGTTAGTTGTTTAAAAGATAGCATGGCAAAAAGGGAATGCATGTACACATTTTCCTTCATACTTTTCATTACATAAAGATTGACATGGAATGAATTTACAAGTAATTGAAATGAGAAACTATGAAGAGACTTCCCTCCGCGTTTAGTTTATCATAGGCTGACCTATCTTAGGTTATTCTCACGGCTTTTTGGCATGAAGGTTCCCAGATCATCGCAATTTACTCGATGGGAAGTTAATCCGGTCCTTCAACTGGAGCGAATCTGGGTGGTGCCTTTCCTGAGCCTCGTTGGAATTAGTCTCCATACAAGTCCAATAATCAAACACCGACAGGATAGTCTCCTAGTGGAGGGACCACACAACATACATTCAAATACGATGTGTCTCACCATTTATGGAAATGATGACATGTGAGAAGCACTTTAATATCATAAGTAGATATAGTGCGAAGCACTAAGTGCAGTAAGTAAATGCATTCGTACACATTCATTCAAATGTAAATGCAACATCCACACATAAGCATATAACAGTTTGAAAAGTTTATAGTAGCGGCTTAAGCCCTCTTACTGGATGTCCCCAGTAGAGTCACCACCTGTCGACGTTGGGATTTTTACTGTCCCTTTTGTGTTCTTGTCTCTTGGTGTTCTCATGTTAGGTGAGATTTGTTTGAAAAAAACAAGTTGTGAAAAGGTCCGACATGTATATGTCGACGATTGGACTGTAAGAGTCACCAGTTGGTATTTTTAAATAGTTATACCAACTCAACCGAGAAAAGGTTTGCACATTGACCCAGTGATGTGACACTATTTAACAGGTCTATGAAACTGAGATTCGTTAAGGTCTGAGGGCTTGATTATGCGGAGGGAAGGTGTTAGGCACCCCCCGACATCCGTGTTACCACGGTGACCGCCACTTTTTAATTAAACTGTTATATGAATATGTGTGTGTGGGTCAATGTGCAGTTATCTGGAAGTAGTGTTATGCCTCGTTTGCACCTATAAACAAAGGGTTTGAATTTTGTATAAAAATTCAGTTTTAACAAGATATAGCAATGATGTTTTGTAAAAGAGATTTTTCAAACACTTATGCTCAATAATAATTGAGGCCTTTGATACTTCCATTTTATTCTGTGTTTAGCTTGATTGCTTTTATTTTCGAGATGCGAGGCATCTTCGAGAAAATAATATACATAGCAGTGCCAAACTCCTTGTAGACATGAGAGCCATCTAAGGAAATTCAAACACCATGAATAATGTACAAGCTGATTATAGCATAAAATATCCATCACGGGAACCGAATCTAGATTCAGGAGACTGAATCTGTGATCACATGATTCCTAGGCTCACATGATGTTGCAGTTTATATGAAAGTTGTAAGTAGTTATATATATATATATAAGCTATAAATATATATATATATATATATATATATATATACAAACGATCAACCACCACAAAGAAACTCCATGGGGGATTGAAAATATAAATATATAAAAGTTGTAAATATATATATATATATATATATAGGAACGATCAACCTCCACGAAGTAAACTCCAGGCGGGACGAAATGTAAAGAAAGCAGTAAAAGGTCACGAAGTAAACTCCATGCCTGACAAAAATGTAAATATATATATATATAGGGAGCAGATCCTATCCGAACTCCATCATTTTAACAAAATGCGGACCCTTTTTTTTTGCTTTTTTATAA
Source organism: Panax japonicus (assembly GCA_020205505.1). Classification (NCBI taxonomy): domain Eukaryota; kingdom Viridiplantae; phylum Streptophyta; class Magnoliopsida; order Apiales; family Araliaceae; genus Panax; species Panax japonicus. The sequence continues at coordinate 378,996 of JAINUV010001469.1, forward strand.
AACAACTAGAAAAAAAAGTTTAATATTTTATGGAACTAGAATTTTTTCATAATACAGTGTTTTGGATGTGATTTCGATACGTATAACAAAACAGGTCTGTACAGTCTGTGCAGACTGTACATACATTTTTTGGTATAGGTATCCAAATCACGCCCAAAACATTATATTATGGAAAAATTTTAGATCCATAAAATATAAAAAAAATTTAGTTGTTTTTAAAAAAAACAAAAAAAACAGTTTGTCTTTTACTAAAATCCGGGATCCCTAATAGGATCCTGGTTCTATATATATATATATATATATATATATATATATATAGCGGTAAATGCACCAGATATTATATACAGGCTCAATCAAACACAGTTTGATGATTATATATATATATAGACAGAGAGAGAGTCCGGTTTCGGTCTGGACGCCCGCATTTTAGTAGCGTCCGGGTCTTTTTTTTTGTTTTTTTTTATACAACTAAAAAAAATTATGGAACTTGAATTTTTACATAATACAGTATTTTTGGTGTGATTTGGATACATATATCAAAACATGTCTGTACAGTCTGTGCAGATTGTACATACATTGTGACTACCCCAAAATAGGTCCATTCCACCCAACCCATTCTGAGTCGCCAAATACATGGTACAGAAATAACTACAACTTTATTAATACAAATGTCGTGCAAAATACGACAACACTTAAACTGAGAGTTTAAATATAAATATTGTCTTCTAGACAATATCTACACGTAAATAAATCCTCATTATTGATACACTATTTTACAGAATAGTGAGGACTACTAAAACAGCTATCTAGAACCATCACTCCACACCCCGACTAGTTCCTACTATAATCTCGCTTCCTGAGAAAAAAAATGGAACAAAAAGAAAGGGTGAGCTCAACTAGCCCAGTAAAGAATGTTATGACTAAGATAATGTACAATAAATTATCGTTAGTCTTCAACAGGGAAAAATCTGATAGAATACAATAGACAACAAGATTCAGATCAATATTCGCAACGGAAATAATAATTCATAGAAGAGTTACGTAGATAATGAAATCTACTATAATCTATGAATTTAATAGTTCATCGTCAATATTTTATCCCTGTAACATCAATCAATATTCATCTCAAATCAAATATTCATCTTTTCACTACAGGCCAAAGATATTCATCGGTCGGTCATGTTCATCTCAACACCTGTTCATCTTTGCACTACGGGCCAAAGATATTCATAAGAAAATCAACCATCTTTGCACTACAGGCCAAAGATATTTAGTTATATCATCATTTAGGACTGAGGATGATGAAAAATATTTTAAAGAAAACGAATCCAGTGAAACAAAAGAACAAATATTAAGGATTCGTACTTTAAATAACCCAAGTTCTAAATACTTCATAAATAATCAGAGTGAAGTAAAATTCAAGAATGAAGACCAAAACATAGATCCAATCAAAGATATGAATCATAACAGACAATCTTGGACATAGAAAAGAAAATTTAATTTTTCTGTGAATAATGTCGTATTCGTGAATAGTGTCGTATACGTGAATAGTGTCGTATACGTGAAAAGTAACTCCGACCTCAAAAGATAGAAATTTCACAAAAAAATATCATCACGCTTCGTGAATAGTACTCATGAATAGTAACTTGTGAATAGTAACTCATGAATAGTAACCCCGACATGAAAAAGTTCTAAATTTGATAAAATTTCTAACCAATATTTCGGCATAATGATATTGAAGAAATAATATCATTTTCAAATAAAATAGCATCCCTTACCTCGTAAAGACAGTACTTCTAGTTGAAACACCGGATATAAGCTATGACTTGAACTTACACCGTATAGCAACACTCAAAGTATTAAAATACTCACAAGAATACGCTCAATATATCGAGAGAGAAAGAGAGATAAATCTGTAGTTTCTGGTGTGATTTTTAATTCTAACATAATCACCCTATTTATAGGAAATTGCTTAGAACATCAAAGCAGAAAATTTAATAAAATATTAATATATATTTTTAAAATTTCCTATCCACCCTTATTTTGCCCAAAACATCAGCCACCAAGTAGCCACCACACAAAGCTTACAAAAAACATTTTTCTTATTAAAAATAATTAAAATTTAAAAAATCAATTATTTCGGAATTTCAGAACTTCAATAATACATAATAAATAGCCCTTTTATCAGAAAATTCGAATCTCGCAATTTTTATAGGAAATTCAATTCTCTACAACTTTGCAGAAGAAAGTTTTTCCAAATTCCAAAGAGAAATTGATCGAAATCCATAAACGGGCGATTTTACAAGCTATAATCAAATTTCAGTCAAGAAATGGGTCCACGAACATGTTTAACATGTTTTAAACAACTTTTGCAACAAAAATACTACTCATCCTCATATACTCATATATCCCACATTCATTGCAAAAATATCCCCATTATTATATTATAATAATATAATAAAATATTATTTTATCAGAAAAGATAAAATATCAATTTTTAACAATTGTCACTTTAAAAATTTTCTCCATCTATATCCACATAAAATCAATATTTTCCTCATCATATAAATCAATAATTAATTATTCACAAATAATATTACAGAATCACAGTACTGGCAACCAGGCCGTTCCTAGGAAAGAGGGGGCTTTCCAATAAAGATTTCTCCTTACTGGCGCGCAATTAGGTGACCAAACCTCTCCTTAAACAGAACTTTCTAGACATTGCCAATAATGTTATCTAATAATATTATTCAGATAATATGAATTATTGCTCTGATAATAAAAAATACTGTGTAGTGACAATTATTGAAATAACAGTAATATAAAAAAAATCAACGCAGCAATTATTGAATCAATAAAATAAAATACTGAACAGTAATTACTGTAACAATTATTGAGTAGTGCCTTCTTACATAAGAATCAATAATTGGTGCAATACCGTGTGCTACTATGCAACAACGCGTATTACTGTGTTTTAACCACCGGGTATTCCAACAGTATTAACGGTAACAACTGCGCTGTTATTTATAAACAACTTATACTTGTCGTTTTCTTTATCCAATCGCTTTTCGTTATGGGTCCCACACAAGGCTGCGCAGTCGTACGAATATTCCCCGACAGCAAGAATATTCCACGACCAAACGAATATTCTCCGACAACAATGAGTATTTTATAACCACTTGCTTATTTGAAATATTTGCACATTTTACCCATAACTAACCACATTAATCAAATCAACCCTTACTATTTCAAAATGATAAATAGAGGGAATTAAATTTCATTTAATAATAGTTTGGGGTCTTACAACCTCCCCTCCTTATAAAATTTCGTCCTCGAAATTGACGTACGTACCTGGTGTTTCAAAAAGATGAGGATACCTCACTTTCATTTCCGTTTCCAACTCCCAGGTCATTTCCTCAATAGCATGGTTTCTCCATAAAACTTTAACTTGTGGTATGACCTTCGTGCGTAGGACATGCTCCTTCCTATCCAAAATCTTGACAGGTACCTCTTCATACATTAAGTCTTCAGCTATCTCGTCCGGTTCTAACTCAATAACATGGTTCGGGTCGTCCACATATTTACGTAACATCGATACGTGAAAAACGTTATGAACACGCGTCATACTTGGCGGTAAAATGAGTTTATAGGCCACAGTTCCTATTCGATCTAGGATTTCAAATGGACTAATAAATCGAAGGTTTGAGCTTTCCTCACATCGCCAATTCTCGCTTTTGGAATAACGACTTCTTGCATCTTCTTCTTCATATTCATCAACTCCAAGTCTGTAGCTTGAGCAATTTATCGATTAAAGTCGATTCTAATCGTATATTCGTTATCTTCACGCAGGTTCTTGGAATCTTTAACTCTATCTCCATCTTCTGTAAGTCGTACGAAATGGGTAATTGTGTTAACAATATCACACTCGTAACCACATACGATTTTCTACTCAACACATCAATTACCACGTTCGTTTTTTCCAGGATGGTATTGAATGGTATAGTCATAATCTTTCAACAGCTCGAGCCAACGCCGTTGCCGCATGTTGAGTTCTACATTCCTCGCTCCATTCAAATTTTGTATCTCTACGAGTCAGCTGCGTTAATGGAATAACGATTCGAGAATATCCTTCAACGAATCTCCGATAATAACCAATTAAGCCTAGAAAGCTACGTATTTCGATTACTGACTTAGGTTGCTCTCAACTGTGACTCATATCCCAACCTTGGATAACACATCACAATGACACCTATCAGTTTACTATGGCACGAATATGGCATCCCCTACGGAGAGTCTGGCTTCGGTGTATTCCACAAAGGAAGTCACCAGATAAAGGCTCGGGTACCAAATTCTATAGTTGAATTTTTAACTCCTAAAGTTCAATAGGAGCCATGAGATTTTAGAAATGGGTTTTGTACCGGGTTTAAAGTCGATACAAAATTCAATATCACACTTTGGGAGAAAGCCAAGAAATTCTTCAGGAAATACATCAGGAAATTTACTAACAATAAAAATATCATTCAAATCTGACATATTTTTGTTTAAGTCCATAACATGGGCTAAGAAAACTTGACATCCGTTTTTCAATAAACGAATGACTTTATGGCTTGATATGAAAGTGTTTGACTTCAATGGTTTGGTTACTTGAATTCGAATAACAGGTTACTTAAGAATATGAAAACTAACAACCTTACGAAAGTAATCAATTTTGGCATGATGAGTAGTTAATCAATCAATCCCCAAAATCACATCAGAAGCAAGTATCTTTAAAGAAATAAGGTCAACAGGTAATGTGATGGTGCCAACTTAGATCAAACAAGATTTATAAACAGTGGATGGGATGAAAGTTTCTCCTAACGGAGTTTCCACAGATAAGTCAAAGTCTAATTTTCTCTGGAGTCAAGTTTAAACGTTGAGTATAAGTAGGAGAGATAAATGAATGGGTAGAACTGGTATCTAATAAGGTATAAACTTCGTAAGAATTTATAATTAACTAACCCGTGCTAACTTCGTTCGTGTTCCTCGCATTCTGACTAGTCACGAAAAATGCTATTCCAGGAACCGCTGACTTTGACTTTTCTGGGACAGCCTTTTGAGTCACCATCCCCACTGGACTTGGTTTCGCTACCGTACAATCTTGAGCGATATGTCCTTCCTTTCCAAAATTATAGCATACATTGAACTGTTGTGGACAGTTTGGGTTGATGTGTCCCTCTTTTCCACATTTATAGCATACGACCGGTGGTCGTTCTCCTCCCTTAAAACCAGTTGCTGCTGGTGATGACGTCTTCGCAGTGTCATTGTTGAATCTCCTCTTTTTAAAATCTCCCCCCTACTTGCTTCTTCTATTTTCATGGCCCCAATTACCACCAGAGTGGTTGTCGCTCTTGTCCGTATTTTTCTTTCTCCGCTGGTTATCGTTGTTCTGATGACTGCTGTCACCGGTATGTTCTTGGTTGCGGTCTCTTGGTTGAATGTACTCGCTATCTCGCTCTAATAATTGAGCCCTGTTGACAACATCTGAATATAAAGAAAATTTATGAGAGATAAGATATTGTCGAATCTCGGGTTTTAAACCTATCAGAAACATCCTCGTCATTTGTTTCTCATTCTCTACCAAATGAGGTGCAAACCTGGATAACTCTACGAACTTCGTCTCGTATTGGTACACCGTCATGTTGTTTTGTTCTAGTCTAATAAACTCCACCTCTTTCATATGGCGAATACTTTCAGGAAAGTATTTTTCGTTGAAAAGTTTCTGAAACGTTTCCCAAGACATGCGGAGTGCGGCAGGCTGGGTACGTTTCACAGACTCCCACCAGTAATTTGCCTCGCCACGGAACATAAAGGTGGCGAAAGGAACCTTCTGTTCCTCCGTGCATCCCAAGACATCGAATATCTTGGTAATTTGCTTGACCCATGTTTTCGCCATGATCGGATCCGGCTTTCCCTTAAATTCTGGTGGTCCCAACTCTTTGAACTACTTGGCCGTGATAAGCCGCGCGTTGCTATCATTTCCACCCGTATTATGTACACGAGTCTCCCTCGTCTGGTTTTGCATGAACTGCAAAAAGCTCTTAAACATCCCGTCGTTCATCGTCTGCTCAGTGGTGTTGTTTACAGGAGGAATATTGTCTTCCTGTTGTATGTTTCCCTGGGTGGTGATTAAAGGTGTTTCCACGGTCTCATTTACTCCACTGTTAACATTCCCAGTCGACATTCTTAAATACTGCCATAAAATAAGGGTTAATTAAACAAATTAACAAATCACATAATACCCCTATATTATGATCGACCAACAAATAAGCTTAGGTAGGACACACTAGCGAAGGATTTACTCGTCTCTCCCCTCCTAGTTCTATTCCCCGATCTCCGCCAGAGATCATATCCCTAAGCTCTGATACCAACTGTGACGACCCCAAAATAGGTCCATTCCACCCAACCTATTCTGAGTCGCCAAATACATGGTACAGAAACAACTACAACTTTATTAATACAAATGTCGTGCAAAATACGACAACACTTAAACTGTGAGTTTAAATACAAATATTGTCTTCTAGACAATATCTACATGCAAATAAATCCTCATTATTGATACACTATTTTACAGAATAGTGAGGACTACTAAAACAGCTATCTAGAACCATCACTCCACACCCCGACTAGTTACTACTATAATCTCGCTTCCTGAGAAGAAAAATGGAACAAAAAGAAAGGGTGAGCTCAACTAGCCCAGTAAAGAATGTTATGACTAAGATAATGTACAACAAATTATCGTTAGTCTTCAACAGGGAAAAATCTGATAGAATATAATAGACAACAAGTTTCATATCAATATTCGCAGCGGAAATAATAATTCATAGAAGAGTTACGTAGATAATGAAATCTACTATAATCTATGAATTTAACAGTCCATCATCAATATTTTATCCCTGTAACATCAATCAATATTAATCTCAAACCAAATATTCATCTTTGCACTACAGTCCAAAGATATTCATCAGTCGGCCATGTTCATCTCAACACCTGTTCATCTTTGCACTACGGGCCAAAGATATTCATAAGAAAATCAACCATCTTTGCACTACAGGCCAAAGATATTCAGTTATATCATTATTTAGGACTGAGGATGATGAAAAATATTTTAAAGAAAACGAATCCAGTGAAACAAAAGAACAAATATTAAGGATTCGTACTTTAAATAACCCAAGTTCGAAAATACTTCATAAATAACCAGAGTGAAGTAAAATTCAAGAATGAAGACCAAAACATAGATCCAATCAAAGATATGAATCATAACAAACAATCTTGGACATAGAAAAGAAAATTTAATTTTTCTGTGAATAGTGTTGTATTCGTGAATAGTGCCGTATACGTTAATAGTGTCATATATGTGAATAGTAACTCCGACCTCAAAAGATAGAAATTTCACAAAAAAAACATCATCACGCTTCGTGAATAGTACTCGTGAATAGTAACTCATGAATAGTAACTCGTGAATAGTAACTCATGAATAGTAACTCCAACATGAAAAAGTTCTAAATTTGATAAAAATTTCAAACTAATATTTCGGAATAATGATATTGAAGAAATAATATCATTTTCGAATAAAATAACATCCTTACCTCGTAAAGACAGTACTTCTAGTTGAAACACCGGATATAAGCTATGACTTGAACTTACACCGTATAGCAACACTCAAAGTATTAAAATACTCACAAGAATACGCTCAATATATCGAGAGAGAAAGAGAGAGAAATCTATAGTTTCTGGTGTGATTTTCAATTCTAACATAAGCACCCTATTTATAGGAAATTGCTTAGAACACCAAAGCAGAAAATTTAATAAAATATTAATATATATTTTTTAAATTTCCTACGCACCCTTATTTTGCCCAAAACATCAGCCACCAAGTAGCCACCCCACAAAGCTTACAATAAATGTTTTTCTTAGTAAAAATAATTAAAACTCCCAAAAATTAATTATTTCGAAATTTCGGAACTTCAATAATTCATAATAAATAGCCCTTTTATCGAAAATTTGGAATTTCGCAATTTTTTATAGGAAATTCAATTCTCTACAACTTTGCAGAAGAAAGGTTTTCCAAATTCCAAACAGAAATTGATCGAAATCCATAAACGGACGATTTTACAAGCTATAATCAAATTTCAGTCAAGAAATGGGTCCACAGACATGTTTAACATGTTTTAAAAAACTTTTGCAACAAAAATACTCCTCATCCTCATATACTCATATATCCCACATTCATTGTAAAAATATCTCCATTATTATATTATAATAATATAATAAAATATTATTTTATCAGAAAAGATAAAATATCAATTTTTAACAATTGTCACTTTAAAAATTTTCTCCATCTATATCCACATAAAATCAATATTTTCCTCATCATATAAATCAATAATTAATTATTCACAAATAATATTACAGAATCACAGTACTGGCAACCAGGCCGTTCCCAGGAAATAGGGGGCTTTCCAATAAAGATTTCTCCTTACTGGCGCGTAATTAGGTGACCAAACCTCTCCTTAGACAGAACTTTCTAGACATTGCCAATAATGTTATCTAATAATATTATTCAGATAATATGAATTATTGCTCCGATAATGAAAAATACTGTGTAGTGACAATTATTGAAATAACAGTAATATAAAAAAAATCAACGCAGCAATTATTGAATCAATAAAATAAAATACTGAACAGTAATTACTGTAACAATTATTGAGTAGTGCCTTCTTACATAAGAATCAATAATTGGTGCAATACCGTGTGCTACTATGCAACAACGTGTATTACTGTGTTTTAACCACCGGGTATTCCAATAGTATTAACGGTAACAACTGCGCCGTTATTTATAAACAACATATACTTGTTGTTTTCTTCATCCAATCGTTTTTCGTTATGAGGCCCACACAAGGCTGCGCCATCGTACAAATATTCCCCTACAACAAGAATATTCCACGACCAAACGAATATTCTCCGACAACAATGAGTATTTTATAACCAGTTGCTTATTTGAAATATTTGCACATTTTACCCATAACTAACCACATTAATCAAATCAACCCTTACTATTTCAAAATGATAAATAGAGAAAATTAAATTTTATTTAATAAAAATTTGGGGTCTTACATACATTTTTTGGTATAGGTATCCAAATCACGCCCAAAACATTATATTATGGAAAAAATTCAGTTCCATAATTTTATTTTATTTTTTAAGTTGTTCTACAAAAAAAAAATTGGGGTATGGATTTTGGACCTGTCGGATCCATTCTTTATATATATATATATATATATATATATATAAGCAATAAACGCTTCGGACGTGAGTCCAGGCTCAATCGAGGCATAACTCGATAATGTTAGTACAAATATATATATATATATATATATATATATATATATATATATATATATATGAGTATATATATATATATATATATACAAAAGAAATAAAAAGCCACGGACCGAATTCCGGGCATACGCACACAACACGACTCTCAACGTGAATAACTGTGTGTGTAAAAGTGGAGAAAGTTTTTAAGAAATATAAGAAGTCTTATAGTGGGCTGCCAAGAAGACTTTAAATAGCTTTAATGGAATGAACACTTGGTTTCCACCGGTAAAATATAGCAAAGTATAAGCTCACAAGTGTTTAAAATGAGAAAGCATTCAGTTTATAGTGTGTACAAAGCAAATTAAATAGGGCTTCCTCGCCTTTTCTCTATGCAAAATGGCCACCCCAAGCCCTCTACTTATAGAGAGGGGAGCCGCAGGTGTACCTGCGACAGCCGCAGATGCATCTGCGGCTGCCCGGGGTGCCCCGGGCTCTGTGGGTCCCGTCGTCTTGAAGTACGTGCACGCATACAACGCGATATCTGTTCGAACATTCAGAACTTCAATTCGGGCATCCGATTGAGGTGTATAAGACCTTTTTCAGAATGTTGTTGTCGAGAGTTACACAAATGACATGAGATTAGAGGTTGTACGAAGTCAGAAAGATGGGACCATGCCCAGGACTTTAGGCTTCAAATTCTATCTGGTGTGCTGTCTTGTGTAATAGTCACTCGGGATTGGAGCTCTGGTTCTTGTAGGACATTGTTGTGTAGAATGTATGTTGAAATATTGTTCAGACGGCGCAATGTGGAATCGAGGTGGAAAATGATGATTTTGCCCTCACCGGGGTTATCTCTGATTTGGGCTGATGTAGTAGTTGTTGCTCAGGGTTATCTCTGAGATTGGGCTGATGTGAATACCAAAGGTCCTCAGGGTTGTCTCTGAGGTGTGCCTGACCTCCCGGGGTTGGAACTGAGTGCCTCGGGGTTATCTCCGAGGTTGAAGCTGACTGCAAAGGGTTGAAATGAGCATTTCCGAGGTTATCTCTAGAACTGCAACTGCACTCCTCGGGGTTGTCTCCGAGGTTGAAATTGGAACTCCCGGGGTTATCTCTGAGACTGAGTATCTCGGGGTTCTCTCCGAGATGGAAAATTGATAATTTCGGGGTTGTCTTCGGAACTGGAACTAGCTATCTCGGGGTTGTCTCTGAGATGGAAAGACTGATAATTTCGGGGTTGTCTCCGGAATTGGAGCTACTTTGTCTTCCAGGATTATCTCTGAAAGACGATTTTGTCCTCCTACAATATTAGTAACAAGAATGCAAAATTTTGAGTGTCTACAATGTGTCCTGGCCTGTGTAACCGAACTGCCAAGACTAAGTGACTCGAAGGAACCTTAGTAGTTTAGCTGTAATAGATATTAGTAATCTAGTCTTTGTGGCCTATCCTTAGTGGATATTCTACTTGCTGAAGTAAAAGAGTGGACTAGGAGTTATTTGTACTCCAAACCACTTAAAACGATCTTGTGTTATTTACTTTTTGTCATTTAACAACTCTACATATTATATCTGCCAATGGTTAACATCCATAACTCTAAACTTAAAACAATGATTTCTTTAAATCTTTAGGGGGAGTTTTCCCAACTAATATTTCGTTGTGCTAAGATTAATTGAACTAATTAATTATATGGTAACAAATATTTATACAAACAAAAGTTTTAAAGATCTATTCATGTGACGTCCCTAAAATAGGTATACATCACCCATCTTGAGTCGCCAAATACATGGTACAAAATTCAAATATAACTTAATAATATAGTTGTCGTGTAAACAATACGACAAAACATCAACTGAGAGTTTTAATAAGAATATTGTCATTTAGACAATATCCACACTCAAAGGAGTCCTCATTACATTTATTGTCACGCTATTTAACAAAATAGTGAGGACTTCTAATGCTATCATCTGGATCATCACTCCGTTATCCGACTCATCCCAGCTATATTCTCATTTCCTGAAAAGAACAGTGAAAGAAAAGGTGAGCTCAACTAGCCTAGTAAGAAATATTATCACTAAGACAATGCATAATAAATTATCATTAGTCTTCAACAATGTTAAACTGATAAAATACAATAGACATCAAGTTTTAACTGCAATGGAACAAGCAATCCATTAGAAGAGTCAAGTAGAGAATAAAATCCACTATCTTCTATGATTTAAAAAGTTATTCATCACTTTTATCGCTGGGACTCAGCTTAATAAATAATCCACATCATTAATTCATCCCTGCACTACAGGCCAAGGATATTATTTAGTATCACGACCACGAATTATCCATGCACTACGGGCCAAAGATAATTGTGTTTTCATCAACGGTCCCGATCATGCCATAAAACAATTCATCTTTGCTCCCATGGCCGAAGAGAATCCATAGCCATAATCATACCAAAAACTGTCCATCGATGCACTACGGGTCAATGAGGACTTTTTCCACATCATTTGTAACATTACGGTCATGATTATACCGAATAATCCCTGGTCATAATCATACCAAGTCCATCTATGCAGTACAGGCCACAGATGACTTTCAACAAAATATAAACATGAGGATGATGACAATGATATAAGAATTCACTAAAACAAGTTCAAGAATTAAATTATCCAGGAACTAATAACGTCCAAATTGTCAACATGATACTTCTTTGTAGAGTAAAATTCAAGAATGCTCAGAAGAATATTTCCATGAAAAGATACTGGATGAAGCGCAAATATCAAGGATATTCCACTAATTTATGGAGTATAGAAGTCAAAACTTTAACCAACTGAGTATAATAAAGAATGGAATAACAAAAGAAATCATCATGCATGCGGTACTTCGCATAGACAGGTTATTCTAACAGAATAATAAATAACGAAACTAGGTCAGGCGTAATACGCACCGACAGGATATTCCAATAGAATAATAAAGAATGGAATAACAACAGAAATCGCCATGCATGCGGTACTTCGCATAGACGGGTTATTCCAACAGAATAATAAATAACGGAACCAGGTCGGGCGAAATTCGCACCAATAGGATGTTCCAACAGAATAATAAAGAATGGAATAACAACAGAAATCACCATGCATGCGGTACTTCGCATAGTCAGGTTATTCCAACAGAATAATAAATAACGGAACCAGGTCCGGCGTAAAACGCACAGACAGGATATTCCAACAAAATAATAAAGAATGGAATAACAACAGAAATCACCATGCATGTGGTACTTCACATAGACAGGTTATTCCAACAGAATAATAAATAATGGAATAACAGAAGTATTTCACCAAGTATAGGGTAGACCACGCATACAGGTTATTCCAACAGAATAATAAAGAATGGAATAACAGAAGTTCTCTTCATGAATATGAAAAAAATAATACCCCTTACAAGTACAACAAATAATATTCCTTACTTTATAAAGAAGAGTACTCCGACGGTAGGGCGGGGATATACTTGAAGAAACTTGCACTACGCTCAAAGCTTTCTTAAACACTAAAGAAATATGCTCAAGATTATAGAAGAAGAATTCTCTCTATAGTTTCTCTCTCTAGAGTTTCAGTGAATTCATAAGAAATAATGAAGGAATGAGCTTCTATCTATAGAAGAATGAACTGAATAGTAACCAATTCATGAATGGTCCAGATTGATTTACTTTTAAACGGACAATCCAGATTGGTTTACAATAAAATATAATATATTCTATTTATAATCTAATAAAATGAATAACTTTATAAAAGTATTCTGTTTTATATAAAAAGATTTTACTATACAAACACTATGCAGGTACTATGCAAACACTGTGCATAATAAAATATAATATATTCTAATTATTGTCTAATAAAATAAATAACTTTATAAAAGTATTCTGTTTTATATAAAAAGCTTTTCTGTTTTATTACATTAATAATACTAATAAAACAAAACTCATATATAATATATATATATATATAACAATCGACAATAATTGAATCCAATAACGTGAGATATTATGCAGCGACTACTGTAGCAATAATTGAACAAAACTGAGTGACTTCTCACGTAAGCATCAATAATCAATATCGTGTACTACTATGCAACCACGCGTATTACTGTACTTTTACTACTTGGTAGTTCAACAGTTTTAATGGTAAAACTTCCGCCGTTATTTTCATAAATATATTTTTGTCGTTTTCTCAATCCGACAATAATTCCGTTTTGGGGTCCACCAATAATTGTGTCATCGTACGAATATTCCCCGACCAATCGAATATTATATAACAACTTGCGTATTTTGCAAAATTTATAAATATTACCCACAACTATAACATTATATCAAATCAACACCATAATATTCAAAAAAAATATTTTGAGAAATTTAAATCTTTATTCATAAAATTTGGGGTCTCACAATTCACCCCTCCCCTTCTAGATCTCCATTGTGCCTCCGGGAAACAACATATATGTTGTAATATTATGGATCTTGGAGGAAAAGTTGAAAGAACAAAGAAAAACAAGAAAGAATTACAAACTATGTAAAGAAAATCCTAAAATAGTTTATATAAAAAATTTATAAGGTAACTATGTGTGTATATGAATTGTTCGGGCTAAGGGTACATAATAACATGTTGGAGTATGATAAGATGAGAATTGGCAAAAGAAATCAAAAATCTTGCAAGAAACAAGAAAAGAGAAAAATTAAACAAAGTTAAAAAAAATTCAGAGTTTACCTAGAACAAAAGCTGATTTTGTAACAAACAATACTTTTTGTGTGTTTAAAATTTTTGTGTAAAGTTTATTGGAGAAGACAGATCTATAAGTTAACTAAAATCATGCACTGATTTGAGGTTAAAATTTCTTTATTAATTACTTTTTGGTGAATTTTCAAGTAAAATAGGCCAGACTAGACAACTTCCTGATCTAGTTTTAGAAAAGGAAGTTCTAGGTAAATAACTATGGAGAAACATTTTGGGCTTATTGGGAATAAAACTTGAAATTATAAAGTGTACTTTGGCCGAAGAATGAACATAAATGAACTTGTAAAAAATAGTTATGACCAAAATAAAATCATAGTTTTAAAAATTAAAATAGTCATAACTTGAGTACTGCAACTCAATTAAAGATGAAACGTTGAGTAAAAGTATATTTTGATGTGATAAAGATACTTTCCAAGATTCATAATTTTTTGACTTAATTTCAAATTTTAAATAATTTCACAAATTTGGACAAAAATGGGCTTTAAATAAATAGTAATAGTGCTGGGAAAAATTTGGAAAAATCAAAAACTATCTAAATTATAATTATCTAGGTGGGGCCAAAAGGAGGAAAAATAATAAAATAGTTATAAAGGTTTAATGAATAAAGTTAATTATAAAGATGTATGAAGAATTAATTTAAGAAAAACCATAAATAAGTAATATAATTTACCGGCTAAAATCCGTTAAAAATGGATGTATAAGGCTACTTGAGTAATAAATAAATAATGAAATGAAATTTTAAAAGTGTAAGAATATGCTCGAGTATAAATTATGGTACTCAAAAATACTGAAACATAATTTCAAACAGTTACCGATGATAACTAATAATTAAATAAATCCTTATACATGGTATAGGTTGTTGTTTCCCAGAGGCACACTGAAAATATAGAAGGGGGGTTGTATAGATCTTTAAAACTCTTTGTTTATTTAAATATGTATTACCAAATAATTAGTTAATACGGATTGATTATGCACAACAGAATATACTTTGGAAAACCCCCCTTAAAGATTAAGGAAAATCTTAGTTCTAAATTTAGTTCATATAGATATAAGTCACTTTGCAGATATAGCAGATATATGACAGATTGTAAATAACTAAAAGTAAATAACACAAGATGTTTCAGTGGTTCAAAATATAAACAACTCTTAGTCTACTCTTCTACTCCAACAAGTAGGATATCTACTAAGGATAGGGTCACTAAGACCAGATCACACAGATCTCTTACAACTGAACGACTCAGATTCTTCGAGTCATTTAGTCTTGGCAATGGTCATATAAACCAGGATACTTAGTCATATAAATCACTTAGATTCTTTCGAGTCACTTAGTCTCAGTATAATGGTCACTACGACCAAGTTGAATCACAATTGAATGTTGATTGTTGAGGTGTTTCTAAGCTTTACAATAAGGTTTATCTTCTTTTGGTACTTGACATCTTTGAAACGATCATCTTTAAGGTCTTACTAAGCTTTGCAATAAGGCTTGCCTTCTTCTAGTACTTAGCAGCTTAGAGTGGAGCTTGCTCTACTTTGGCAAAGATTCAGCTTTGTGTTCTTCGTGATCCATAGAGTGAGTTATTTTATTTTATAAAGCTTTTTATTTTTTTGATCACCCTCTTCTCTGATTCCTAATTTGAATTCTTGAAGCCCTTTATTGTCTGACAAAACTTTTCTCATTGCAAAGTTCCCGTTGGTGCATTTAAATCATATATACTTTAGGATCCTAGATGTTGACATTAAAAGGTATTGTGTCAGCTTTCTTTGCGATTTGGACCTGTCACATCAGACTGCAACCTCACCTACCATCAAGGAGTTGTCACTTTCATCAAACTAGCTGTTAGACAAATCTTCTCAGCTTTGAATCTAATCAAAGATGATATTTTGAATGCCTTGGGCCCTTCAATTTACACCGCTCCATTATCAGTCTTTATGTCAGTCCTAACTCGCTCTATGATCTTAGGTTATTGTAGAGTCTGATGAGAAATATAGCTTCTAAACTCTATGTTCTTCTCTATGAACTTGAACTCTACTAATTGCTCTATGATCTGCTTTACGAAGAGCAGACTGCAAACTCTTTAGCAATTATATAATTCTCAAGATCGTTCTACAAACTAACTAAATCCTTCGTTATCTCTTTGCAGCTTTACGGTCAGTTCAACTGATGCTCTACTATCTGTTCTACGAAAAGCTTTATACGATGTTGGAGCAGACTATGCAAACTTTTCTTCACATTAGGATCTCAGCTTTGCACTTTACAATTCCGAAGATAGCTCTACAATCTTCATTGTAGACTCTGCAATTCTGACTTCAAATCTGAGATAACTTTGTAGCTCTGTGAACATCCAAATGATGCTCTACAATCACATAGATTACTCTACTTATAACATTTACATAAAGAACAAGGCAGAGTAACTCTACGATGTGGTCTTTACTGAACGCACCTTGAGTCTATTTATGTTTTGGACTTTACTAACAAACTTTAGAGTATATTCTTCATTTAGTCTTTAATACGATCTTTACTAAGCTCTCTGATTCTTTAATTGCTTTTTGACGAAGGTTAGATCTCTGTGATCAAACATCTGATGCACTACGAATGATTATCTTACTCTGTTATTAATGATGACACTACGATCAATCAGAGTACTCTACGATCGTTTTGACAATACTATACGATCGATTAATCCTATGATCTATACATCAACTCAAAAGATTAACCTAAAACATTTGATCTTTCTATTTTAAGTCCTTGTACATTATACCATCATTAAGGACTTTACAAAAATTACTTGTAAAAATATACATTAATCATAACATTCATCATTAAATAAAACATGCATACTCTAACAATCTCCAGAAGATCAATCTAATATATTTGATCTTTCTATTCTAAGTCCTTGTACATTATTTCATTATTAAGGACTTTACAAAACTTACTGATACACATATACAATATTTAATCATATTCATCATCAAATTAAACATGTATACTCTAACATAGGTTACTATTCTAAGGCGGGAAATACCATAATTGAGGAAAGTACGCCCACAATAAGCAAGTTCTTGCACTCCTGTTAATTTGAAATTTATTAATTATTAAAACTGTAAATTTTTCTAAAAAGCTTCTTGGACCGTCTATAAAAGGAGTTTATGTCATTTGTTCAACTAAACTTAGTTGTCATGTTTATATCAATTATTAAACTGTTTATGGTTATTTAGTGATATGATAATCTTATCAAAATTTCTTTGGTGCTGCTCTTGAGGCTATGAATATGGGTATTGTGTTATGGTCGGGTAACCGACATTGTGGTTGTTGAACATTTGTGTATAGAGTTCATGGTCCTTACGACCACTTAGTAACCCTCAAAAGAAATATTTTTCCTTGTGAGCATTTAATTAAATTTGAGATCCCAAAACTTTAATCATATTCAAAAATATAATATTCTTTATTCTACACGGAGATTTTTGTTAACTTCCTCGTATTGTTGATAATATTAATTCTTTCTAAATCTTTAAATATTGATTTACTGCCAGTCATGTTTATTTTATTTTAAGCTGTTATGATTGCCAAGCAAATTAGTTTCTTACTCTTGCATAAAATTTTATGTTTACAGCCAAGTCCGAGGAACCTGAAGGATCGAGTGTAAAAGATAAAGAGAAGGGTAAAGCTAGCGAGGAGAAATAAATAAATAATATTTTATTGTTTAAATAAATAATTAACGATGTAGTATTTTGGAAATAATGTGTTCATATTATGTAAGTAAGACATGGGCATGTATGTATAAATAATGTAAATAATTAATGTATAGTGTAACCTAGCTGGTAATAATAGCTAGTAGTATGCATGTGGATGAATAGTGATACATCAAGTTTGTTATAGCAAGTACACAGATTAGGGGGCGTCATAGAGCATTCGCCTCAACCCACGTCATCATGTAGTCTATTGCAATGATGATGAATTTCACCTGACCTTTCGCCTAGGGGAATGGGCCCTTTAGATCGATTCCTCGAACAGCAAATAGGAGATAGGATTAGTGTGAACTCAACTGGTTATTTCCTCGGGATATGACCGAACTTCTTACATTTCTAGCACTTTTTACATAGCTGGTTGCACCCTGTTGTACTACTTTTTCGATTTGCCTCCATAATGATCGCCACATACACCTTCATAAATTTCTATCTACACTCACCCCAATACGAGTGCTCTCCTATTTCATCTTTCTAAGAGCCTCTGGTAGCACAGCAAAGCCAGAGACAATTTTCTACCACTGTGGGGATGGAATGATAAAAGTTATGAGAATTTAAGAGAAGGTCGCAGTGAGACAAGCTGTTTATCATTATGATAGGTGTCAAGTGAAAATACAGTGATGTATGCAGCTGAGGCATACTAATAGACTGATAAACTTGAACCTTGTTCCTATATGACTCGATAAATTTGATCAGGAACTTACCATCTATTTTCATTGTTCAACTATTTGAAAACACAAAAAAAATCTTGCTTAACAAAAAACCAAAATCTCTATCTTTCCTCTCTATCTATGTTAAGGATGGAAGGGCAGAGGCCTTTGGTGTCCCCTCTAATCAAGAATTAAGGTCTCATAATCACTAGATAATTTGCTTTTCTCTGATGCCTTTCTTCATTCATAGTTTGATATTCTAATGTCCTCAGAGTAGAGGAACTGCACCAATTCATCCCGAACCTGGTGGTTAAACTCTACTGTGGTGACAATACTGTAAGAGAGGTCATAAGGAAAAATAGCTCAATGTCAGGATGATAAAAGCTTAACACCTCCCATTCTTATTTCTTTTTTAATATAAAAAAGAAATAAATGAAAATTCAAAAGGTCGTCTTATTCAAGCTAATTATGACATCCGCTTTTTCCCACTTCAAACCTCAGAATGCATCGTTTCGTTCGTATAGAGATAAAGACTCTTTCACACCTTCTTAACCAGAAATGGCTAGGGAGAGGAAATGTTCCTTTTTTCTAGGGTACTCCCAAGAACAGATCTAATGGAGAAGGGGTGGGGCGTGTAGCTTATTTTGTATTAGAAGGCTTTAAGCATCTGAGGAGGGGCAAAGAGTTCAATTTCTTATCTAATTCTCCTTCAATTAAGCAGTATTTTGTAGCCAAGTATTTTATCTTTTGTGTTTCTTTCTAATTCTCTAGTAGTTTCCCTTCGTTCAAGTATGCAATGATTGGATCCATCCAACTTGGTTCAGAATTAATTTCCATACCTTTGCTTTTATTTAAACTGGACTCTATCAATGTTTGGACATATATTGCGCCGTCTACATCAAACTATTCTGAAGTTACCAGTTAAGACATGGAGTCTGCCTTTGAATTATTCTCCAGATCGATTTGTTCTATAAAAAAATCCTCGAAAGTTGTTGCCAAAGTTTTTACCTCAGTCAAGTAGGCGATCATTTTTTCTTCACTGGCCTAGTATTCCCCTATGAATTGACTGACCACCAGCTAAGAATCACTGTTATCGTGGACCCTCGTTGCAGCCTAAATCTTAACCAGATGTAATCCTGTCAGCAGGGCTTCGTATTCGTCTTCGTCTTCGTTGTTACGGGCTTTAAAAGAGAAATGAAATTCTTGTTTGACTTCAAAACCTTTGGGACTAGTGATGATGATCCTGACTCTACTTCTTTCTGAAATAGTTGAGCCATCCACATATAAGTTTAATACTAAGGGAGTGTGGGCATCTAGCATTTGCTCGGCTTGTGGGGTGTTTTCCTCTTGTGGACGAAATGAACATTTAATCATAAAATCTGCCAATATCTGCCTTTTGATTGAGTTGTATATAGCTTGTAAGAAATATCAAATTTGCTCAATTTGATTTCCCATGCTATTAAACAACCAGATGCTTCAGAATTATGAAATTTTTTTGAAAGGTTTGATCTCTAACAACCACAATTTCTCTTCCTTGGAAATATTGTCTTAATTTTTTTCTAGTCGTCACCAAGGAAAGAGTAAACTTTTTCGGGTCTGGATATCTTGTTTTTGCCCCTTTTAATACTTGACTGACATACTAAACTGGGTATTGGAGCCCTTTTTCTTCTCAAAAAATGGATGCTCTGACTATTGCTTGACTAGCTATTAAATGTTTCACATCGTGATGCCTTGGAGAGGACTAGAACAAAGGCTAAATACTGTTTGATTTCTTTAAATGAAATTTAACAAATATGGGTCCATTGGAACTTCTGGGATTTCCTTAATATTTCAAAAAGGGGCAGGCATCGGTCAGCTTGTCGAGAAAGAAAGCGGCAAAGGGCTGCAAGTTGGCTAGTAAGTTGTGAGACCCCAAATTTTATGAATAAAGATTTAAATTTTTCGAAATATTTTTTTGAATATTATGGTATGGATTTGATATAATGTTATAGTTGTGGGTAATATTTATAAATTTTGCAAATTATGCAAGTTGTTGTATTATATTAGATTGGTCGGGGAATATTCTTTTTGTCAGGGAATATCCGTACAACGGTACAATCATTGGTGGACACCACAACGGAATTATTGTCGGATTGAGAAAATGACAAAAAAATTTTTATGAAAATAATGGCGGAAGTTTTACCGTTAATATTGTTGAACTACTCGGTAGTAAAAGTACAGTAATACGCATGGTTGCATAGTAGCACACGGTATTGATTATTGATGCTTACGTAAGAAGTCACTCAGTTTTGTTCAATTATTGCTACAGTAATTGTTGCATAGTATCTCACGTTATTTGATTCAATTATTGTAAATATTTTGTATAATATTAAATTAATAATTGAGATAACAAAGTTATTAATATTATTATTTGCAATATTAATGATGTCTAGAAGTTCTGCCAAGAAGAGGTTTAGTCACCTAATTGCGCGCCAATAGGGAGAAATCCTTATTGGAAAGCCTCTTCTTTCCTGCGAACGACCTGGTCGATTAATAATGTGAATTATAATAATGATGATGAGTTTTGTTTTATTAGTATTATTAATGTAATAAAACAGAAAAGTTTTTTATATAAAATAGAATACTTTTATAAAGTTATTTATTTTATTAGACTATAAATAGAATATATTATATTCTATTATGCATAGTATTTTGCATAGTAAAATCTTTTTATATAAAACAGAATACTTTTATAAAGTTATTTGTTTTATTAGATTATAAATAGAATATATTATATTTTATTATGCATAGTGTTTCATAGTACTTGCATAGTGTTTTGTATATTAAAATCTTTTAATATAAAACAGAATACTTTTATAAAGTTATTTGTTTTATTAGATTTTAAATAAAATATATAAATATAAATATATATATATATATATATATTATATTTTATTACATAGTATCCTTTATATTGTCATATAAATAGGATGCTTAGTTAGAATTGAAATCACACCAGAAGTTCAGAGAATTCTTCTTCTATAATCTTGAGCGTATTCTTTAGAGTTTAAGAAAGCTTTGAGCGTAGTGCAAGTTTTCGTCGAGTATATCCTCGCCCTACCAGTCGGAATACTCTTCTTTCTAAGGTAAGGGGTATTATTCTTCGTATTCATGAAGAGAATTATTTTCTTTCAATACTTGTAAGAGATGTTATTCCATTCTTCATTATTATGATGGAATAACCTGTTTATACGAAGTACCGCATACATGGTAAAATTCTTCTGTTATTCTATTCCTTATTATTATGTTGGAATAACCTGTCTATGCGAAGTACTGCATACATGGTGAAATTCTTCTATTATTCCATTCTTTATTATTCTGTCGGAATATCATATCTGTGCATTTACGCATGACCTGGTTCCATTATTTATTATTTTGTTGGAATATCCTGTCGATGCGGATTACGCATGACCAGGTTCCATTATTTATTATTCTGTTGGGAATAACATGTCCGTGCGATCTATAGCATGCATGGTGAATCCTTCTATTATTCCATTCTTTATTATTCTGTTGGAATAACCTGTCTGTGTGGATTACCACATGCATGATGAATGATCCTTTGTATTTATTTTTATTAAATTATGGAAATGATTGTGCTAAGTAGATTACCGCATGGCGGACAAAAATCTATTTACAGTTTCATATATTCTATTATACACAGTTGGTTAAAGCTTTGGCTTCTATATTCCTTGAAATTATTGGAATATCCTGGATATTTGTGTTTCATCCAGTATCTTTTCGTGGAAATATTCTTCTGAGCATTCTTGAATTTTTCTCCACAAAGCAGTATCATGTTGACAATTTGGATATTATTGAGTTTAGGATAAATTAACTTATAAATCTTTAAAATTTATTCTTGAACTTGTTTTAGTGAATTATTTTGTCTTTGTCATGATAAGTTATATTGGTTATTATGTGAAAACATGAAAGTTTCTTAGAAATCACAAAGGGTTGAAAATCAGATTTTGGTAAAAATGGAATATGAAATTCAATTGACCATATCTCCTATTATATTTCGAATTTTTGAGTGTGGTTAAGTTCTAGAGTTAGATCTATGATTTTTCTAACTTATCCAAGTGGAATCAATGGAAAAGGTGTTGTAGATTTTCGTGTGGACTAATTTTAGCAAAGGAGTCAAAAATTGCAAAGTACCCAAAAGGCTACTGTCTAGAAATTTAAAAGGGCATTTTCAGCCACTTAGTTTGTGAGAAAAATTCTGGCCTTTTGGGACATGAAAAAATATGGTATAAAGTACCTCCTGTCCAAAAATGAGCTCATTCCGACTTAAAATGAGCAAGTTATGACTATTTCAATATTTAGATTTTTCCGACGAAAAACGCTATAACCGGAGTTCTATAACTCCGATGACCATGAAATTTAAATTGGAAGCTCACGTTAACATGTGTAAGATCCTGCCAAAATTTGGAAATTTCTGGAGTTAAACTTGAGGTAGCTAATTTCTTAATGAATTAATTAGAAATTGATTTTTGAAAAATACTTAAGGGAGTTGAAAAATTATAAAAAAATACTTGTTGTGTATGAAATATATGTATATATGTTTGGGCAAAGGGTAGAAAAATAACAAGTTGATTTGGTAATTTTTCATAAAAATGATTTAGTTACGAACATATGAGTTAAATATGTTATGTGAAGTTGAAAATTGGTAAATATGATTTTATGGCTTGAAAATCCTATATAGGGTATATGCAGATTTTTGATAAGGTTTTTGATCATTGGTGATGAAATTTTATGAGTATGGCATTTTTGAATGATTAAATGCATTATTCGGTAAAGTATAAACAATTGAAATAAATTGTTTATAAGTTTAAGAAGTGATTAAAATATTGTTATAATATTAATAATATTAGATTATGAGTTTATTAAGTGATTGATAATACTTGGATAAATTTAAAGTCTTTAATATTTATCCTTATTTTCGTTTGATTAATGCTTATATCATTGTCATCATTCTCATGTTTATATTGTGATAAAAGTCATCATTGGCTTACGTGCATAGATGGACTTGGTGTGATTATGACCAGGGATTATTCGGTATAATCATGACCGTAATGTGACGAATGATGTGGTAAAAATCCTCAATAGCCTGTAGTGTGACGCCCCCAAAATAGGTCCATTCCATCCAACCCATTTTGAATCGCTAAATACATGATACAGAAATAACTACAACTTTATTATTACAACATATAAACTATTGCCGTCTAGACAATATCCACATACAAATAAATCCCCATCATAATTATTGATATATTATTTTACAAAAATGGTGAGGACTACTAAACAACTCTCTCTAGAACCATCATTATATCCCCCGACTCGTACTCGCTACATTCTCGTCTCCTGAGAAGAAAAAATAGAACAACAAGAAAAAGGGTGAGCTCAACTAGCCCAGTAAAGAATATTATGACTAAGATAATGTACAACAAATTATCCTTAGTCTTCAACAGGGAAAAATCTGATAGAATACAATAGACAACAAGTTTTAGATCAACAACTGCAGTGGAAAGAACAATTCATAAGAAGAGTTAAGTAGAGAATAAAATCTACTAACATCTATGAATTTAAAAGTCCATCATCAATATTTTATCCCTGTAACATCAATCAATATATATCTCAAATCAAATCAAATATTCATCTTTGAACTACAGGCCAAAGATATTCATCAATTGGTCATGTTCATCTAAACACCTGTTCATCTTTGCACTACGGGCCAAAGATATTCATCAATTGTTCATGTTCATCTCAACACCTGCACATCTTTGCACTACGAGCCAAAGATATTCATAATAAAATCAACCATCTTTGCACTACAGGCCAAAGATATTCAGTAACACCATCATTTAGGACTGAGGATGATGAAAAATATTTTAAAAGAAACGAATCTAGTGAAACAAAATAACAAGTATTAATGATTCGTACTTTAAACAATCCGAGTTCAAAAATAATTCATAAATAATCATACTGAAGTAAAATTCAAGAATGATCAAAACATGGATACAATCAAAGCTAGTATCCAGAATAGATATTTTGGACAAAAAGAAGAAATTTCATTTTTTTTGGTGAATAGTGTCGTATACGTGAATAGTGCCGTATACGTGAATAGTAACTCCGACACCAAAAGATAGAAATTTCACAAAAAAAATCATCTCGCTTCGTGAATAGTACTCGTGAATAGTAACTCATGAATAGTAACCTCGACATGAAAAAGTTCCAAATTTGATAAAAAGTTCCAACCAATGTTTCAGCATAATGATATTGAAGAAATAATATCATTTGAGAAGAAAATAACATCCCTTACATCGAAAGATAGTATTTCTAGTTGAAACACCGGATATAGGCTATGATTTGAACTTGCACCGTATAGCAATACTCAAATTATACTCAAAATACTCACAAGAATACGCTCAATAATATAGAGAGAGAAAACTTCAGTTTCTGGTGTGATTTTCAATTCTAACCTAAGCACCCTATTTATAGGAAATTGTTTAGAACACCAAAGTAGAAAATTTATATAATATTAATATATATATATATATATATATATATATATATATATATATATATATATATATAAATTCTTACGCCCACTCTTTGAATTCTGAAAATCTGAATTCAAACCACATGCTAGACCCACTAATAACAAAAAAACGTTTTTTATATTTAAAATATTTTAAACTTCCAAAAATCAATTATTTCGGAACTCCGGAACTTTAATAATTCATAATAAAAAGCCCTTTTATCAGAAAATTTGAATCTCGCGAGTTTTTATAGGAAATTAAATTTTCTACAACTTTGCAGAAGAAAATATTTCCAAATTCCAAACAGAAATTGACTGAAATTCACAAACAGACGATTTTACAGGCTATAATCAAATTTCAGTCAATAAATGGGGTCCACCAATATGAAAAACATGGTTTAAATATTTTTGGTAACAAAAATACTCCTCCTCCACATATACTCATATATCCCACATTCATCGTAAAAATATCATCATTATTATATTATTAAAATATAATAATATATTTAAATGAATTATTTTATCAGAAAAAGATAAAATATTAATTTTCAACAATTGTCACATTAAAAATTTTCTCCATCTATATCCACATAAAATTAATATTTTCCTCATCATATGAATCAATAATTAATTATTCACAAATAATATTACAGAATCATAATATTGGCAACCAGGCCGTTCCTAGGAAAGAGGGGGCTTTCCAATAAGAATTTTTCCTTACTGGCGCGCAATTAGGTGACCAAACCTCTCCTTAGACAGAACTTTCTAGACATTGCCAATAATGTTATCAAATAATATTATTCAGATAATATGAATTATTGCTTCGATAATGGAAAATACTGTGTAATGACAATTTATTGAAACAACAGTAATATAAAATATCAATGCAGCAATTATTGAATCAATAAAATAAAATACTGAACAGTAATTACTGTAACTATTATTGAGTAGTGCCTTCTTATGTAAGAATCAATAATTGGTGCAATACCATGTACTACTGTGCAACAACGCGTATTACTGTGTTTTAACCGCCGGGTATTCCAACAGTATTAACGGTAACAACTACGCCGTTTTTTATAAACAACTTATACTTGTCATTTTCTTCATCCAATCGCTTTCCGTTATGGGGCCCACAAAAGACTGCGCCGTCGTACGAATATTTCCCGACAGCAAGAATATTCCACGACCAAACGAATATTCCCCGACAACAATGAATATTTTATAACCACCTGCTTATTTAAAATATTTGCGCAGTTTACCCATAACTAACCACATTAATCAAATTCACCCTTACTATTTCAAAAAAAAATAAAGGAAATTCCTTTTTATTTAAAAATTTTCGGGGTCTTACAACCTCCCTCCTTATGAAATTTCGTCCTCGAAATTGACGTACGTAACTGGTGTTTCAAAAAGGTAAAGATACCTCACTTTCATTTCCGTTTCCAACTCCAATGTCATTTCCTCTATAGCATGATTCCTCCACAAAACTTTAACTTGTGGTATGACCTTCGTGCGTAGGACATGCTCCTTCCCATCCAACATCTTGACAGGTACCTCCTCGTACGTTAAGTCTTCAGCTATTTCGTCCGGTTCTAACTCAATAACATGGTTCGAGTCGTCCACATCGGTACATAAAAAAACGTTATAAACACGCGACATACTTGGCGGTAAAACGAGTCTATAGGCCACAGTTCCTATTCGATCAAGAATTTTAAATGGATTAATAAATCGAAGGTTTGAGCTTTGCTCACATCGTCAATTCTCGCTTTTAGAATAAGAACTTCTTGTACCTGCTTCTTCATATTCACCAGCTCCGGTGTGTAGCTTGAACAGCTTTAACTTTATCGATTAAAGTCGATTATACTCGTATATCATCACGTGGGTACCTAGAGTTTTTATCTCCATCTCTATTATTTATAAATTATACGAAATGAGTCTTTGACAATATCGTACTCATACTCGTATACGATCTTCTACTCAACACGTCAGCTATCATGTTCGCTTTTCTAAGATGGTATGGTCAAAACATGTACCGAAATGAGTCTCCTCTTGAGTTCTTCGAAGCTCTTCCCACATTCCTTGCTCCATTTGAATTTTTTATCTCTACGAGTCAGCTGCGTTAATGGAGTAGCGATTCGAGAATATCTTTCAACGAATCTCCGATAATAACCAACTAAGCCTAGAAAGCTACGTATTTCGATTACTGACTTAGGTTGCTCTCAACTATGACTCATATCCCAATCTTGGATAGCACGTCACAATAACACCTATCAGTTTACTACCGTACGAATATGGCGTCCCCTACGGAGAGTCTGGCTTCTGTGTATTCCACAAAGGAAGTCACCAGATAAAGGCTCGGGTATCAACTTCTACAGTTGGGTTTTTAACTCCTGAAGTTCAATAGGAGCCATTCGATATGAAATTTTAGAAATGGGTTTTAAACCGGATTCAAAGTCGATACAAAATTTAATATCACGCTCTGGGAGTAGGCCAAGAAATTCTTCATAAAATACGTCAAAAAATTCACTAACAACAGAAATATCATTCAAATCTGATGTACTTTTGTTCAAGTCCATGACATAGGCTAAGAAAACATGACATCCATTTTTCAATAAACGAATGACTTCATGGCTTGATATAAAAATGTTTGACTTCAATGGTTTGATTGCTTGAGTTCGAATATCAGGTTGCTTAGGAATATGAAAACTAACAACCTTACAAAAGCAATTAATGTTGGCATGATGAGTAGTTAACCTTAAAATCACATCAAAAGAAAATATCTCTATAGAAATAAGGTGAACAAGTAATGTGATAGTGGAAACTTGAATCAAAAAAGATTTCTAAACAACGGATGTAATGAAAATTTCTCCTAACGGAGTCTCCACAGATAGGTCAAAGTTTAATTTTTCCGGAGTGAAGTTCAAACGTTGAACGCAAGCAAGAGAGATAAAAGAATGAGTAGAACCGGTACCTAGTAAGGTATAACTTCGCAAGAATTATAATTAACTAACCCGTGCTAACTTCGTTCGGGTTCCTCGCATTTTGACCGGTCACGACAAACGCTTCTCCAGGAACCGTTGACTTTGACTTTTCTGGGACAACCTTTTGAATCACCATCCCCGCTGGAATTGGTTTCGCTACCGTACACTCTCGAGCGATATATCCTTCCTTTCCATAATTATAGCATACCTTGAACTGTTGTGGGAAGTTTGGGCTGATATGTCCCTCTTTCCCACATTTGTAACATACGACTGGTGGTCTTTCTCCTCTCTTGGAACCAGTTGCTGCTAGCACTGTCGTCTTCACATGGTCGTTGTTAAATCTCCTCTTTTTAAAATCTCCTCCCGACTCGCTTCTTCTATTTTCATGGCCACGATTACCACCAGAGTGGTTACCGCCTTTGTCCATATTCTTCTTTCTCCGCTGGTTATCGTTATTCTGATGACTGCTATCTTCGGTATGATCCTGGTTATGGTCCCTCGGTTGAACGTACTCGTTATCTCGCTCTAACAACTGAGCCCTGTTGACAACATCTGAATAGATAAAAAAATTTATGAGAAATGAGATACTGACGTATGCCGAGTTTCAAACCTCTCAGAAACATCCGCGTCATACGTTCCTAATTCTCCACCAAATGAGGTGCAAACCTGGATAACTCCGCGAACTTCGCCTCATACTGGAACACCATCATGTTATTCTGCTTTAGTCTAATAAAGTCCACTTCCTTCATATGGCGAATACTTTCAGGAAAGTATTTTTCGTTGAAAAGTTTCTGAAACGTCTCCCATGACATGCTGAGTGCGGCTGGATGTGTACGCTTCACAGACTCCCACCAGTAGTCTACCTCACCACGGAACATAAAGGTCGCGAATGGAACCTTCTGTTCCTCCGTGCATCCCAAGACATCGAATATCTTGGTAATTTGATTGACCCACGTTTCCGCCATGATCGGATCCGGCTTTCCCCAGAATTCTGGTGGTCCCAACTCTTTGAACTGCTTGGCCGTGACAAGCCGCGCGTTGCTATCATTTCCAACCGTATTCTGTACACGATTCTCCCTCGTCTGGTTTTGCATGAACTGCAAAAATCTCCTAAACATCCCGTCGTTCATCTTCTGCTCAGTGGCGTTGTTCACAGGAGGAACATTGCCAGCCTGTTGCACATTTTTCTCGTTGGTAAGTACAGGCATCTCCACGGTCTCATTTACTCCACTGTTAATATTCTAGTTCGACATTCTCAAATACTACCATAAAATAAGGGTTAATTAAACAAATTAACAAATCACATAATACCCCTATATTATGACCGACCAACAAATAAGCTTAGGTAGGACACACTAGCGAAGGATTTACTCGTCTCTCCCCTCCTAGTTCTATTCTCTGATCTCCGCCAAAGATCATATCCCTAAGCTCTGATACCAACTGTGACGCCCCCAAAATAGGTCCATTCCATCCAACCCATTCTGAGTCGCCAAATACATGATACAGAAATAACTACAACTTTATTATTACAACATATAAACTATTGCCGTCTAGACAATATCCACATACAAATAAATCCCCATCATAATTATAGATACATTATTTTACAAAAATGGTGAGGACTACTAAACAACTCTCTCTAGAACCATCATTACATCCCCCGACTCGTACTCGCTACATTCTCGTCTCCTGAGAAGAAAAAATAGAACAACAAGAAAAAGGGTGAGCTCAACTAGCCCAGTAAAGAATATTATGACTAAGATAATGTACAACAAATTATCCTTAGTCTTCAACAGGGAAAAATCTGATAGAATACAATAGACAACAAGTTTTAGATCAACAACTGCAGCGGAAACAACAATTCATTAGAAGAGTTAAGTAGAGAATAAAATCTACTAACATCTATGAATTTAAAAGTCCATCATCAATATTTTATCCCTGTAACATCAATCAATATATATATCTCAAATCAAATCAAATATTCATCTTTGAACTATAGGCCAAAGATATTCATCAGTTGGTCATGTTCATCTAAACACCTGTTCATCTTTGCACTACGGGCCAAAGATATTCATCAATTGTTCATGTTCATCTCAACACCTGTACATCTTTGCACTACGAGCCAAAGATATTCATAATAAAATCAACCATCTTTGCACTACAGGCCAAAGATATTCAGTAACACCATCATTTAGGACCGAGGATGATGAAAAATATTTTAAAGGAAACGAATCTAGTGAAACAAAATAACAAGTATTAAGGATTCGTACTTTAAACAATCCGAGTTCAAAAATACTTCATAAATAATCATACTGAAGAAAAATTCAAGAATGATCAAAACATGGATACAATCAAAGCTAGTATCCAGAATAGATATTTTGGATAAAAAGAAGAAATTTCATTTTTTTTTGGTGAATAGTGTCGTATTCGTGAATAGTGTCGTATACGTGAATAGTGCCGTATACGTGAATAATAACTCCGATACCAAAAGATAGAAATTTCACAAAAAAACATCATCTCGCTTCGTGAATAGTACTCATGAATAGTAACTCGTGAATAGTAACCCCGACATGAAAAAGTTCTAAATTTAATAAAAAGTTCCAACCAATGTTTCAGCATAATGATATTGAAGAAATAATATCATTTGAGAAGAAAATAACATCCCTTACCTTGAAAGACAGTACTTCTAGTTGAAACACCGGATATATGCTATGATTTGAACTTGCACCGTATAGCAATACTCAAAGTATACTCAAAATACTCACAAGAATACGCTCGATAATATAGAGAGAGAAAACTTCAGTTTCTGGTGTGATTTTCAATTCTAACCTAAGCACCCTATTTATAGAATATTGCTTAGAACACCAAAGTAGAAAATTTATATAATATTAATATATATATATATATATATATATATAAATTCTTACGCCCACTCTTTGAATTCTGAAAATCTGAATTCAAACCACATGCTAGACCCACTAATAACAAAAAAAACGTTTTTTATATTTAAAATATTTTAAACTTCCAAAAATCAATTATTTCGGAACTCCGAAACTTCAATAATTCATAATAAATAGCCCTTTTATCAGAAAATTTGAATCTCGCGAGTTTTTATAGGAAATTCAATTCTATACAACTTTGCAGAAGAAAATTTTTCCAAATTCCAAACAGAAATTGACCGAAATCCACAAACAGGCGATTTTACAGGCTATAATCAAATTTCAGTCAATAAATGGTGTCCACCAACATGAAAAACATGTTTTAAATATTTTTGGTAACAAAAATACTCCTCCTCCACATATACTCATATATCCCACATTCATCGTAAAAATATCATCATTATTATATTATTAAAATATAATAATATATTTAAATGAATTATTTTATCAGAAAAAGATAAAATATTAATTTTCAACAATTGTCACATTAAAAATTTTCTCCATCTATATCCACATAAAATTAATATTTTCCTCATCATATGAATCAGTAATTAATTATTCACAAATAATATTACAGAATCACAATACTGACAACCAGGCCGTTCCCAGGATAGAAGGGGCTTTCCAATAAAGATTTCTCCTTACTGGCGCGCAATTAGGTGACCAAACATCTCCTTAGACAGAACTTTCTAGACATTGCCAATAATGTTATCTAATAATATTATTCAGATAATATGAATTATTGCTTCGATAATGAAAAATACTGTGTAGTGACAATTATTAAAACAACAGTAATATAAAATATCAATGCAGCAATTATTGAATCAATAACATAAAATACTGAACAGTAATTACTGTAACAATTATTGAGTAGTGCCTTCCTACGTAAGAATCAATAATTGGTGCAATACCGTGTGCTACTGTGCAACAACACGTATTACTGTGTTTTAACCACCGAGTATTCCAACAGTATTAACGGTAACAACTACGCCATTTTTTATAAACAACTTATACTTGTCGTTTTCTTTATCCAATCGCTTTTCGTTATGGGGCCCACAAAAGACTGCGTCGTCGTACGAATATTCCCCGACAGCAAGAATATTCCACGACCAAACGAATATTCCCCGACAACAATGAATATTTTATAACCACCTGCTTATTTAAAATATTTGCGCATTTTACCCATAACTAACCACATTAATCAAATTCACCCTTACTATTTCAAAAAAATAAATAAATAAAGGAAATTCCTTTTTATTTAAAAATTTTCGGGGTCTTACAATCTCCCCTCCTTATGAAATTTCATCCTCGAAATTGACGTACGTAACTGCTGTTTCAAAAAGGTAAAGATACCTCGCTTTCATTTCTGTTTCCAACTCCAATGTCATTTCCTCTATAGCATGATTCCTCCACAAAACTTTAACTTGTGGTATGACCTTCGTGCGTACGAGGAGGTACCTGTCAAGATGTTGGATGGGAAGGAGCATGTCCTACGCACGAAGGTCATACCACAAGTTAAAGTTTTGTGGAGGAATCATGCTATAGAGGAAATGACATTGGAGTTGGAAACAGAAATGAAAGCGAGGTATCTTTACCTTTTTGAAACAGCAGTTACGTACGTCAATTTCGAGGATGAAATTTCATAAGGAGGGGAGATTGTAAGACCCCGAAAATTTTTAAATAAAAAGGAATTTCCTTTATTTATTTATTTTTTTGAAATAGTAAGGGTGAATTTGATTAATGTGGTTAGTTATGGGTAAAATGCGCAAATATTTTAAATAAGCAGGTGGTTATAAAATATTCATTGTTGTCGGGGAATATTCGTTTGGTCGTGGAATATTCTTGCTGTCGGGGAATATTCGTACGACGACGCAGTCTTTTGTGGGCCCCATAACGAAAAGCGATTGGATAAAGAAAACGACAAGTATAAGTTGTTTATAAAAAATGGCGTAGTTGTTACCGTTAATACTATTGGAATACTCGGTGGTTAAAACACAGTAATACGCGTTGTTGCACAGTAGCACACGGTATTGCACCAATTATTGATTCTTACGTAGGAAGGCACTACTCAATAATTGTTACAGTAATTACTGTTCAGTATTTTATGTTATTGATTCAATAATTGCTGCATTGATATTTTATATTACTGTTGTTTTAATAATTGTCACTACACAGTATTTTTCATTATCGAAACAATAATTCATATTATCTGAATAATATTATTAGATAAAATTATTGGCAATGTCTAGAAAGTTCTGTCTAAGGAGATGTTTGGTCACCTAATTGCGCGCCAGTAAGGAGAAATCTTTATTGGAAAGCCCCTTCTATCCTGGGAACGGCCTGGTTGTCAGTATTGTGATTCTGTAATATTATTTGTGAATAATTAATTATTGATTTATATGATAAGAACAATACTGATTTTATGTGGATATAGATGGAGAAAATTTTAATGTGACAATTGTTCAAAATTAATATTTTATCTTTTTCTGATAAAATAATTCATTTAAATATATTATTATATTTTTAATAATATAATAATGGTGATATTTTTACAATGAATGTTGGATATATGAGTTTATGAGGAGAAAGAGTATTTTTGTTGTAATAAATATTAAAAACAGATTTTGTGTGTCGGTAGACCTATTTCTTGACTGAAAATTTGATTATAGCCTGTAAAATCGCCCGTTTATGGATTTCGGTCAATTTCTGTTTGGAATTTGGAAAAAAAAATTCTGCAAAGTTGTAGAGAATTGAATTTCCTATAAAAAGTCGCAAGATTCGAATTTTCTGATAAACGGGCTATTTATTATGAATTATTGAAGTTCCGGAGTTCCGAAATAATTGATTTTTGGAAGTTTAAATTATTTTATAAAAGACAAACGTTTTTTTTGGGTCTAACATGTGTTTTGAATGGGTTGAATTCTAGATTTTTAGATTCAAGAATGGCGTAGAGAATTCTGATATATATATATATATATATATATATATATATATATATTATATTAAATTTTCTGCTTTGGTGTTCTAAGCAATTTCCTATAAATAGGGTGCTTAGGTTAGAATTGAAAATCACACCAGAAACTGAAGTTTTCTCTCTCTATATTATCGAGCGTATTCTTGTGAGTATTTTGAGTATACTTTGAGTATTGCTATACGGTGCAAGTTCAAATCCTAGCCTATATCCGGTGTTTCAACTAGAAGTACTGTCTTTCGAGGTAAGGGATGTTATTTTATTCGAAAATGATATTATTTCTTCAATATCATTATGCCGAATTATTGGTTGGAAATTTTTATCAAATTTGGAACTTTTTCATGTCGGGGTTACTTTTCATGAGTTACTATTCATGAGTTACTATTCACGAGTTACTATTCATGAGTTACTATTCACGAGTACTATTCACGAAGCGTGATGATGTTTTTTGTGAAATTTTTATCTTTTGGTGTCGGAGTTACTATTCACGTATACGGCACTATTCACGAATACGACACTATTCACAAAAAAAATGAAATTTTTTCTTTTTGTCCAAAATATCTATTCTGGATACTATCTTTGATTGTATTCATGTTTTGATCATTCTTGAATTTTACTTCAGTATGATTATTTATGAAGTATTTTTGAACTCGGATTGTTTAGAGTACGAATTCTTAATACTTGTTATTTTGTTTCACTGGATTCGTTTCCTTTAAAATATTTTTCATCATCCTCAGTCCTAAATGATGGTGTTACTGAATATCTTTGGCCTGTAGTGCAAAGATGGTTGATTTTATTATGAATATCTTTGGCTCGTAGTGCAAAGATGTACAGGTGTTGAGATGAACATGAACAATTGATGAATATCTTAGGCCCGTATTGCAAAGATGAACAGGTGTTTAGATGAACATGACCAACTGATGAATATCTTTGGCCTGCAGTGCAAAGATGAATATTTGATTTGATTTGAGATATATATTTATTGATGTTACAGGGATAAAATATTGATGATGGACTTTTAAATTCATAGATGTTAGTAGATTTTATTCTCTACTTAACTCTTCTAATGAATTATTGTTTCCGCTGTAGTTGTTGATCTAAAACTTGTTGTCTATTGTATTCTATCAGATTTTTCCCTGTTGAAGACTAAGGATAATTTGTTGTACATTATCTTAGTCATAATATTCTTTACTGGGCTAGTTGAGCTCACCCTTTTTTTTTTGGTTCTATTTTTTCTTCTCAGGAGACGAGAATGTAGCGAGTACGAGTCGGGGGATGTAATGATGGTTCTAGAGAGAGTTGTTTAGTAGTCCTCACCATTTTTGTAAAATAGTGTATCAATAATTATGATGGGGATTTATTTTTATGTGGATATTGTTTAGACGACAATAGCTTATATGTTGTAATAATAAAGTTGTAGTTATTTCTGTACCATGTATTTGGCGACTCAGAATGGGTTGGATGGAATGGACCTATTTTGGGGGCGTCACAGTTGGTATCAGAGCTTAGGTATATGATCTCTGGCGGAGATCGGGGAAGAGAACTAGGAGGGGAGAGACGAGTAAATCCTTCGCTAGTGTGTCCTACCTAAGCTTATTTGTTGGTCGGTCATAATATAGGGGTATTATGTGATTTGTTAAATTGTTTAATTAACCCTTGTTTTATGGCAGTATTTGAGAATGTCAACTGAGAATATTAACAGTGGAGTAAATGAGACCGTGGAGATGCCCGTACTTACCAATGAGGAGAACGTGCAACAGGCTGGCAATGTACCTCATGTGAACAACGCCACTGAGCAGATGATGAACGACGGGATGTTTAGATGCTTTTTGCAGTTCATGCAAAACCAGACGAGGGAGACTCGTGTACAGAATACGGGTGGAAATGATAGCAACGCGCGGCTTGTCACAGCCAAGCAATTCAAAGAGTTGGGACCACCAGAATTCTGGGGAAAGCCGGATCCGATTAAAGCGGAGACGTGGGTCAAACAAATTACCAAGATATTCGATGTCTTGGGATGCACGGAGGAACAGAAGGTTCCATTCGCTACTTTTATGTTCCGTAACGAGGCAGATTACTGGTGGGAATCTGTGAAGCGTACCCATCCAGCTGCACTCAGCATGTCATGGGAGACATTTCAGAAACAGTTCAATGACAAGTACTTTCCTGAAAGTATTCGCCATATGAAGGAAGTGGACTTTATTAGACTAAAGCAGAATAACATGACGGTGTCCCAGTATGAGGCGAAGTTCGCGGAGTTATCCAGGTTTGCACCTCATTTGGTGGAGAATTAGGAACGTATGACGCGGATGTTTCTGAGAGGTTTGAAACCTGACATACGCCAGTATCTCATTTCTCATAAATTTTCTCTCTATTCAGATGTTGTCAACAGGACTCAATTGTTAAAGCGAGATAACGAGTACGTTCAACCGAGGGACCATAACCAGGATCATACTGGTGACAGTAATCATCAGAACAACGATAACCTGCGGAGAAAGAAGAATATGGACAAAGGCGATAACCACTCTAGTGGTAATCGTGGCCATGAAAATAGAAGAAGCGAGTCGGGAGGAGATTTTAAAAAGAGGAGATTTAACAACGATCATGTGAAGACGACAGTGCCAGCAGCAACTGGTTCCAAGGGAGGAGAAAGACCACCGGTCGTATGTTACAAATGCGGGAAAGAGGGATATATCAGCCCAAACTTCCCACAACAGAAAAGTCAAAAGTCAAGGTA
Source organism: Panax japonicus (assembly GCA_020205505.1). Classification (NCBI taxonomy): domain Eukaryota; kingdom Viridiplantae; phylum Streptophyta; class Magnoliopsida; order Apiales; family Araliaceae; genus Panax; species Panax japonicus. The sequence continues at coordinate 415,725 of JAINUV010001469.1, forward strand.
TGCTATAATTGTGGAAAGGAAGGACATATCGCTCGATACGGTAGCGAAACCAATTCCAGCGGGGATGGTGATTGAAAAGGTTGTCCCAGAAAAGTCAAAGTCAACGGTTCCTGGAAGAGCGTTTGTCGTGACCGGTCCAAATGCGAGGAACCCGAACGAAGTTAGCACGGGTTAGTTAATTATAATTCTTGCGAAGTTTATACCTTACTAGGTACCGGTTCTACCTATTCTTTTATCTCTCTTGCTTGCGTTCAACGTTTGAACTTGACTCCGGAGAAATTAGACTTTGACCTATCTGTGGAGACTCCGTTAGGAGAAATTTTCATTACATCCGTTGTTTAGAAATCTTGTTTGATTCAAGTTAGCACTATCACATTACCTATTAACCTTATTTCTATAGAGATATTTGCTTTTTATGTGATTTTAAGGTTAATTACTCATCATGCCAACATTAATTGCTTTTGTAAGGTTGTTAGTTTTCATATTCCTAAGCAACCTGATATTCGAACTCAAGCAATCAAACCATTGAAGTCAAACATTTTTATATCAAGCCATGAAGTCATTCGTTTATTGTAAAATGGATGTCATGTTTTCTTAGCCTATGTCATGGACTTGAACAAAAGTACATCAGATTTGAATGATATTTCTATTGTTAGTGAATTTTCTGACGTATTTTCTGAAGAATTTCTTGGCCTACTCCCAGAGCATGATATTGAATTTTGTATCGACTTTGAACCCGGTACAAAACCCATTTCTAAAATCTCATGGCTCCTATTGAACTTCAGGAGTTAAAAATTCAACTATAAAATTTGGTACCCGAGCCTTTATCTGGTGACTTCCTTTGTGGAATGCACCGAAGCCAGACTCTCCGTAGGGGATGCCATATTCGTACGGTAGTAAACTGATAGGTGTTATTGTGACGTGCTATCCAAGGTTGGGATATGAGTCATAGTTGAGAACAACCTAAGTCGGTAATCGAAATACGTAGCTTTCTAGGCTTAGTTGATTATTATCGGAGATTCGTTGAAGGATATTCTCGAATAGCTATTCCATTAACGCAGTTGACTCGTAGAGATATAAAATTCGAATGGAGCAAGGAATGTGGGAAGAGCTTCGAAGAACTCAAGAGGAGACTCATTTCAGCACATGTTCTGACCATGCCATCCTGGAAAAGCGAATGTGGTAGCTGACGTGTTGAGTAGAAGATCGTATACAAGTACGAGTATGATATTGTCAAAGACTAATTTCGTATAATTTATAAATAATAGAGATGGAGATAAAAACTATAGGTACCCACGTGATGATATACGAGTATAATCGACTTTAATCGATAAAGTTAAAGCTGTTCAAGCTACACACCGGAGCTGGTGAATATGAAGAAGCAGGTACAAGAAGTTGTTATTCCAAAAGCGAGAATTGGCGATTTGAGCAAAGCTCAAACCTTCGATTTATTAATCCATTTAAAATTCTCGATCGAGTAGGAACTGTGGCCTATAGACTCGTTTTACCGCCAAGTATGTCGCGTGTTTATAACATTTTTTTTTGTACCAATGTGGACGACTCGAACCATGTTATTGAGTTAGAACTGGACGAAATAGTCGAAGACTTAGCGTACGAGGAGGTACCTGTCAAGATGTTGGATGGGAAGGAGCATGTCCTACGCACGAAGGTCATACCACAAGTTAAAGTTTTGTGGAGGAATCATGCTATAGAGGAAATGACATTGGAGTTGGAAACGGAAATGAAAGCGAGGTATCTTTACCTTTTTGAAACAGCAGTTACGTACGTCAATTTCGAGGACGAAATTTCATAAGGAGGGGAGATTGTAAGACCCCGAAAATTTTTAAATAAAAAGGAATTTCCTTTATTTATTTATTTTTTTGAAATAGTAAGGGTGGATTTGATTAATGTGGTTAGTTATGGGTAAAATGCGCAAATATTTTAAATAAGCAGGTGGTTATAAAATATTCATTGTTGTCGGGGAATATTCGTTTGGTCGTGGAATATTCTTGCTGTCGGGGAATATTCGTACGACGACGCAGTCTTTTGTGGGCCCCATAACGAAAAGCGATTGGATAAAGAAAACGACAAGTATAAGTTGTTTATAAAAAATGGCGTAGTTGTTACCGTTAATACTGTTGGAATACTCGGTGGTTAAAACACAGTAATACGCGTTGTTGCACAGTAGCACACGGTATTGTACCAATTATTGATTCTTACGTAGGAAGGCACTACACAATAATTGTTACAGTAATTACTGTTCAGTATTTTATGTTATTGATTCAATAATTGCTGCATTGATATTTTATATTACTGTTGTTTTAATAATTGTCACTACACAGTATTTTTCATTATCGAAGCAATAATTCATATTATCTGAATAATATTATTAGATAACATTATTGGCAATGTCTAGAAAGTTCTGTCTAAGGAGATGTTTGGTCACCTAATTGCGCGCCAGTAAGGAGAAATCTTTATTGGAAAGCCCCTTCTATCCTGGGAACGGCCTGGTTGTCAGTATTGTGATTCTGTAATATTATTTGTGAATAATTAATTATTGATTTATATGATAAGAACAATACTGATTTTATGTGGATATAGATGGAGAAAATTTTTAATGTGACAATTGTTCAAAATTAATATTTTATCTTTTTCTGATAAAATAATTCATTTAAATATATTATTATATTTTTAATAATATAATAATGGTGATATTTTTACAATGAATGTGGGATATATGAGTTTATGAGGAGAAAGAGTATTTTTGTTGCAATAAATATTAAAAACAGATTTTGTGTGTCGGTAGACCTATTTCTTGACTGAAAATTTGATTATAGCATGTAAAATCGCCCGTTTATGGATTTCGGTCAATTTCTGTTTGGAATTTGGAAAAAAAAATTCTGCAAAGTTGTAGAGAATTGAATTTCCTATAAAAAGTCGCAAGATTCGAATTTTCTGATAAACGGGCTATTTATTATGAATTATTGAAGTTCCGGAGTTCTGAAATAATTGATTTTTGGAAGTTTAAATTATTTTATAAAAGACAAACGTTTTTTTTGGGTCTAACATGTGTTTTGAATGGGTTGAATTCTAGATTTTTAGATTCAAGAATGGCGTAGAGAATTCTGATATATATATATATATATATATATATATATATATATATATATATATATATTAATATTATATTAAATTTTCTGCTTTGGTGTTCTAAGCAATTTCCTATAAATAGGGTGCTTAGGTTAGAATTGAAAATCACACCAGAAACTGAAGTTTTCTCTCTCTATATTATCGAGCGTATTCTTGTGAGTATTTTGAGTATACTTTGAGTATTGCTATACGGTGCAAGTTCAAATCATAGCCTATATCCGGTGTTTCAACTAGAAGTACTGTCTTTCGAGGTAAGGGATGTTATTTTATTCGAAAATGATATTATTTCTTCAATATCATTATGCCGAATTATTGGTTGGAAATTTTTATCAAATTTGGAATTTTTTCATGTCGGGGTTACTTTTCATGAGTTACTATTCATGAGTTACTATTCACGAGTTAATATTCATGAGTTACTATTCACGAGTACTATTCACGAAGCGTGATGATGTTTTTTATGAAATTTTTATCTTTTGGTGTCGGAGTTACTATTCACGTATACAACACTATTCACGAATACGACACTATTCACAAAAAAAATGAAATTTTTTCTTTTTGTCCAAAATATCTATTCTGGATACTATCTTTGATTGTATTCATGTTTTGATCATTCTTGAATTTTACTTCAGTATGATTATTTATGAAGTATTTTTGAACTCGGATTGTTTAGAGTACGAATTCTTAATACTTGTTATTTTGTTTCACTGGATTCGTTTCCTTTAAAATATTTTTCATCATCCTCAGTCCTAAATGATGGTGTTACTGAATATCTTTGGCCTGTAGTGCAAAGATGGTTGATTTTATTATGAATATCTTTGGCTCGTAGTGCAAAGATGTACAGGTGTTGAGATGAACATGAACAATTGATGAATATCTTAGGCCCGTATTGCAAAGATGAACAGGTGTTTAGATGAACATGACCAACTGATGAATATCTTTGGCCTGCAGTGCAAAGATGAATATTTGATTTGATTTGAGATATATATTTATTGATGTTACAAGGATAAAATATTGATGATGGACTTTTAAATTCATAGATGTTAGTAGATTTTATTCTCTACTTAACTCTTCTAATGAATTATTGTTTCCGCTGTTGTTGTTGATCTAAAACTTGTTGTCTATTGTATTCTATCAGATTTTTCCCTGTTGAAGACTAAGGATAATTTGTTGTACATTATCTTAGTCATAATATTCTTTACTGGGCTAGTTGAGCTCACCCTTTTTTTTTGTTGTTCTATTTTTTTCTTCTCAGGAGACGAGAATGTAGCGAGTACGAGTCGGGGGATGTAATGATGGTTCTAGAGAGAGTTGTTTAGTAGTCCTCACCATTTTTGTAAAATAGTGTATCAATAATTATGATGGGGATTTATTTTTATGTGGATATTGTTTAGACGACAATAGCTTATATGTTGTAATAATAAAGTTGTAGTTATTTCTGTACCATGTATTTGGCGACTCAGAATGGGTTGGATGGAATGGACCTATTTTGGGGGCGTCACAGTTGGTATCAAAGCTTAGGTATATGATCTCTGGCGGTGATCGGGGAAGAGAACTAGGAGGGGAGAGACGAGTAAATCCTTCGCTAGTGTGTCCTACCTAAGCTTATTTATTGGTCGGTCATAATATAGGGGTATTATGTGATTTGTTAAATTGTTTAATTAACCCTTGTTTTATGGCAGTATTTGAGAATGTCAACTGAGAATATTAACAGTGGAGTAAATGAGACCGTGGAGATGCCCGTACTTACCAACGAGGAGAACGTGCAACAGGCTGGCAATGTACCTCATGTGAACAACGCCACTGAGCATATGATGAACGACGGGATGTTTAGATGCTTTTTGCAGTTCATGCAAAACCAGACGAGGGAGACTCGTGTACAGAATACGGGTGGAAATGATAGCAACGCGCGGCTTGTCACAGCCAAGCAGTTCAAAGATTTGGGACCACCAGAATTCTGGGGAAAGCCGGATCCGATTAAAGCGGAGACGTGGGTCAAACAAATTACCAAGATATTCGATGTCTTGGGATGCACAGAGGAACAGAAGGTTCCATTCGCTACTTTTATGTTCCGTAACGAGGCAGATTACTGGTGGGAATCTGTGAAGCGTACCCATCCAGCTGCACTCAGCATGTCATGGGAGACATTTCAGAAACAGTTCAATGACAAGTACTTTCCTGAAAGTATTCGCCATATGAAGGAAGTGGACTTTATTAGACTAAAGCAGAATAACATGACGGTGTCCCAGTATGAGGCGAAGTTCGTGGAGTTATCCAGGTTTGCACCTCATTTGGTGGAGAATTAGGAACGTATGACGCGGATGTTTCTGAGAGGTTTGAAACCTGACATACGCCAGTATCTCATTTCTCATAAATTTTCTCTCTATTCAGATGTTGTCAACAGGACTCAATTATTAAAGCGAGATAACGAGTACGTTCAACCGAGGGACCATAACCAGGATCATACTGGTGACAGAAATCATCAGAACAACGATAACCTGCGGAGAAAGAAGAATATGGACAAAGGCGATAACCACTCTAGTGGTAATCGTGGCCATGAAAATAGAAGAAGCGAGTTGGGAGGAGATTTTAAAAAGAGGAGATTTAACAACGACCATGTGAAGACGACAGTGCCAGCAGCAACTGGTTCCAAGGGAGGAGAAAGACCACCGGTCGTATGTTACAAATACGGGAAAGAGGGATATATCAGCCCAAACTTCCCACAACAGAAAAGTCAAAAGTCAAGGTATGCTATAATTGTGGAAAGGAAGGACATATCGCTCGAGAGTGTACGGTAGCGAAACCAATTCCAGCGGGGATGGTGATTCAAAAGGCTGTCCCAGAAAAGTCAAAGTCAACGGTTCCTGGAAGAGCGTTTGTCGTGACCGGTCAAAATGCGAGGAACTCGAACGAAGTTAGCACGGGTTAGTTAATTATAATTCTTGCAAAGTTTATACCTTACTAGGTACCGGTTCTACCCATTCTTTTATCTCTCTTGCTTGCGTTCAACGTTTGAACTTTACTCCGGAGAAATTAGACTTTGACCTAGAGACTCCGTTAGGAGAAATTTTCATTACATCCGTTGTTTAGAAATCTTGTTTGATTCAAGTTAGCACTATCACATTACCTGTTAACCTTATTTCTATAGAGATATTTGCTTTTTATGTGATTTTAAGGTTAATTACTCATCATGCCAACATTAATTGCTTTTGTAAGGTTGTTAGTTTTCATATTCCTAAGCAACCTGATATTCGAACTCAAGCAATCAAACCATTGAAGTCAAACATTTTTATATCAAGCCATGAAGTCATTCGTTTATTGAAAAATGGATGTCATGTTTTCTTAGCCTATGTCATGGACTTGAACAAAAGTACATCAGATTTGAATGATATTTCTATTGTTAGTGAATTTTCTGACGTATTTTCTGAAGAATTTCTTGGCCTACTCCCAGAGCATGATATTGAATTTTGTATCGACTTTGAACCCGGTACAAAACCCATTTCTAAAATCTCATGGCTCCTATTGAACTTCAGGAGTTAAAAATTCAACTATAAAATTTGGTACCCGAGCCTTTATCTGGTGACTTCCTTTGTGGAATGCACCGAAGCCAGACTCTCCGTAGGGGATGCCATATTCGTACGGTAGTAAACTGATAGGTTTTATTGTGACGTGCTATCCAAGGTTGGGATATGAGTCATAGTTGAGAACAACCTAAGTCGGTAATCGAAATACGTAGCTTTCTAGGCTTAGTTGATTATTATCGGAGATTCGTTGAAGGATATTCTCGAATAGCTATTCCATTAACGCAGCTGACTCGTAGAGATATAAAATTCGAATGGAGCAAGGAATGTGGGAAGAGCTTCAAAGAACTCAAGAGGAGACTCATTTCAGCACATGTTCTGACCATGCCATCCTGGAAAAGCGAATGTGGTAGCTGACGTGTTGAGTAGAAGATCGTATACAAGTACGAGTATGATATTGTCAAAGACTAATTTCGTATAATTTATAAATAATAGAGATGGAGATAAAAACTATAGGTACCCACGTGATGATATACGAGTATAATCGACTTTAAACGATAAAGTTAAAGCTGTTCAAGCTACACACCGGAGCTGGTGAATATGAAGAAGCAGGTACAAGAAGTTGTTATTCCAAAAGCGAGAATTGGCGATTTGAGCAAAGCTCAAACCTTCGATTTATTAATCCATTTAAAATTCTCGATCGAGTAGGAACTGTGGCCTATAGACTCGTTTTACCGCCAAGTATGTCGCGTGTTTATAACATTTTTTTTGTACCAATGTGGACGACTCGAACCATGTTATTGAGTTAGAACTGGACGAAATAGTCGAAGACTTAGCGTACGAGGAGGTACCTGTCAAGATGTTGGATGGGAAGGAGCATGTCCTACGCACGAAGGTCATACCACAAGTTAAAGTTTTGTGGAGGAATCATGCTATAGAGGAAATGACATTGGAGTTGGAAACGGAAATGAAAGCGAGGTATCTTTACCTTTTTGAAACAGCAGTTACGTACGTCAATTTCGAGGACGAAATTTCATAAGGAGGGGAGATTGTAAGACCCCGAAAATTTTTAAATAAAAAGGAATTTCCTTTATTTATTTATTTTTTTGAAATAGTAAGGGTGGATTTGATTAATGTGGTTAGTTATGGGTAAAATGCGCAAATATTTTAAATAAGCAGGTGGTTATAAAATATTCATTGTTGTCGGGGAATATTCGTTTGGTCGTGGAATATTCTTGCTGTCGGGGAATATTCGTACGACGACGCAGTCTTTTGTGGGCCCCATAACGAAAAGCGATTGGATAAAGAAAACGACAAGTATAAGTTGTTTATAAAAAATGGCGTAGTTGTTACCGTTAATACTGTTGGAATACTCGGTGGTTAAAACACAGTAATACGCGTTGTTGCACAGTAGCACACGGTATTGCACCAATTATTGATTCTTACGTAGGAAGGCACTACTCAATAATTGTTACAGTAATTACTGTTCAGTATTTTATGTTATTGATTCAATAATTGCTGCATTGATATTTTATATTACTGTTGTTTTAATAATTGTCACTACACAGTATTTTTCATTATCGAAGCAATAATTCATATTATCTGAATAATATTATTAGATAACATTATTGGCAATGTCTAGATAACAATATTGATTTTATGTGGATATAGATGGAGAAAATTTTTAATGTGACAATTGTTCAAAATTAATATTTTATCTTTTTCTGATAAAATAATTCATTTAAATATATTATTATATTTTTAATAATATAATAATGGTGATATTTTTACAATGAATGTGGGATATGAGTTTATGAGGAGAAAGAGTATTTTTGTTGCAATAAATATTAAAAACAGATTTTATGTGTCGGTAGACCTATTTCTTGACTGAAAATTTGATTATAGCCTGTAAAATCGCCCGTTTATGGATTTCGGTCAATTTATGTTTGGAATTTGGAAAAAAAAATTCTGCAAAGTTGTAGAGAATTGAATTTCCTATAAAAAGTCGCAAGATTCGAATTTTCTGATAAACGGGCTATTTATTATGAATTATTGAAGTTCCGGAGTTCCGAAATAATTGATTTTTGGAAGTTTAAATTATTTTATAAAAGACAAACGTTTTTTTTTGGGTCTAACATGTGTTTTGAATGGGTTGAATTCTAGATTTTTAGATTCAAGAATGGCGTAGAGAATTCTGATATATATATATATATATATATATATATATATATATATATTATATTAAATTTTCTGCTTTGGTGTTCTAAGCAATTTCCTATAAATAGGGTGCTTAGGTTAGAATTGAAAATCACACCAGAAACTGAAGTTTTCTCTCTCTATATTATCGAGCGTATTCTTGTGAGTATTTTGAGTATACTTTGAGTATTGCTATACGGTGCAAGTTCAAATCATAGCCTATATCAGGTGTTTCAACTAGAAGTACTGTCTTTCGAGGTAAGGGATATTATTTTATTCGAAAATGATATTATTTCTTCAATATCATTATGCTGAATTATTGGTTGGAAATTTTTATCAAATTTAGAACTTTTTCATGTCGGGGTTACTTTTCATGAGTTACTATTCATGAGTTACTATTCACAAGTTACTATTCACGAGTACTATTCACGAAGCGTGATGATGTTTTTTTGTGAAATTTCTATCTTTTGGTGTCGGAGTTACTATTCACGTATACGGCACTATTCACGAATACGACACTATTCACAAAAAAATGAAATTTCTTCTTTTTGTCCAAAATATCTATTCTGGATACTAGCTTTGATTGTATTCATGTTTTGATCATTCTTGAATTTTACTTCAGTATGATTATTTATGAAGTATTTTTGAACTCGGATTGTTTAGAGTACGAATTCTTAATACTTGTTATTTTGTTTCACTGGATTCGTTTCCTTTAAAATATTTTTCATCATCCTCATTCCTAAATGATGGTGTTACTGAATATCTTTGGCCTGTAGTGCAAAAATGGTTGATTTTATTATGAATATCTTTGGCTCGTAGTGCAAAGATGTACAGGTGTTGAGATGAACATGAACAATTGATGAATATCTTTGGCCCGTAGTGCAAAGATGAACAGGTGTTTAGATGAACATGACCAACTGATGAATATCTTTGGCCTGCAGTGCAAAGATGAATATTTGATTTGATTTGAGATATATATTGATTGATGTTACAGGGATAAAATATTTATGATGGACTTTTAAATTCATAGATGTTAGTAGATTTTATTCTCTACTTAACTCTTCTAATGAATTATTGTTTCCGCTGCAGTTGTTGATCTAAAACTTGTTGTCTATTGTATTCTATCAGATTTTTCCCTGTTGAAGACTAAGGATAATTTGTTGTACATTATCTTAATCATAATATTCTTTACTGGGCTAGTTGACCTCACCCTTTTTTTGTTGTTCTATTTTTTTCTTCTCAGGAGACGAGAATGTAGCGAGTACGAGTCGGGGGATGTAATGATGGTTCTAGAGAGAGTTGTTTAGTAGTCCTCACCATTTTTGTAAAATAGTGTATCAATAATTATGATGGGGATTTATTTGTATGTCGATATTGTCTAGACGGCAATAGTTTATATGTTGTAATAATAAAGTTGTAGTTATTTCTGTACCATGTATTTGGCGACTCAGAATGGGTTGGATGGAATGGACCTATTTTGGGGGCGTCACATCCTAGGTTATCTAACCTTTATACATGAAATGAGGAAACATCATAAATAATTAAGTCTTAAACATAACACCATAAGTCTTAACAATAACATTCCCAAATAATAATAAACATGTCTTCATCACTTGTTTGTTTTGCCTTTGCCCTTACTAGTGGATGGCTCATCAACCCTTTCAACCTTAGCTACAATGTTATTATACAAGAGTGAGCAACAATTTCTCACAATTATAACAATAATAATAATAACATGCGAGTAAACAATGGATACTAGATAATAGAAAGCTCAGGTTTTGAATCAAGATGGAAAACAAGAATCAAAAGTATATATGAGGGTCACAAGACCAAGAACTATGTCCCAGGTTATCAAGTATTTTTACTTTAAACCTTTAACAGTCATAAGACTATATAGACCTTAATTCTCGTATTTAAGGGGATCATCCCTTAGTACCATGTATGTGCACAACATTATTAGGTTTGTGAGAATTATAGACGCAATCAAATTGCATAAAATAATGGAAGCATGGTAAAATCAGATTTAAAAATTTTCACAAACCAATTACTTGGATCATTCTTTATGCATGTTATTAATTAAAATGAAGAATAAGAAGTTATGGAATCATACCCTTGTAGATTCCAGCTTCCACATGTACGAGGTCAACTCCTAGTTCTCTGCGATCTCCTTGAATCTCCAGGATTGATTCATTCCTTTGATCAACGTTAGCCACCCAAGTGTTTGACCTCTAGAGGTGATCCACCAAGGAAGAAGGATTATTTAAGAAGGAGGGTGGTTGGCTAAACCCTAGTTTTTTCTATCTCTGTAGAAAAAGGAGTACTCTCCAACAATTAAAATTACGTCAACCGATATCTAGCATAAGACTCTTCTTATATAGATATTAGTCAACTCTTCTAATCTAATTAGAAATAGGGTTTTATTTAATTAATTAAACTCTCTAATCTTATTAGGGATAATTAATTAAACTCTTTTAATTAATTTGTCTCCTAATCTTATTAGGAATAAATTAGAGTACTTATATTAAATTAATTCTCAAACTTCTTTAGAAATTAAAATAATAATAATTGTAATAATATTAATAAGACTCTTCTTATTAATTTATATTTAATATTTTCAAAATATTAAATAATAAATATTAAGCTATTTAATTCAGTTTATCACTATATATTAAATTAAATACACTTAACATATTATTACAATTATGTCATTAGCTTCTTAAATAATTATTTTTCCTTTTATGATATGACCCTTTAGGTTCTCCATATTAAACCGGTTCTGAATAAATCAATTAGAGCAATTCTAATCTTATTTAAATAAATAAATTAAACTAGTAATCTATTTAAATAAATAATATTTATTCTAAAATAAGGATAAGCCTCCTTAGCGATCAACGACTTTCTAGATAATATAGATTTCAACATTAATCATAAAAGAACATTTGAGTAAATAGTTACCGTACAATTCAATTCTTCCACCATACAATGTCCCAATTAAATATAAGACAAGGAATTACTGTTAAGTCTTATTTTATTTAATTATATGTATTTTGATTCCCAAATGCACAACTCCGAATGAATGCAAATTAGAAACTCCTTTCTAATTTCATTTTACATTGGCCAAGGAATCCTGGATTGTCATTTATCGAATCACATAAGACATTTCTCTTCTTTTACTAGAAGTGGTAGATTCTTTATTGATCATTTATTATCTCCATATATAACTCATTACACATAAGCATACCCTTTGATATACCTTAAGGGTCTTAAAGAATAAGTCAAAGTATAATTCATTATACATAAGATACTATGATGATCTCAAGTCTAAGGATCACTTGTACTACTATCACTTCAGGAATTCCTACTGACAGATAAGTAAAACTCCATTAGATATTCCTTAGTGAGCCACGTTCACTGAACTTATTCTCCAATAAGCACCTACATACTTGCTTTAATGTCTCCACACAAATGATCATGGGATCAATTATCCTCATCCAATGAGCAAGCAACGTTTGTATCAATCTATTTGTATTCACTAATCCCTTTTTTAGTAATCCATTGATTGGGAACATTTTAGTTTTTAAGTTATCTAAGAATTTAGATCTCATCATGATTCTAAAGCATTGCTTAAAACTATTGGTTTATCACATATTATTAAAACAACACCATGTAGATAAATTAAATGCATTTAGTAAATAAATACTTTTATTAATAAATAAATAAGATTGATTACAAATTAAGTATATTCTTTATCATCATACATGATTGACTTGTATGCATACTACTTTCAAACATCTCAACGCTATCGCATAATATAATCCCCTATAAAGGGTTGTTCATCTCAGTTTGACATCAGAGTCCGCACCAAAGGAATTTTAGTTTGGATAAGCTTCAATAGAATTTCTAGAATTTAAAACGCTCATCAACTATGGACTAGTCGAATCAATAAGAGTTTGTTAGTCATTCAAGGTTCAATAATATAATTGATACTCAGATCAAATAGTGAATCTCAAAGGTATACAGTTGAATAAACATTGTATAACCGAAGTATTACTTTAGAAGAATTAGAACATCTCATTGAAATCATGAACTTAAATAAACAAGAGTAAGACGTTCCTCAATATAAGATTAGGACTTATGAACTTGGAAACTTGTACAATGTAAAAGTAAGGTTTAGGAACTTTCTCAATATAAAGTAGAGTTAAGAAACTTGTGTAATTGTAATCGAGATAGGGTAAGGAAACTTGCCTCGTGCGTAGTTTAAACAATTACTATTCACGGTCCTCAATTAATCCTACATACCATTACATTCACAATACCAATTAGTTATAACATATCTAGCATCATGAGTAAATTCTCTTTTAACTTAACTTAACTTTAAGTTTGATTATATTAATCAAATCACAAACATTAGTTCTTAAACACATTATTAGACTTCACGAATAACTGTAATAACCCAATATTTTCAATAAGAAATTTTGCGACTAATTTTATATATATATATATATATATATATATATATATATATAAGGATGGGAATATGTGCATAGTAAAGTATATGTATATATGTGATAAATAAAATTATTAGATGAATAATTATAAATAAATTCTTTTAAGAATTATTGATCATTCTAGATTATATTCTTATAATAAATTAATTTTGTAATAAAGATATTTATTATTTATTTTCCATGAAAATATGATTATTATATATATGATATGATTATTATAATATGTATTTTATTATATTAGTTAAGTTAATTATTTTAACTTAATTAATAAGGGTATGTATGAAGGTTATGTCAGATATGAATTCAAAACTCTAAGTCTGGATTTTGAATATGGAATGAGAATATTAATATAATATTATTCATATTTCAGTGATATAAATATGTCTGATATGTGTGTAATGTTAATGTGTGGAACAATTATAGTAAAACAGTGCAAAACCCTAGCATTACTGATAAACTATAGTACAGAAGTCAATTATGACTGTAAGATTTGTTAAGTTGTGTGTTATGTAATTAATGACCTTATTTATTAAGTCTTATTAAACTACATTGTATGAAGCAATGTGATTGAACATATTGGAACTATATGTTAGAAATATATTATGAAATGTGTATGTGACATTATACACGTGGGTAGACATTAAAATAAAATGTACATGAATTATATGTATGTTGCATAACATCTACAACCTTGAAATATTAAACTATATTGTGGCATTAGGATACAGCCATGTTTGGGAAGTGTGTATATAAAATATAACATAAGAGTAGGAAATTGTATAAGTGTTACAAGAGTGCTGAGTTAATTGGCTTGTCCCAAAACTAGTGTCCCATTTGCTCTCATTTTCTCAGTCACGTGAATCAACAAAAAGGTTAAGGCCTATTGTCTCTTCTTTCTTCCAAACTCTACCTAGATGATGATTATTGGGGGAGCGGGCATAATGATGCAAATCAACAACCATTTACCAACTCCTTCTTAACCTTCATGTAATCCTTTCATCCATGAGTTTAATTTGGTGTATATATGCATTGTCTGTGTTTTTGTTTCTCTATAAATACCACCCATCTCCTTCTAATATCCATTGTTGAGAATTGCTAAGGTGTGGGATTGAAAGCATAGATAGAGTGAGTGATTGTATACATATCAGTAGAAGGAGTGTGAATTAGCAAGATAATTACAGAGGTATAAGATTTCTTCTTGTTCTTCATTTTGAGTTATGTCAAAATTTCCATTCTTGAATTACCAATTTCTTAATTATGCCAAGTTGAATTGTAATTGGGTTGTAGAACACTTATGTAGTTGTTTTATAAGCTTATTAAAATTTTTAGTATGCAATGCGACTTGGTTAAAGTTGAATTAGTGAATAAAATTTGGTAGTTAGCTTGTTATCTGCCGAGGCTGGGAAGTCTCTGGACTGGAACAAGAGTCGCGCGGCCGCGCGTCTCCCTAGTACAAATGGCACGCGCCCGCGCCCCTCTGCAAATTTTGTTGGTTGTTTTGTTATAATATCTAGTTTATGGAGCATGCTAATACAACTTAGTTAAGCTTATTTCAGTCCTTGACATAATAGTTATGTTGTCGTTCATATAATCACTCACCTAGCTTGATTTCAAAAGAAAACTTGAGTTTCCAATGTGTAAACTCAATAGACCATGTGTACCTTAATGTTCTAACTTGAAAACATGTTAGTGTGGTCTGATTTCATTGGTACGTAAGCATGCCAGCAGGATGTATAGTAAGTAAAGTAGTTTAACATACTAAATGACATTGAAAATATGCTAATGGAAACTTAGAGTTTCAAAATGGACATTGACTTATTATATTCGTTTTGATATTCTGATCTTGCAAGCATGGTAGTATGGTTTTGAAATGCATGTCAGACATACTAACTTACGTATATAGATTTCGTAATGAAAGCATGATCATGTTAGACTTATTAGTAAGTTTTACTAAATAAAAATACGAACTTTAAACGTAAATGTTAACATACTACTTTGAGGGTTAAAAATTGATAATTGTGAACATGTTGGATGATACTCTTAGACTCACTCATGTATCATAAAAATATATGTACCCTGCTTAGGTATCGTAATTCATGTAAAGCATAAACGAATCATATTTTCAAAACAAAACGATGTTAATTGCACATATGTGATATGAATACTCACAAGCATGTCTAATATGAGTTATATGAATACCTTATATGTTTAAGAATCAAGCATGTTAGACTTTGTGGTTTTATAACCTTGAATGGCCTTTAACTTGTTGATATGTCCAACTTAGAACCATATTATGCAAATAAGGGACCTAGATTGAACTTGAAAGATACGAAAGGACCCCTAACCTGTTAATATATGTTATGTATGTAAGGATGGGAAAGCTAGGCCAAGCAAGTGATTGTTCAGCCCTGGTTTAAACTGGGAGCTGCGCGGCCGCGCGTCTCCTTAGTACAAATCAGGTGCGGCCGCGCCACCCTGAAGTAGGATCAGATTTGTGTAGTTGTTATGTGGTTTCATAAATACCTAAGTTGTTACTCTAATCTGTAATACATGTCCAGTGTAGTATTCATGTGTTAATAAGCATGTTGTTGATAGGATCCCATGAGGAATAAGTGATTCCGACTTTAAAGTTAAATTGTAATTTCAACTATGACATGGTGTGTTATAAACTAATTTTCATATGATGACATACGTATAAGATTATGCGACTAGAAGACTAGCACTATATGTTAGCATTAATAAATTTCACTTGTGTATGATAGCAAATTAAGATAATAGGTGTACATGTTGAACTTGTATAACTAATGTGATTATACATGAATAGGATATCATAGTGCGTTAGATTGATATTAAGCTTTACTTTGGTAAACTACGCTTGAGGCAAGTTTCTTAATTCTTACTCTTTTACTTGAATAAGTATCTAAACTATCCTTTACGGTGTGCAAGTATCTTTACTCTTTGTATCTATTTATGCAATAAATCTGCGTAAGTAAGTTATTGAATTATATCCCGGTTATACGGGTTTTCAAAATTTATTATTATTAATCATAGTAATGAGCAAGTATCTGAACTATCCTTTACATTGTGCAAGTATCTTAACCTTTACATTTCCTTTATGCAATGGACACGAGTAAGAAAGTTTCAGAATTATCTTATCGTTATGCCAGATTATTAACTCTATTGTTATTAATTATGTATCCAAATATTCGTATTCGTGCAAGTTCTCGAACTTTATGCATTCATTGTTCATCAGTAAAGTATTACTGTAAGATTCAGATATATATATTCTGTTTGTTAAATTCTAAGTATGATTATACAAATATCCTCTCTTGGATAATTATTGTACATGTTGATACATACTTGTTGATTTCCAGTATGTATTCCTTAATTAAAAATTGTCTAAGCTATTTGACTCAGCTAGACACAGATTTAAGAATATCGTTGAACATGATAGAACACTATTATTATCCAACCAAATTATTTTGGTTTGAATTCAGGCTAAGTATGAACATCCCGAATCTGGGAAACTTTTGTACGCCCAATGCGGTTATAATGAACGAGAATATCGTTCTGGTATATAGTATTGTTCAATATAGGGCATAACGGGCTGATCACCTCCGTGCCCGTAAGTTATGTCGGTTTACAGATGAAGTTCTGTTTAACCTTTTCGAAAATTGAAAATAATGTTTATAGTCTGTCGACTGCTCTCTATTTATAGTCAGTACATAGTTTTAAAATTTTGAAATAGAATTGTTATGTTAATTAGAATTGTTTCAGTTACTTCACAATTATTGCTTCGTTGTAGAAGTGTCACTCAAAAAAATATTTAATCCTTTTAGCTAATGTTTATTATTTTCTATTACTTGCTGGGCACTCAAATGCTCATTCTTGCTTAATTTAAATATTTTCAGTTAAGTATGATCAACTAAAGGGCTCAGCCAGGAACAAAGGGAAATGAAAGCTTTCAGAATAAAGTTGTGTTATCTTATGTAATAGCTAGACTTAAATAAGATGATGATATTTATTATCTATCATGTAATGAAATGTTTTAAGGTCGCGTACCTGAGATTTAGACAACTCTGATACGTAAATTAAGTTTGATATTTATGACAAAATTATTATTATTCCGCTAAAAGAAATGGTATTGTGAAGCACTGAATTCGGGTTTCAAGTACCTGAATTTGGGGGCGTCACAATAACGAGTATAAATACACATTAAATTCATCACGTAGAATTGCCATTGACACGTTAACAATCTGTTTTAATATCTCAATAAATGATTAGCATACTTCCATGTTCATTAGATTAGGTTTACACCACATTTTCTGGACTTGAACAATCAAATAGAATTTTGCGGGCAGTTCTGCTAAGTGGCGTTGTAGCTCCACCATTAGAACTAAAACTAGCGATGTAGCTCGGCTGGCACTGCAACTCCAACATTTAAACTAAGGTTGGTGCTGCAGCTTAGACTTTAGGCTTAAGTCTGGTGCTGAAGCTCGGCTAGCGCTGCAGCTCGGATTCTAAGCTTAAATATGTCGCTGCAGCGCGACGAACCAGTTCCAAAATCTGAAGTTCGCAAAAAACACTTAACAAGACCATAAACTTCCAATTTCATTGTTTATACATCAATTTAAGCACCCAAATACTATAATTCATATATGATCATTACCCAACCTTTCCAGCATGATTTTAACAACTTAGACAACTTAAACAACCAAATTAAAACCTATAAATTCATTATTTTTGTAAAAACTCCATTTTTATACATCCTTTACGAATTCAATTACTATGAACTCATTTTTCAATCAAACTAGCTAGTCCATACAAATTTTGTTCTTTTCGTTTCATAATGTATAAACATGATCCATCATAAATTTACCAATTAATATACAAATTAAGCATCAAATTTCATGCATTTAAGCCATATTCATACATATTTCTCTATAAACTTCAAAACTCTATTTAAACATAATTTCATGGATTAATTACTCTAAAATAGTTTATAAACATCATATAGTAGATTGTGCATGCATAGTAAAGATTACAAACTACTTTTCAACCATTTAATCATGAGACTCAATTAACAGAGAACTTAAAATATACGTTCATGGAGAAAACTTAAAAACATAAATTTAAAGTTTGAGATTAATAAATTACCCTTGCTTTCTTGTTTAAATGATAGAAAACCCTCCTTTGATTCTCCAATCTTCTTCCTAAATCTCAAATTCTCTCAAACTCTCTATCTCTCTCTTTCTCTTTATCTTTCTCTCTGTATTTTTCTAACTTATGTTTTCAAAGAGATTGATAATAAGTTAATATAGTTATACGTATAAAATTTACTGGCGCAACATAGTAGCTGTTAAGTGCTTCATGGCCTTAACTGCTCTCATGTTCTTAAGGTCATGTTTGGTTTGTCACTTAAAAACTCCTTTTTAGTTTATTTTAATTAACTCATTTATTAAATAGTTTATTTGTCACATTTTAATTAATCAAATTTTAATATTATATTCAATTACATTAAAGTCAATATTACTCATTAAATTAAATTGTCACATAATTAAAATTTTCATTTATTAATTATAACACATAATTAAAACTCTCATTTATTAATTATGAAAATTCAATAAATCTCTAATAAATTATTTAATTTAATTAATTAGAATAACATTATAATTATTAACAACTCAATTAATTTATTAATCCCAACCAAATTATGACTTCGAACTACAACATTATTCCTCATTAATTTAATTAATGTAACACATTTAATTAAATCAATCTACAACAATTTCATCAAATATTTATTTAACTCCATAAATAAGTCACAAAAATATTTATTTACTTAAATAAATATCTAAAATAAATTCCAAAAATCTTCTTCGTCACATTAAGCCTAGAAGTGGGCGCTACAACGCCGATCCTGTACAAGCCCAGTAAAGAGTTATTTTGAACTCAGATATTGGGGGATAGTGTAAAATAATTATGAACATAAATGTTCAACTAATGTATCACCATAACAAGTGATTAAAATCTTATTTACTGGTTGAATGTTAATTGAAAGGATAAGCATTGTAAATATAATATACTTTAAACGGTATAAATGTTTAGTATACGCGTAGAATGGATGTGTTCAACATACATGAGAGTGTATGGCTTAGACGTTAGCATAATGAAGTTGGGAGTATGACGTGTAGACGTCAGAAAGCCATAATTAATGATAATAAACTTAATGAATATTCTATGTTTAATGATTCGGATAAAGTACACTAAAAAGAAGAGTTAATGTAAACCATGAGTGACGTTTATACGTGACTAATTGGTATGTTTATATGCATTGAATGTATAGGACTTACAAAGGGCGATTAACGCTAAAGTATTAAAGACCGCTATGGCATGTATTCTAACTCCATTCAATTTTCATTTAAATATTATTTGAAAGTATGTGGATGTATATTCTTATGAATATTCCTTATTTATACATTGGTTTACACAATGTTTAATGATTGTGTAAACTTCAAACTTATACAAACTCTTTGATAGTTGTATAAGTGTTCTGCTGTAACGAATAAATTAATTGAGTTGTGATTCTGGGACAGAATCCTTTTAAGGAGAGAATGATGTAACGAATGAGAATTTTGTAGAAATTAAAAATATTTATCTAATTAAATAAATATTTTAGTTAGTTTATTTATTGAGTAAAATAAATAATTTGTGGAATTTGTTGTGGAGTAATTTAATTAAATGGGTTAAATTTAATTAAATTGATGTTAAATAATTTTATAGTGGTGTGCATTTTATTACACTAATGTGTTGGTAATATTTTAATTTAATTTAATAATTAAATTAAAGGATAGGCGAGTTGTTAAATAATTACAATGTTGTGTAATGGTGATGTTATAATTTAATTTAATAATTAAATTATAGATTTGTTAATTTGTTAAATAAAATTATAATTTATAATGGAAATTATAATTATATGACAAAGGTTATTTTGATTTATGAATTTAATTGATTTAATTTGTTAAGAGTGTGACAAATGAACTATATGGTAAATGGATTATTAAAATAAATTAGAAAGGGCCTAATAGAGAGAAACCATACAAGGCCTTATGACCTTTGGTTTAATAAACTAATAAAATCTTTGTTTTTTATAACTGATGGAATAAAGTATACGTATTATGTTTTATCAGTTTATTTTCACATGTTTTGTTCTAAGTCTAAAAACAGAGAAGAGAGTAGGGAGTTTGTGATGGAATTGAGACTTTTGTGAATTGAGAAGCCAAATTGGAGAATTAAGAAGGTGGAAGGTTAACAGAGAAAATCTCTATAATCTAACAAAGTCTAAACAAGAATTAAAGGTAAATAATCTAGTTTTTATTCTTAGTTTATGTGTTTTTGAGTTTCTTTTGAAAAATGGAAATTTTGTTGGATGATTTGTTAAAATAGTTGTTATATGTGTTGGTGATGGTTTATAATATATTATATGTTGTTTATAAACGATTTTGAAGTATCAAATTTGTATAAACATGTTTAGAATGAAAATTTTGAGTTGTGTGATAATGTGTATTTTGGTCTAGTTTGAAACTAAAATTGGTTAAGAGTTCATGATATAATCTATAAATTGATGATGGTTATTGTTACTACATTGAAGTGCGAAAGTAATGCAAGTTAAAAGGATCAATTTGGTTAAGACTAAAAATGAAAAATTAGCAAGAACATGGAATTTAAGGGTTTAAATTTGGTTGATTAATTTGTTTATGGTGTTAGAACAATGGTATGCATGTTTGGTTTTGTTGTTAATAAGTTTATAGCATCTAGGTATGCTTAATTTGCTGATTAATTGAAGAAATTGGAGTTTTGGTGCTTGATGAAAGTAGTATGCACACAAGCCAATCATGTTTGATGATAAAGCATATACTTTGTAAACAATCTTATTCATTTATTAATAAAAAGTATTAATTTATTAAAGGCTTTTAATTATCTACATGATGCTGTTTTATAATATGTGATAAACCCATAGTTTTGAGCAATGCTTTTAGAATAATGATGATGATCATTCTAATGAGATCTAAATTCTTAGAAAAGCTTAAAACTAAAATAGTTCTCAATCGTTGGATTACTAAATTGGGGATTAGTGAATCTGGATAGATTGGTACATACGATGCATGCTCATTTGATGAGGATGATTGATCTCATGATCATTTGTGTGGAGACACTAAAGCAAGTATGTAGGTGCTTATTAGAGAATAAGTTCACTGAACGTGGCTCGCTAAGGAATACCTAATGGAGTTTTACTTGCCTGTCAATAAGAATTTCTGTAGTGATAGTAGTACAAGTGATCCTTGGACTTGAGATCATCATAGTATCTTGTGTATGATGAGTTATACTTTGACTTATTCCTTAAGACCCTTAGGGTATATCCAAGGGTATGCTTGGGTATAATAAGTTATACATGGAGATAATGTATGATCAATAAATAATCTACCACTTCTAGTAAAAGAAGAGATATGTCCTATGTGATTCGATAAATGACAACCCAATAGTCCTTGGCCAAGGCAGAATGAAATTAGAAAGGAGTTTCTAATTTATATTATTTGGGGTTGTGCATTTAAGTGTCGAAATACATATAATTAAATAAAATAAGACTTGACAGAAATTCCATGTCTTATATTTAATTGGGACATTGTATGGTGGAAGGATTGAATTGTACGGTAACTATTTACTCAAAGGTTCTTTTATGATTAATGTTGAAATCTATATTATCTGAAAAGTCGTTAATCGCTAGGGAGGTTTATCCCTATTGTAGAATAAATATTATTTATTTAAATAAATTAATAGTTTAATTTATTTATTTAAATAAGATTAGAATTGTTCTAATTGATTTATTCACAACCGGTTTAATATGGAGAACCTAAAGGGTCACACCATAAAAGGAAGAATAATTATTTAAGAAGTAAATGACATAATCGTAATAATAAGTTAAGTATATTTAATTTAATCTATGGTGATAGAATAAATTAAATAGCTTAATATTTATTATTTAATATTTTTGAAATATTAAATATAAATTAATAAGAGGAGTCTTATTATTATTATTACTATTATTATTATTTAATTCCTAAAGGAGTTTGAAAATTAATTAATAAAAGTACTCTCATTTATTCCTAATAAGATTAGGAGGCTAATTAATTAAAAGTTTAATTAATTATCTCTAATAAGATTAGGGAGCCTAATTAATTAAAAGAATTTAATTAATTAAAATAAAACACAATTCCTTAATTGTTAAGGAGGGTTGCCTACATCTATAAATAAGAGGAGTCTTATTATGGGTGTAGAAGAGTTGTTGTTGACTTTTACAACATACGTAATTCCAATAGTTGGGAGAGTACGTCTTTTCTATAGAGATAGAAAATTAGGGTTTTGCCAAATACCCATCTTCTGGAATTCTTCTTCTTCCTTGGTGGATCACCTCTAGAGGCCAAACACTTGGGTGGCTAACGTTGATCAAAGGAAGGAACCCAACCCGGTGGATTCAAGTTGAACGCGAAAAGGATTGGAGGTGAACTTGTACCTGAGGAAGCTTGATCTTCAAGAGTATGGTTCTTGTTCTTTCTTTTTCGTCTAATTAATAATTGCGCATAAAGGGTGATCCGGGTATATGGTTTGTAAAATTTTAAACTCTGATTTTCTACGCTTTCGCATTATTTTGTGCAATTTGATTGCGTTCATGAATATTACAAACCTAACAGTGGCATCAGAGCCAAACCTTTTATCCGAATTATTAATTATTTGATTTGATATGTATATTGATATGTGTTTAGAACAATTTAATTGGGCATAATTTTGTCGTATAAAATTTAATAATAATAAAAAAAACGTTACTGTTTTTTTTTCTCGTTGTTCCATGTTTTATTAATTGTTAAGGATGTTGCGCGGATTTCTGTGATTATCTTGAATTCTTGATTCACGACACTTAATTGATTTCAGTATTAAACATTACTGTTTAATTGATTTCAGTATGATTTTTTTTTTCCTGGTGACTCACGTGGATATCAAGTTAACAGGGATTAAAAAGTTACATGGGATAATCAGGTCTCAGGAGATTGGAATTTGGGATAATCACGTGATATTATATTATATATATTATTATAACCTTGTTAATTGTTAACAGTATATAATATATATATATATATATAATATTCATAATAATTTTATAATTAAAATAAAATTTTATTTTAATTTTAAAATTAAATTTCATGCTAACTAATTAGAGTTGGAATTTGATTCTATGCTAACTAATTAGAGTTGAAATTGGATTTCATGTTTCCTTAAATAAAGGAGTTTATTTAAATATGAAATAAGATTTCATATTATTCAAAATAAAAGAGTTTATTTGTGAATAGGAAAGAAAATCCGTATTTCCTTAAATAAAGGAGTTTATTTAAATATGAAATAAGATTTCATATTATTCAAAATAAAAGAGTTTATTTGTGAATAGGAAAGAGAATCCTAATTTCCTTAAATAAAGGAGTTTATTTAAATATGAAATAAGATTTCATATTATTCAAAATAAAAGAATTTATTTGTGAATAGGAAAGAGAATCCAAATTTCCTTAAATAAAGGAGTTTATTTAGATATGAAATAAGATTTCATATTATTCAAAATAAAAGAGTTTATTTGTGAATAGGAAAGAAAATCCGCATTTCCTTAAATAAAGGAGTTTTATTTTTTTTTACATGGAATTGGATTCCATAATTAATTAAAATAAATGAGTTTATTTTGATTAAAGATTTTTGATTAAAATAAAATAGTTTATTTTATTCAAAATTGGATAAATTAAAATAAAATAGTTTTATTTTGATTTAAATTTGGATTAAAATAAAGGAGTTTATTTTAATTCAAAATTAGATTTTATACTAACTAAATTTGCCCATTAAATGATATCAATATATATTAAATGTTTATTATTCATGAGATGAATGTTATTTATTGATGCATATGATGATATGTATGATAATAAATGGGATTGATTATGGACTATTGACCAATGTGATTGAGTTTTATTTTAGTTGGATGCATGAATGTATGAGTTTTATTAAATGGGGTCTGCGTACCTCGTCTTCTCTAATTTTTCTTAATGTAAATTCTAACTCCCTCCTATGTACTTCCCCTTGACTGCTGATCAAGGTTTCTATTTATTTTAAATAGTTTTGTAATAGGAATAGTTAGAATTAATTTTGAAGAATTGGAGATCAAGGAGCAAGGAGCGCTTGAAGACCCGTTTGTAATGGAGCCCGAGTTTAAATGTAATAGTTATATTTAAATATTAATTCTTGCACCCCTAGGGTTTGACCTTTTGGTTCACTTGGTGGCTCTAGTGAACCAAACTAGAATAAAAGTCCATAATCAATCCATGTAGAATATAGTATTCTATATGTGCATGATTATACTATATATATATATATATATATATTATATTATGCAAACATGCTTCGAATGTTTATTAATATGACGCATATTTTATATATATATGTGCATGCGCGCTAAACAAGATGAGATAAATTAATAACAAACCCCTCAAATATTTTATATTAAGTTGTAACGTTCAAAGATATTTGGAATATCGAACGTCGCCTTCTAGTATGATAGAAACAAGAGAGTATTGAATATTTAATATGAGTTTATTGTGCACACACAAGGCAAGTATTAAATATTTAAGATGTTGTTTTTATTACATATGATGTTTATAAGGAATTGAACATTACTGCTTTGTTGTGCACACACAAGGGCTGTAGTTTTCTCTTCACTTATATGGAAATGCTGGGTCTTACTTAACTTATATCATTTTAGTTCAGATGTGCACACACTTGACCATTATGATTTAAGAGGCAAAATACAAGTAGTTACATAGTTGATGTAATTGACAAGAGTTGTCTACCTATTTATTTATATATAGTTTGTTGTGCACACACAAGGCTATATACATTTGAAATGGGATCCTTATTCTCACTAGCAAATCTTTAATTAGATTTTGCCGAACTATATAAGTGAGGGTAATATAGTTTGAAGAAAATAGTGGGAGATACCAATTTAAAACAAGACCTAAATTATTTTGGTAATTAATAAAAGAATGTATGTTAAAATGTTGTTAATTACAAATTCATTTACAGAATTTTATAATGTCTAAATTACTATAACTGCGTAGCATATTAGATGCTAAATTAACCGAACCGAATTAAACAGATTGGTTAAGGTAATTGAGAATAGTTCTCACGGCTGAAAAGCTATCTTATGTCCTTAATACGCCTATTCCTGCAATGGTTGCAGACAATGCCTCTGAGGAAGATATTGCTACTTTTAGAAAGTGGTTAGATGATGCATAGTTGGCTCAATGCATCATGCTCGCATCCATGAGTAATGAGCTTCAGCGTCAGCGTCAGCATAAAACTATGGATGCTCCTATTATATTCCTGCACATCAAGTAGTTGATGGTGAGGAAAGTAGGACTGATAGATATCAGATATCTAAGAAGCTCTTCCGATCTAGAATGACCGATGACACTACGGTACAGATAAAAGTCCTTAACATAATCAATTTGATTGATCAATTAAGACAACGGGTTTTGTCATGGATGGAGAGTTGAGCCAAAATTTGATCTTGCACTCACTTCTGGACTCCTTTCACAATTGTTGTGAATTTTTCATATGAACGAGCTAGATATCAGCCTCGCTGATTTGTTTAACATGTTGAAAAATGTATAGAGTCACTTTCCAACCAAGAAAGACCAATTCTTACTATTAGGGGCCAAAGGATCTTTTGAAAAGAAGAAAAATTCTAAGAAGGTAAATAGAAAGGGCAAAAACAAAGGATAATAAGAACAAAACTGATACGGATAGCAAAGGAGTTTGCTTCCACTGCAATAAGCCTGGACACTGGAAGGAAACTGCAAGAAGCATCTTGCAGAGGCTAACCAAAGAAGCTTAGTGAAGTTTCGGTTACAAATACAAATTTGTTCATGATTTAAATAAATTTTTCTTTAAGTCAAGGTTCTACTTGGGTATTGGATACCGACTTTGGTTATCATAAATATAGATTTATGAAGGGACCAAGCAGAAGTAGAAAGCTAAACAAATATAAGTAATCCTATGTGCGGGAAATGTAGCAAAGGTTGCCATATTAGCCATAGAAACTTATATTTTAGCAATGCCTATGGGCAAATCTATTAAGTCAATAAGTTGTTATTGTATTCCAGTTCTTGTTAAAAAATATTATTTCCATTTTATTGTTGGACAATGAAATCTTTGGTATTATAATTAAGAACAATTGTTGTTCTATTTATAATAATATTGTTTTGTATAGAACTGGAATATTACTTAATAAATTTTGTATACTTGACTTACATGAAAATAATTTTTGCATATTGAACAAATTAGTATAAGAAAAGCAGATGATCATTCAAAGAGTTGAATGTATGTATTTATTGAAATACAAGTGTAAATTATTTGAAAGGTTCAAAGAATTCAGAAGTGAAACAAATTGACAAAGTATTAAGATTCTTTGATTAGATCAAGGAATAAATACTTGTGCAATAAGTTTTTAGATCATCTCAAATGGTTTCTCATAATGGACACATCCTGATACGCAATAATTGATTGATGTATCTGAATGAAAAATCGTACCTTGTTGGACATGGTGCGATCCATAATGATTTTACCGACATTCTAGTATCCTTCTGGGGTAATGTCCTAGAAATGGCTGTATATCTACGAAAAGGTAACCTCAAAATCCGGCCCCAAGACTCCATAAAAGTTATGGACAGGGAGGTTTCCTAATCTTAAGTATGTTAAGATAAGGGGTTGTCCAACTTATATGAAATAGTTTCAAAAGATAAGTTTGGGACACGATTTGGCAAGTATAGATTTGTGGGACATCCTAAAGTAAGTTTAGGGCATATGTTCTATAATCCTACTTAGCAAAAGGTGTTTGTTGCGAAACATGCTGCCTTCTAAGATAAAGGTGTTTATCATTGAAAGGGCTAGTGGGAGGATAATACATCTTGAAAAGTTCAAGAACCACAAAACACTACAAGTCAAATAAGAGGAACCTATAGATAGACCTATTGTACCACAACCGAATCGTAAATCTGGAATAGTACCGAAGATACCTAGGAGGTATGGATTCATCATGGATGATGATGATGAGGTACGTATCATAGAAGATGATGATCCAGTTACATATGATGAGGTAAGAGTTGTAGACACTTAGAGAAATGGATTGAAGCAGTCTTCTCAAAAATGGAACATTCATTCTGATATGATAATCAAAAGAGTTTGATTTTATCAAAAACAAGAATGAACCTAGTGTGTACAAAAGGGTCAGTGGGAGTGTCGTGACATTTCTGGTATTATATGTTGATATAATACGGATAAGGAATGACATGCCAATGCTAAAATCAATAAAGATAAAGTTGTCTAAACATTCCTCCATGAATGATTTGGGAAGAGTATCTTAATTGGGGATGCAAATCTATATAGATAGATTTAAAAGGATGCTCGGCTTAACCGAAGGAACGTATATTCATTTGATGCTAAAGTCGTTTAGCAAGGCAAACTCCATGGGATGTCTCATGTTGATGAGCCATGGAGTGTATCTCTCTTAATAGTCCCCATAGACTCCTAAAAGAGAGATCGCATGAGTGACAATCATGTATGCAATGAAATATATGCGACCTGATGTTGATCAGTCATTTTCTGGAGAAGTTCACTATGAGATAGTAAAAAACATCTTAAAGTACTTAACCAGCACTAAGGATGTGATATAATTCATGGCGGGTCTGAATTAAAACTAGAGGGCTTAACAGACTCAAGTTTTTAAGAGAGACCAAGACGACAGAAAATCCACTTTAAGATAAAGTGTTACCTTGAACGGTGGTGCAGTGAATAAGAAAGGTTCCAAAAAGCAAAGAGTTTCTTGTTTAGTGATAAAGACAAAGTATATAGCTATAAATGAAGCTACAAGTTGATTGTTTGGATGAAAAGTTCATTACAGAACTAGGAATTGTTCCTAAGTCTCATCTTAGATCTAAACATGTCTTGTGGCACTTTCATTTGATTATAAGAATCATTGAAAGATGGGAAATCACTATAGAGATAATGAACTCTCAAGAACAATATTACATATCCATTAACTAAAGCTTATCCAACAGCAGGATAATCGTCACTTAGAGAAGAAGGGTATGAGATATCATGGCGATTGGCTTTAGTGCAAGTGGGAGATTGAAAGTAGTATGCACACAAGCCAATCATGTTTGATGATAAAGCATATACTTTGTAAACAATCTTATTCATTTATTAATAAAAAGTATTAATTTATTAAAGGCTTTTAATTATCTACATGATGCTGTTTTATAATATGTGATAAACCCATAGTTTTGAGCAATGCTTTTAGAATAATGATGATGATCATTCTAATGAGATCTAAATTCTTAGAAAAGCTTAAAACTAAAATAGTTCCCAATCGTTGGATTACTAAATTGGGGATTAGTGAATCCGGATAGATTGGTACATACGGTGCATGCTCATTTGATGAGGATGATTGATCTCATGATCATTTGTGTGGAGACACTAAAGCAAGTATGTAGCTGCTTATTAGAGAATAAGTTCATTGAACGTGGCTCGCTAAGGAATACCTAATGGAGTTTTACTTGCCTGTCAATAGGAATTTCTGTAGTGATAGTAGTACAAGTGATCCTTGGACTTGAGATCATCATAGTATCTTGTGTATGATGAGTTATACTTTGACTTATTCCTTAAGACCCTTAGGGTATATCCAAGGGTATGCTTGGGTATAATAAGTTATACATGGAGATAATGTATGATCAATAAATAATCTACCACTTCTAGTAAAAGAAGAGATATGTCCTATGTGATTCGATAAATGACAACCCAGTAGTCCTTGGCCAAGGCAGAATGAAATTAGAAAGGAGTTTCTAATTTGCATTATTTGGTGTTGTGCATTTAAGAGTCGAAATACATATAATTAAATAAAATAAGACTTGACAGAAATTTCATGTCTTATATTTAATTGGGACATTGTATGGTGGAAGGATTGAATTGTACGGTAACTATTTACTCAAAGGTTCTTTTATGATTAATGTTGAAATCTATATTATCTGAAAAGTCGTTAATCGCTAGGGAGGCTTATCCCTATTGTAGAATAAATATTATTTATTTAAATAAATTAATAGTTTAATTTATTTATTTAAATAAGATTAGAATTGTTCTAATTGATTTATTCACAACCGGTTTAATATGGAGAACCTAAAGGGTCACACCATAAAAGGAAGAATAATTATTTAAGAAGTAAATGACATAATCGTAATAATAAGTTAAGTATATTTAATTTAATCTATGGTGATAGAATAAATTAAATAGCGTAATATTTATTATTTAATATTTTTGAAATATTAAATATAAATTAATAAGAAGAGTCTTATTATTATTATTACTATTATTATTATTTAATTCCTAAAGGAGTTTGGAAATTAATTAATAAAAGTACTCTCATTTATTCCTAATAAGATTAGGAGGCTAAGTAATTAAAAGTTTAATTAATTATCTCTAATAAGATTAGGGAGCCTAATTAATTAAAGGAATTTAATTAATTAAAATAAAACACAATTCTTTAATTGTTAAGGAGGGTTGCCTACATCTATAAATAAGAGGAGTCTTATTATGGGTGTAGAAGAGTTGTTGTTGACTTTTACAACATACGTAATTCCAATAGTTGGGAGAGTACGTCTTTTCTATAGAGATAGAAAATTAGGGTTTTGCCAAATACCCATCTTCTTGAATTCTTCTTCTTCCTTGGTGGATCACCTCTAGAGGCCAAACACTTGGGTGGCTAACGTTGATCAAATGAAGGAACCCAACCCGGTGGATTCAAGTTGAACGCGAAAAGGATTGGAGGTGAACTTGTAACTGAGGAAGCTTGATCTTCAAGAGTATGGTTCTTGTTCTTTCTTTTTCGTCTAATTAATAATTGCGCATAAAGGGTGATCCGGGTATATGGTTTGTAAAATTTTAAACTCTGATTTTCCACGCTTCCGCATTATTTTGTGCAATTTGATTGCGTTCATGAATATTACAAACCTAACACTTGACTATGTTCATTCGCTTTCTACAGTATCTAGGTCTGCGCAGCGGCACTACCACGCGGTTCCAAGGCACAGATGGGGCACTAACGCGCCATGTCGAAGGTCATTTGGATCATTGCCGCGCCGATTGCCAGTTTTGCCAGACTTGAGTTTTTGGCTTGTTCAGTTGGGGAAATGGAAACTAAACCTAATCTAATTTTACGAAGAGATGTTAAACTTAGAAT
Organism: Panax japonicus; assembly: GCA_020205505.1. Lineage (NCBI taxonomy): Eukaryota > Viridiplantae > Streptophyta > Magnoliopsida > Apiales > Araliaceae > Panax > Panax japonicus. Next base: position 446,477 of record JAINUV010001469.1, read on the forward strand.
TAGATGTTAAAACAGATTATTAACGTGTGTATGATTATTTAGGCTGTGAATTAATAAGTTCTGAAAAACTTTACCGTATTGTTCGTGAGGTTTGATATTGTTAGTTAAGGGTTGTATTTTTTTATTAAATAAGGATTTCAGATTTGTGATATGTGATTGGTTATAATGATCAAAACTTGAACTAAATTAACAACTTTAACTAAAGTGGGAATTAAACCTATAAGTTTAATGTTGGTATACCTAATTGGTATTGTGATTCTAATGGTATGTGTAAGACATTGGGTGAATGTGAGTTGTAATTGTATATTTTACGTACGAGACAAGTTTTCTATCTCTAACTTGTTATTATTACGCAAGTTTCTTAAATCATTTCTTCCATTGAGCAAGTTAATTAATCTTTGCTTCTTAATTTCAAGTGAGATTTGTGACACCCCCAAATTCAGGCACCTCAATCCCACAGAGTTGGTGTTCACTGTCCAATTAAATCATAACTAACTACCCCTAAATAAAGGATATAATTAAACTCAAAAGTTTATACAATAAATCTCACATTAAGGGTTACAAAACCTCAAGATAAATCCCAGGTCATCTAACCTTTATTACAATCATCAGCGAAAAATTAAAACATGATCATAATTAAATCTATTACATAAGCTTTATAAATAAAAGATAAATTAAACATTATCGTCTAATCAAGAACTTTTCCTTGCCCTTGTTTGTAGAAAGCTCTTTAAACTTTTTAACTTCATCTACATTATTTTGTGTAAGAGTGAGCAAACAATTCCCACAAGAAGGATATACAATAACGTTTTATGAATAATAATTAACTGAGCTTTCAATGGTAAAGTATGCTTACCAGAACAATAAATTTTAATTCAACAGCTGTGAGTTCAAAGGAATAATAAACGTTTAAGTTAACAATAGATATCAACATCAAAGAATACACTGAGGGTCACAAGACCACGAACTATACTCTAGGTTTTCAAGTATTTCTGCTTTAACCTTTAACAGTCTAAAAGACTATAATCATCATCTATGTCCTAGGTTAACATGTGTTTCTACTATAACCTTTAACAGTCTAAACGACTATATGGACCATCATCCCGTACTCCAGGTAATCAGCCCTTTGTACTATGTATTGCGCAAACATTTTAACGCTATGTCGTAGCTCTAAAAATAATGCCCTAATATAGGGTTGTTCATCTCAGTTTAGATTATCAGGTTCCGAACCAAAGGAAGTTTGGTTGGGAATTAACTTCAAAGGAATTCTAGATCTTTAGAACGCTCATCAACCAAGTACTGGTTGAATCAGATAGGGACCAATAACTATTCAAGAGTTTGATTATAATATTTTCATGAACAAGGTATATCGATGAATCAATAAGAGCTAGATTATTAACGACTTCTAAATTGAACAAATGTCATCATCGGCAACATTCTTGCAAAATTGTGTGGGTACATAAGCAAACCAAAGGAAGTTTGGTTTGGATTGACTTCAAGGGTAATTTAGAGTTTAAAATTCATCAACCAAGGATTAGTTGAATCGATAAAGGATCGCTAGACAACTTATGGTTCGGTACAATAATGTAAGATTGTACAATGACATTGGAGAATTGAGACCAAACAACAGTTATTAGTAGGTGAATAAACACATTTCTTACAATAAAATTATAGACTTTGAATAACCAAAGTAATCTTGTTTGGAATAAAGAAACAAAGATTAATTAACTTGCTCAACAATAAATAAAGGTTAAAGAACTTGCATAACAATAAATTGCTCAACTAGAGATTAGAGATAGAGAACTTTCATAAGTATAACATGACAGCGAAAAGTAACCTTGTTGAATAATAAAGTAGCAAAGGTTAGGGAACTTGCCTCTTGCGTAATCTATACAATTACAACTCATGTACTCCAATGTCCTACATATACCATTAGGATTATCACATCAATTAGCTACATACATTAACTTCATAGATTCATTTCTCATCTTAGTTAAGTTATAACCTTTAGTTTAAGGTCTAACCATAATACTAAACCACATAACACGAATCTGAAAATTCACTAACACATACATAAGACTTCTAGCATCCAAATCACATTTTCAAATCTTATTAATCAATACTACATTTATCCTTAATCGAACTTGAAGTTCAATCAAGTGTTTAAGTCTTCCTAAGACTCGTTGATTTTATATTAATCACCTTCCAAATCCTATAATGTTTATCTGAAAAACCACAAGTGTTAGCTTCATAACACCCATTCACTATTCATTGTGTACCTTAAATTATAACATAATGCGTTTGTAACTTACTAATCATTTTTACAAAGTTGAAATTATCAATGACATGACACAATTCTGTTTTAACCTCTTTGTTACATGTTTGACACATTAACATAACCTTAGATCAAGTTATATCAATATCCCAGGTCAGCAGCAGTAGCAGAAGCCATTGTCCCAAATCAGGGTATGGCGCAGCTGCGTCATACACAAGCCTGGGACCGGCGCAGCTGCGCCATTCTTGGCCTTGGCACTGGCGCAGCTACGCCAGTGCACAGACAGAACCAGAAAGGCTGTGAACAGTAGCCGACTTTAGCCCAACTAACACGAATTTCACCCACAAAACAGTGAATTTAACAAAAATAATTGATATAGAACTATTACAAACATGTTTCCTCATATATTCATCAACATAGAACAATTTAACAACAACTTTTACTAAATTAATTCCTCAAATTCCATGTTTTCATACAAAAACTCCATTTTTTTGAGTTCTTTTGTAAAAATCATCATTGTAATCTCAGTTTTATACCAAATCACTTCGTTCAAACTACGTTCTCTTTGTTTTTTAACGAACTAGCATAAACAAGACTCAATTTACAGTTTCACATACAAATTGACCACTAAAATTTGTACTTTCATAAGCCATATGCAAAATATTTACTGTAATTTACTTTTCTTCCTTTTTAAAAAGACATTAGCATATAATTCATGTCTGACTACAACCTCTAACATCATAACTATATACAATCACCATAAACAGGTTACATAACAACAATTTACAAAAAAATGGAATTCACAAAATATAAAACTTTGTCGTGAAACATGTATACATGTGTGTGTGTGTGTGTGTGTGTATATATATATATATATATATATGATACTAAGGTTAGATAAAATACATTCACTTAGCTTGTAATCCTTGCTAAAATTGCTGAAAATTGCTTGAAACTCTTAGGTTTTCTCTCAATTCTCTGTCAATTCTCTCTGAAACTCTCAGGCTTAGCCAATAACCAACTGATATGCGTAATAATACAAAAACTGATATAACCTTAATACGTATACTTATTATAACATCAGTTACAAACTAAACGTATATGTTATAATTATATTTTATTTATTATTTTATTTATAATTCAAAAATCAAAAATCCCAAAAGTCATAAGGCTTTGTTTGGAAAAACTCTTTAAAATTTAAAAACTTTAATATTTTAAACCTTGTTTGGCAAAAACTAAATTAAACTCCCTTAATTTATTTTAATAAACAATTTAGTTTATGATTTATAATCACATATTATTTATTTGGATTTTCATATCCAACATTAATCAAATAAATTAATTACACATACTATATTTTAAATAAATATTCCACTTTAACAAATATCACAAAATTATATTCTCATTATAATTTTGTTTAATAATTTAATATACCACTTTAAATTATTAAATTAAAACAACAATATAACATCTCATGCTATATTACAACTCTCTAAATTATAAATTAATTTAATTTAGAATATTATCTAATAAATTTAATTCATAAATATTTAATAACAACAATCACATCAATAAAATATTTATTCAACAATAAACACCTCAAATAAATATTTAGATAATTCAATAAATATTTAAAATTATAATTTGAAATTTTGGATTGTTACAAGATTTCTTTGATTATTCAAAGTTTATAATTTTGTTGAAAGTATTATCTTGTTATAAAATGTTTATTCAGTTACGAATAATTGTTGTTTGATATTTGATCACCAATGTCATTATAAAATCTTACATTGTTGTACCGAACTCTTAGTTGACTAACGACCCTTTTTGATTCAACTAATCCTTAGTTGATGAACGTTTTGAACTTTAAATTACCTTTGAAGCTAATCCAAACTAAACTTCCTTTGGTGCGAACTCTAATGTCAAAGCTGAGATGAACAACCCTAATGTAGGGGATTATAACACGCAATAGCGATAAGATATTTGTGCACAATATATTGTACGAAGAGTTGATCCCTCTAAGTACGAGAAGAAAGTTCCATACATTCTTATGACTTTTAATGGTTTAAGTAGAGATACTTAATAACATAGGAATTGTTGAGTAACGGATGATATTGATTGAGCCAACTTTATGAAGGCTTAGTGGGGATGATAATGAATGAGAAATTGATGGTCTACTTTATGAAGGCTTAGTGGGCATAGTGGGCATCAATGATGGTTTAATTGGATACTTGGGAGTTACTCTCTCAACTCTTGTTATAAGAGTATTCTCCCATGTTGTAAAGGTGGTGGATTTTTTGGAGAAAAATATTGTGAAAAAAAAAATATATATATATATATAAGCTTTCTTCTTTGTTCTTCCTTCCTACTTGGTGATAATTTTTCTACACACGGTAGAGTTCGCTTCAGAGCATTGTTGTATCCTGGGAGACAATTTGTCCTGCCACGGCCAAATATTGTCTTAAGGAAACTATTCTTACAGACCTCAAAGCTACAGTCTGCTAGTCTGCTCTACATCCATTGTATTAAGGTTAATTTTGTTTTATTTTATTTTGGGTTTTACTGTGATATCAATATATATAATTCTTTTTCGAATTGTATTGTATTTCTGCTTCTGCAAAAAGATTATTCTAACGTGGCTAACAGGACATAGTTTATGGTCTTGTGACCTTCAGATGTTCTTTTGATCCTTATTTCTATTGTTGATTCAAAAGTCGAGTTTTCATTGAGCTTTCAATTCTTGAGCATCGTTGCTAGAAAATATTACAGTATTTAGTTGGTCTTTATTCATTGACAATTCATAAGTTATCATTATTAATTTTATACTTGTGGGTAATTGTTTGATCACCCTTGCACAAAAACATTGCAGCGAATGTTAAGAAATCTGAAGTGTCATCCACTAGAAAGGACAAAGGCAAGATGAACAAGTAATAAAGATTAGTTTACTTCTATTTAATAAAGTTTATGTAATAAGACTTATTTAAATTATATTATGTTTTCAATAAATGATGTAATAAAGGTTAGAAGACCTGAGATTTATTTTTGAGATTATGTAACCCTTTAATGGGAGGATTATTATTTAAGTTGTGAGTTTTATTCATATAATTTATTTATGGGTAGATAGATTTGATTAATTGGACAGTGAACAACAAATCTATGGGATTGAAGTACCAGGATTTGGGAGTGTCACTTCAACTATGCTATAATGCATCAATTGTTAAGCTTTGTTATAACACATGAATTATTCAACCAACAAAGAATGATAATAAAGTACACTAGAAAGAGGAGTTAATGTACACTAGAAAGAGGAGTTAATGCAAACCATGAGTGACGTTTATACGTGGCAAATTGGTATGTTTATATGTACTGAATGTATAGGACTTACAAAGGGCGATTAACGCTAAAGTATTAAAGACTGCTAATGTAAGACCCCAACTTTTTATAAATAAAATCGAATTTCCTCTAATTATTATTGTGAATAATAAGGTGTTAATTTGATATAATATTTTGGTTATGGGTGAAATGTGAAAATTTGGCAAAATAAGCAAGTGGTTATAAAATATTCTTTTTATCGGGGAATATTCGTTTGGTCGTGGAATATTCTTACGATCGGGAAATATTCGTACGACGGCGCAGCAATTTGTAGGCCCCATAACAGAATAACTGTCGGATGAAGAAAATGATAAGTTTGAATTTTTATAAATAACAACGTAATTGTTACTGTTAACACTGTTGGATTACCCGGTTGTTAAAATACAGTAATACGCGTGGTTGCACAGTAGCACACGGTATTGCACAGTATTTTTGAATTATTGATTCTTACATATGAAGGCACTACTCAATAATTGTTACAGTAATTACTGTTCAATATTTTATTTTATTGGTTCAATAATTGCTGCGTTGATATTTTATATTATTGTTGTTTTAATAATTGTCACTGCACAGTATTTCCCATTATCAGATAAATAATTCATATTATTTCAATAATATTATTAGATAGCATTTGTGACAACCCGAATTTTCATAAGTTATTAAAATAAGAATTTCATAATTAAAATTCTTATTATGAGGTGTATATATTTTGAATTACGTGATTTGGTGTGAAAAGAATTATATATTCATATGTTGGAGAATGTGAGATTTAATAGTTAATTAAACTGTTAAAAAAATTAAATAATGTTTGTTAATTTAATTAAGTTGAAATTATGTTATGAGATAATATAATTTGAATTATTATGCCTTGTGGGCAAAAGAAATCATTATGACTTAAGTTTCATAAATAGTGTGAATAATTCACTTAATTAAAATAGTGAATTAATACAAGTATAATTGATTTAATAAAGTGAGAAGGTAATATATTGCATGAAAATATAAATGTTAGTATAATGCGAGTAAAATATTTATTAAGTACATTAAATATTTTAGTTAGAAACTTTATGGAATAAAATGAATATTTATGGTATTAAATAAATATTTAATGAAAATTGTTATGAGATAGTTTATTTAAGTGTGATAAAATAGATGAGATTTATACGTATTTTATTACGCGAGTATAATTGTGATAATTATAATTTTACTGATAAGGTTAATTTTATTTCTTAAAGAATTAAAGGTACATAATCTAATTTATATTTCTAGTTTATGTGTCCTTGAGTTTCTTTTAAAATTGGAGTTTTGGTTAATAAATTTGTGGTTTACGATGTTATATATGTTATTAGATATTTATAATTTGATAATGGTCAACTAGAAATAAATTTTCAGAAATCAAATTCATGTATTTATACTAAAGAAGAGGAATTTGGATTTTGATTGTAATGTGTGTTTTGGTGTACTTTGGGACTAAAGTTGATGATGAATTCATGATGGAAACTTTAAATGATGGATGATTGTTGTTCTCCTCTATAAAACGAAAACAACGCAACTTGAACGGATCGAATTGGTTAAGAAACAAATTCGTGATAAATGAATACACTTAGCATGTTGAAAATAGGAAAAATTAGCATAAACAAATTAGAATTAGTATAAACCAAGTCCCACATCAACTAAATTGAGAACTTTACCCTTTGCTAAACCTATAAATAGAAGGGCTTAATCCTTTGTTTAATTCACCAACAATAAGGCCTCCAATTTTGAGAGAGGCTTTGTTGTGGGAGGACTTTTTATAAAGACCTCCTTAGTTAAATTTTGGCATGGAAGTGTGTATTTAGTTTGTGGAACTTGAATTTTTGGGTATGTTTCTTATTTAATTTTTGGTAATGTTATTATTTTAAATATTGTATTTAGTTTGTTAGTTAAAGTTTAAATTTTGGAAGTTTAGTTAGTTTTGTTAGTAAACTAGTTAGTTTATTATGTTTATTTTAACTTGGAATTGATTATGTAAATAAGTTCTAATGATTGTAATTAGAGATATGAAGCCTTAAAATCATCCAAGTGTAACCAAAACTCACAAAATAAAAGATTTACAAAGAACCATGTTGGGCAGTTTTTCGGACTGAGCTTGAGGACCATTTGGGCTTTTGATTTATGTCTAAAAGTTTAATTTGATGATTATATGTTATATCCCTCTAAGTTATAAAGATTTTCTAACTTGAATGAACCAAAACGGAGTTAAAATGAATCCGTGGTGAAGATTTTAGTAAACCATGTCTAGAAATGAAAACTGAATGAACAGTGACTATAGTGTCAAATTCTGGAATAGATATGTTGCCTGAAAAATTTTGAATTTCTGAGTAGTTGCGTTGCACTGAGTTAAGAAGCCATAGGCTTTGGAATGACCTCATTCTGACCTCGGATGAGGGAGTTATGGTGATTGGAAGGAAATGTGTCAAAATTGTCAAACTAGAAGTTGGCAGCAGGATGCGCTATTCGGGACACTGTTTTGATTAGTTAATGTTTCCAAAAAATTCCGGGCTTTTGGTATGTTATAGTACGCTGAATAAGCTTTCCATAGACTCCGGAACGGAGTAATTCCGACTTCGGAGCAAAGAGTTATGACCATTCAAAGTAGTTGAGTCAAAACTGGAAAACTAACTCGGGTCAGTCACTTTACACGGAATTTCTAGAATTCTGTGTTTAGAATTTGAAAATTGTTAAAGAATAAAGTTGTAGTCCCGGAAGTTAGCTTCGTGTGGGTTGAAGAATCGCTCAAAAATGTTTTGAAACGAAAAAGTTATGACTGTTTTAGCGAGAGAGGGTAAATCTGGCAAAAAGTTGAAAAACTATGATGAACGCACACATTTGGCGCTCTGTTTGGGTATCCTATCATACTTGAAACCCATCCCTGATATTTTTTTAAAAATACTTTGGTATGCCATGAATAACATATCAAAAAATCAGATTAATCGGAGTTACAAGTAACGCCTGAGAAAATTGCGAAGTGGCTTCCTGAAGATGCGCAACGTGCAGAGCAGCAGCAATGTCTGCCGAGCGCCGCGCACGCCTGGGCTGTGCTGTGCTGACTGCTGCTTGTCGTCCTTTCCGCGCATTATTTTGATGAGCTTCTGTGATCCGTTTTCGCGGTGTGAATTTTTTTAAAAATACTATGTTATGAGGTTTATAATACGCCCAAAATTTCGTTCTTATATGACTCATGATTTGAGAATTAAAAATGAGCGAACATGCATGTCAGAACTAAAATTTGAGCGAACGTCGAGCGTCGTCTCGTCGCCGCGTCGAGCGTCTTTGACATTCGATGTTCCGAATCGTGTTCAGGCAAAATAATAAGTCATAATAAATCTAATAAAATCTTACGGGGCGAGATTTGGCTATAAGTGATATTTTATGCCGAGAAACTTCCTTTCGGGTATAAATAAAGCAATAAAAATATGTAATAAATATAAATTACATACTTAAGCGAAATAAAAAAATATAGTTGCCTATAAAATTATTTTGTGGTGCAACGAAGAGTGTAAAACCTTTGAAAAATTGTATTAATCATAAAAATGATATTTTGAGGTTTTCGAAGTTCAAAGTAAGGTTCTTGAGCTGATTAATAAATATACATATATATAGCGAAAATGCGAATATTCGTAAAACGAAAAATAAAGCGAATGTGCTAGCAAAATAAAATATGTGTATATGAGAAAATGATCTGTGTTAACTCATGAACGGACAAAATGATATAAAAATTATTTAAATTAAAGAAATAATATAGTGAATTGAATTTTACTATAAAAGCTACGCATTAGTTGTTTAAACTCCGAATTTGCGAGTAAAGGTAAAAGATATTTCTGAAAAGAAATTTAAATGGTTTAAGCATCAAGATATAAAATATTTGAATCTTAAAATGTGTGAGACCTTTATTATTTATGAAACAAGTCAAATATTATTACATGATTAATAATATTAGAAGGTGATTAAAATATTATTAAATGATTAATAATATTAGTAAAAGATCTAAATATTATTAAATGATTAATAATATTTTTGAATGATAAATATTCTATTAAATGATTAAAAATATTAGACAAAACTTTAATATAATGGTTAAGTGATAGTAATATTATTAAGGGATAATAATATTACTAACGAGTTAAAGAATTAGTCAATGTTTAGTTATGTGGCTAAATGTTAACTAATTTATTATTTGAGTAATAGTGTTGCGAGATAAAATGTATTATGCTAATTGGAGGATCGATCTTATTAATGATAGGTCTTTTATAAGAGATTAAATTATATTGCATAGCGGTAATCAACGATACAAGCAATTTTTCTAACTCAAACTCGAGTTAATAATTTTCCAGAATGCTAGTGGTATAATTAATGACAATTATTCCACATCCATGATTATTGATTCGCAATTAGTGCACATTGCATATGTTTATCAGGTATAAAAGGCTGATCACCTTCATTACCAAAGTATTTTTTCACGGTGGTTATTGACCACTCAATGTTATTAATTCAATCATCTATGTATTGAAATTTGTTTCATGTTCTTTCACAACCATTATATTGTTGAAAACTTGAAAGCTTATTCCTTTTCAATCATGATATATCTTCATTGTACTTAAACATGCTGGGTAAAATAGTTGCTCACCCTTGCTATATCATGATAAAATTTTCAAATTAAGACGAAAGCTTGAATAAAGACAGAGGCAAAGGCTGTAACGACCTCAAAATTCATATAATTTAATTTTCGACTTCGGTCGTTAATAATACATTCAACATCTAATTTTTACATCATTAACCCATAATACAACCATTAAAATTTGCAGTATAATTAAATTTTTTTATTACAAACTATTCTCGTTCCCAGAACTTTCAACCTTTACATCTAAATATCTCAGAATCATTTTTAATACTACAATAGTTTACATTGCAAAAGAATATTATAATTCAACATTAATACATTATTCGGAACCTTAAACAAGTTTCAAATAATAATGTCACAACCAAAGTGTATAAATCTTCAAGTATCACGTTTGATTCATGTCTTTCAAGTAACACATAACTTTACCTTTAATCTTGAACCTGAAAAAGTGGTTATTTGCAAGGTTGAGCTTGACAGCCCAGCAAAATCTAACAGTTTTCATGCATCACATAGCACATAATAACATGCTCAACATATATCTCATAAATATTAGACTAACATAACATACATGCTACAATTCATATAACAATTATAAAGATTGAGTTCCTTACACAATCAGCATGCTTTAGACAAACAACGTAGTCATAAATTGACTTTAACATTTCATACATTCAACATATATATAACACATCATGCTCTTTGCAATAAAGATTTAAAACAATCAAATTCACATAGCAAATAGGAACTGAAAGACTTGCCTTGATCGTTGTTTACCAATAACAGTTTAACAGCTTACAGATATCTGCACTTCACGTGCCCTACACAATTATATAACCATTCACATTAACTATTAGTCACATAGCAACGCATAGTAGTTGTAATATAAACTTTAATCTACATCATATAACCATTCCTATTAATCATTACACAATGTTCAATTTGATTATGTTAACTTTAGACTTATAACTCACTATATCTCTTCTTAGTCAAACTCGAAGTTCATTCAAGTGCTTAAGTCTTGCTAGGAGTACTTATTGGTTTTATATTAAATCCGTTCTATATCTTATAATATTCATTTCAATTGAATCAAAACACTTTTTAAGTTCACTAACACTTGGCACGGAGTTTCGACATTCATTCGTCACACGCCCGATTCGTCTCTCATGTGTGTGCTTAGTATGCTTATACAACTTATCTAATACATCATTTATTAATGTTAAGCATCATTATATTTACTAATATTCATATTTTATAACTTAGGATAACATCTTTTATCATTAGGAGCACTACATTTGCATATGTGCATTCCCAACGCCCTCCGATTGCCTCCTAATACATATCAGTCCCGCAAATGACCATTTTTACCCCTGTTCCCAACCTCAAATTGAAAAACTTAAAGAACAAAAGTTGTAGGTCTATTCGTCCTCGTTCTGGATCATCTTGAATAACCTCAATCGGAGTTCGTATGAAAACATTATGGCCATTTTACTACAAGAGGTCAAAATTGTCCGACCCAAACCACTTTTTCAGCGCTGGGGCGCGAGACAGTGGCGCTGGGGCACGAATTCTAGCGCTAGGGCACGAAATTCTGGCTTACTTTTGGCGCTGAGGCGCAAAATTTGACGCTGGGGGCGCGAAATTTAGCGTTGGGGCTCCAAATTACAGAACACCCAAAATCAGAAACAAAACCAAGCTACTGTGTCTTAATTTCTAACACCAATTAACATGTATAACTCCACGTAAATTACACATAAACGTTAACAATCATCCATATACCAATTAACAACAATTGAACAATGATTTTAGCAAACTTAATTCTTTGAAATGTGTTTTAAAACAAAACTCCATTTCTGACAGTTGATAAACACAGTGAACACTATAAATCCTACTGACAACCAATCTGATTACTTTAAATTATGTTTCTCTGAATTTCTTACCCAAAACACATGTTCATACACTATTTCATGTTTTAAACACATTTAGCGAATTCAATCGCCACGACTTCGTTTCTTAACCAATTGACATGATTCAAACTACGTCGTTTTCGTTTCTTAACGTACTAACAAAATCCGACACCAATTTGCAGATTATAGCACATATAGGACATGAAAGTTTGTACTTTCTAAAGCCATTTTGAAATATAAACACTGTTATTTATTTTTTTTCTTCATACAAACCCAATTTCATGTGTTTGATACTCAAACAACCCTTATATATAATGATTAACAGATTATTAACCCTACCAACATGTATATGTATCAATCCAACATAATTGTTAATAGAAATTTCAAAAACAAGAGTTAAAATTAGAGTAGGTTATACCTCCAAACCCTAGTTGTAGGCTAGCAAGAGATGATGACCTTCCCTCAAAACCACCATGATTCTTCCTTCTCAAAACAAATCTCTGTGTTTCTTCTTCTCACCAAACCCTCTCTATACTTGGCTTAAAAATAAAAGACGCTTAGAAAATAAACTGAAGACTCCCCACGTTCATCAGTTAAGTTAGGCCAAAAGCCATAAGGCTGTGTTTGGCTACAAAAATTCCCTCATACTAGATTATTTTAATAGCATTATATTATATAGTTACTTTTGTCACACCTGCCACCTATTTAAATAACTTATAATTTATAATTATAATAATTATATTCTTATTATAATTATGCTTATAATAAATAATTAAATAATTATATATCTAATTTAATTAATAAATTAGAAACATCACTTTGTTTAATTTATTTATTTCCTTTAAATTAAACAATTTATTTAATTTAATTATCTTCTTAAATATTAAGAAATTAATTTAATTTAATTATCTTCTTAAATATTAAGCAAATGATTTAATTTAATTATTTTCTTAAATTAAATCCTTCAAATAAAATTAATATTATTCAATTTAATTTACATTAATCAATTTAGTTACTAAATTAATTTGCCACAACTTTATCAACCATTTATTTATCTTAATAAATAAATAAATTTAAAATATTTATTTAATTCAATAAATATTTAAAATTAATTACTAAATTCATTTAATTCCTTCAATAGTTAACTCGACTATTAAACCTCACTTTCCTAATATATGAATATATATTTCTCTTCACACCAGATCATATATTTCAATATATATAGCACGTATATATACATACTCAAACTCAAAACATCTCATAATAAGAATTTTAACTATTAAATTCTCATTTTAATAACTTATAAAAATTCGGGTTGTCACAAAGGCAAATTCCAGAATTGGATTATTATGCAGTTAGAATTATTAAATTTTAGGATGCGAATGACATTTGTAAATCGTGTATAATACTGAATGCATGTATTAAGTTTAGGTTACAGACCTTGGGGATTATGTGCAAAAGTTTACTGTATAAATAATTTATGTTTATATCTTCCGCATTAGTTATAGAAATGATGTATCGTAACGTACCAGGTCCGAGGTAAAAGGTACCCGAATTTGGGGGCGCTACAGTTGGTATCAAAGTTGTAGGTTATAAACCTTAGGTAGGGGTACCTTAGGCTATAACCACAGAGATGATAAGGAATAAACTCAGATCAAGTTTAAGTGATAAGAAATGAATTTAGGAAATTCATTAATATGTAAATAAGAAGATAAAGAAGATTCAAAGAAGAATCTTGAAGGGTTATAAGGATAAGAATCTGGAGTTACTTGACCCTAGTAATAAAGATGAAAACTGAAAATAAATAGACTATGTCTATAAGGTGAAAAATGTAAAATCATAATATTATATGATTAAAGGAAAATTAGATCGTAAAATTAAACTATCATAATATAGTTATAATATGAGATCACAATGTGATCTGATAAGGTCATAGCAGGAGAAGGATCAACCAAATGATTGAAAACTTTATAACAGAATTGTTGTACGACAGTTGTACTATGAAGTTGTGCTATGAAAACTCATGAAAGAGTTATGAGTTGTAAATACGGATTAAATAAAATTCGTATGGAGTAGGTGTGGAGCTAGAATTATGTGGAATTTCAATTGAGGACTCATGTCAGCAGCTGAGTTGTATGATTCCTTGTATGAGCAGGGAATTTGTACTTGGTTTTAGAATCACTTAGCTTCCTGGTCGATATAGTGGTTAGGTTGACCAATTCTTTGTATGGGCGGGGAATTGTCCGCTTAGCTTCTTATATTGATTAGTGGTCGAGTTTGGTTTGACGACCACTTAGTTTCTTATATTGATAATCATTGAAATGTCTGTGTCGCGTTATTTTCTATATACATGTTGATAAGGTGATTCTTTTCTCATGTGTATAACGAATAGGTAGAGAATATAAGGTTAGTTGCGAGTTCTTAAAACTTATACTTATGGTAAGTTCATGACTCATAATCATATGGTATGTTTTGAACCCCTCAGAGAATGGACACCTATGGTCTGACTAGGATAAGTTCTTAAACCCATATGATTGTGGCAAGTTACTGAACTCATAATGTGTGGTAAGTTTGATGAACTAGGTATATGAAAGTTATGAATGGAGCATTGAGAATTATAGGAATATATAGATTTATTAAGAAATGGATCATTAGAGAAAGTGAAGTTGATGATGGAGGCATAGGTATTCCAAATCTTCTAGCTATGTTAGACCTCGAAGTTTTTGACATCAAGCTAAATACGCACTATGTGCTTTTAAAAAATGAATTTTTATTCTCAACTACTGGTAACCATTGTATATGCGTGGACTTCGGACCACCGACACCTTATTACATGTTGAGATTATAAAACTAATTTGTAAAGATTTTTGAACGATTTAAAGAATAGTTTATGCTACTTGTTTCGGCTAGACGAAAAAGATTTAAATTATCAAAATGTATTTTTATATCATCAATGTATCATGGAACCTGATGCAGAATGATAAAAATGATGGAGTTATCAATGCAGAATTACTTAGTGTCGGATGTGATCTAAGGATCGTCAGCCCACTATTATATTATGTAGTATGATAAAATCACCAAATGACGGAATCTTCAAACGGACTGTAAATACAGTGCGGTATTATGACGTCATAAAAATATTTTTGAGATTTCTTTAAGATATGATAATATATATATATATATATATATATATATGTATATTTCGATTGATGTCCGAATTATTGTAGAAGTTTATGCTATTTGATTCAGCTAGAAACATATTGAAAGATGTTTATGAAATTCAAGCGTTTCTTGAGAAGTTATGCCAAACCAAATTGTTTTGGTGCGGATTTAGATATTAAGAAGCTGAGGTGAACAACCCTATAAAAGGGGACATGTTATCGAAGACAATGGTTCCGAAAGTAACGTATATAGTCGTTA
This sequence comes from Panax japonicus, assembly GCA_020205505.1. Taxonomy (NCBI): domain Eukaryota; kingdom Viridiplantae; phylum Streptophyta; class Magnoliopsida; order Apiales; family Araliaceae; genus Panax; species Panax japonicus. The sequence goes on from JAINUV010001469.1 coordinate 462,105, forward strand.
CGATGTTAAGATGTAATACGTTGTGCACGACGTAGTGGTACGATAGGCTGATCACCTAGAGTACTTACAGAAGGTGTTTTCAGTCTTTGTGATTGAGAAACATTCTGTTAAAAGGGTTTAAAGTGTGAAGAACCGGGGGTGGAGCACTATTAAACCTAGAGATGAGTTCATGGTCTTGTGACCCCTTAGCATGATTGGATAATCTTTTAAAATCTTGAGTTATTCATACGGCTTCCCATTGATTGAGAAATTGTGGAGGATTCATGTTATTCTGAAGTAAATATGGTAAAGATGATATTCCTTAGAAAGAAGTAAGTCATAGAATGCGACACTGAATGATAAATATATTGAATAAGTGAGAAAAGAAATTTTAAAATGAGAAGGAGATGAGTTATCAAAAAAAATGTAAAACTTTTAATAGAAAAGTTTAATAATTGTAGAAAGATCTTTGTGGAAAGAAGTGGTTATAGAACCCAATGAATGACTAAAGTATTAACGTAAAATCTATTTTGATTGATTGATTGAATGAAGATTAATAAATAAAATTTCGAGGACGAAATTCTTAGAAGAATGGGTGAATGTAATATCCCGAGTGTTTATGATAATGATCCTTAGAAAAGGAAATAAATGGGTTAAAGAATATATAATACTCAAAATATAATTGAGTTCAAGTGAAAGTTATGAAATAAAACCTAGAATTTGTTGAAGTAATGAATGTGGTAGGAAATATAAAACCTATATTAAGGTAATGTGTTAAAGATTTGGTGAAAACCGAGTAAGGGAGGTTTCTTTGATTCCGATGACGGAATCCTTATAAGGAGGGAAGGATGTGACAACCCGAATTTTCATAAGTTATTAAAATAAGAATTTCATAATTAAAATTCTTATTATGAGGTGTATATATTTTGAATTATGTGATTTGGTGTGAAAAGAATTATATATTCATATGTTGGAGAATGCGAGATTTAATAGTTAATTAAACTGTTAAAGAAATTAAATAATGTTTGTTAATTTAATTAAGTTGAAATTATGTTATGAGACAATATAATTTGAATTATTATGCCTTGTGGGCAATGGAAATCATTATAAGTTAAGTTTCATAAATAGTGTGAATAATTCACTTAATTAAAATAGTGAATTAATACAAGTATAATTGATTTAATAAAGTGAGAAGGTAATATATTGCATGAAAATATAAATGTTAGTATAATGCGAGTAAAATATTTATTAAGTACATTAAATATTTTAGTTAGAAACTTTATGGAATAAAATGAATATTTATGGTATTAAATAAATATTTGATGAAAATTGTTATGAGATAGTTTATTTAAGTGTGATAAAATAGATGGGATTTATACGTATTTTATTACGCGAGTATAATTGTGATAATTATAATTTTACTGTTAAGGTTAATTTTATTTCTTAAAGAATTAAAGGTACATAATCTAATTTATATTTCTAGTTTATGTGTCCTTGAGTTTCTTTTAAAATTGGAGTTTTGGTTAATAAATTTGTGGGTTACGATGTTATATATGTTATTAGATATTTATAATTTGATAATGGTCAGCTAGAAATAAATTTTTAGAAATCAAATTCATGTATTTATACTAAAGAAGAGTAATTTGGATTTTGATTGTAATGTGTGTTTTGGTGTACTTTGGGACTAAAGTTGATGATGAATTCATGATGGAAACTTTAAATGATGGATGATTGTTGTTCTCCTCTATAAAACGAAAACAACGCAACTTGAACGGATCGAATTGGTTAAGAAACAAAAATTCGTGATAAATGAATACACTTAGCATATTGAAAAAAGGAAAAATTAGCATTAAAAAATTAGTATAAACCAAGTCCCACATCAACTAAATTGAGAACTTTACCCTTTGCTAAACCTATAAATAGAAGGGCTTAATCCTTTGTTTCATTCACCAACAATAAGGCCTCCAATTTTGAGAGAGGCTTTGTTGTGGGAGGACTTTTTATAAAGACCTCCTTAGTTAAATTTTGGCATGGAAGTGCGTATTTAGTTTGTGGAACTTGTATTTTCGGGTATGTTTCTTATTTAATTTTTGGTAATGTTATTATTTTAAATATTGTATTTAGTTTGTTAGTTAAAGTTTAAATTTTGGAAGTTTAGTTAGTTTTGTTAGTAAACTAGTTAGTTTATTATGTTTATTTTAACTTGGAATTGATTATGTAAATAAGTTCTAATGATTGTAATTAGAGATATGAAGCCTTAAAATCATCCAAGTGTAACCAAAACTCACAAAATAAAAGATTTACAAAGAACCATGTTGGGCATTTTTTCGGACTGAGCTTGAGGACCATTTGGGCTTTTGATTTATGTCTAAAAGTTTAATTTGATGATTGTATGTTATATCCCTCTAAGTTCTGAAGATTTTCTAACTTGAATGAACCTAAACGGAGTTAAAATGAATCCGTGGTGAAGATTTTAGTAAACCATGTCTAGAAATAAAAATTGAATGAACAGTGACTATAGTGTCAAATTCTGGAATAGTTATGTTGCCTGAAAAATTCTGAGTTTCAGATTAGTTGTGGTGCACTGAGTTAGGAAGCCATAGGCTTTGGAATGATCGCATTCCGACCTCGGATGAGGGAGTTATGGTGATTGGAAAAAAATGTGTCGAATTTGTCAAACTAGAAGTCAGCTGCGGGACGTGCTATTCAGGACACTGTTTTGATCAGTTAATGTTTCCAAAAACTTCTGGACTGTTGGTATGTCATAGTACACTAAATAAGCTTTCTATAGACTCCAAAATGGACTAATTCCGACTTCGGAGCAAAGAGTTATGACCATTCAAAGCAGCTGAGTCAAAGCTGGAAAACTAACTCGGGTCAGTCACTTTACACGGAATTTCTGGAATTCTGTGTTTAGAATTTGAAAATTGTTAAATAATAAAGTTGTAGTCCCGGAAGTTAGCTTCGTGTGGGTTGAAGAATCGCTCAAAAATATTTTGAAACAAAAAAGTTATGACTGTTTTAGCGAGAGAGGGTAAATCTGTCAAAAAGTTGAAGAACTATGATGAACGCACACATTTGGCACTCTGTTTGGGTAGCCTATCATACTTGAAACCTAGCCCTGATATTTTTTAAAAATACTTTGGTATGCCATGAATAACATATCCAAAAATCAAATTAATCGGAGTTATGAGTAACGCCTGAGAAAATTGCGAAGTGGCTTCCTGAAGATGCGCAACGTGCAGAGCAGCAGCAGTGCCTGCCGAGCGCCGAGTGCGCCGGGGCTGGGTTGTGCTGACTGCTGCTTGACGTCCTTTCCGCGTATTGTTTTGATGAGCTTCTGTGATCCTTTTTTCGTGGTGTGAATTTGTTTTAAAATACTATGTCATGAGGTTTATAATACTCCCAAAATTTCGCTGTTATATGACTCATGATTTGAGAATTAAAAATAAGCGAACATGCATGTCAGAACTAAAATTTGAGCGAACGTCGAGCGTCGTCTCGTCGCCGCGTCGAGCGTCTTTGACATTCGATGTTCTGAATCGTGTTCCGGCAAAATAATAAGTCATAATAAATCTAATAAAATCTTACGGGGCGAGATTTGGCTATAAGTGATATTTTATGCCGAGAAACTTCCTTTCGGGTATAAATAAAGGAATAAAAATATGTAATAAATATAAATTACATACTTAAGCGAAATAAAAAAAATATAGTTGCCTATAAAATTATTTTGTGGTACAACGAAAAATGTAAAACCTTTGAAAAATTGTATTAATCATAAAAATGATATTTTGAGGTTTTTGGAGTTCAAAGTAAGGTTCTTGAGCTGATTAATAAATATACATATATATAGCGAAAATGCGAATATTCGTAAAACGAAAAATAAAGCGAATGTGCTAGCAAAATAAAATATGTATATATGAGAAAATGGTCTGTGTTGACTCATGAACGGACAAAATGATATAAAAATTATTTAAATTAAAGAAATAATATAGTGAATTGAATTTTACTATAAAAGCTATGCATTAGCTGTTTAAACTCCGAATTTGCGAGTAAAGGTAAAAGATATTTCTGAAATGAAATTTAAATGGTTTAAGCTTCAAGATGTAAAATATTTCCATCTTAAAATGTGTGAGACCTTTATTATTTATGAAACAAGTCAAATATTATTACATGATTAATAATATTAGAAGGTGATTAAAATATTATTAAATGATTAATAATATTAGTAAAAGATCTAAATATTATTAAATGATTAATAATATTTGTGAATGATAAATATTCTATTAAATGATTAAAAATATTAGACAAAACTTTAATATAATGGTTAAGTGATAGAAATTTTATTAAGGGATAATAATATTACTAATGAGTTAAAGAATTAGTCAATGTTTAATTATGTGGCTAAATGTTAACTAATTTATTATTTGAGTAATAATGTTGTGAGATAAAATGTATTATGCTAATTGGAGGATCGATCTTATTAATGATAAGTCTTTCATAAGAGATTAAATTAGATTGCATAGCGGTAATCAACGGTACAAGCAAGTTTTCTAACTCAAACTCGAGTTAATAATTTTCCAGAATGCTAATGGTATAATTATTGACAATTATTCCACATTCATGATTATTGATTCGCACTTAGTGCACATTGCATATGTTTATCAGGTATGAAAGGCTGATCACCTTCATTACCAAAGTATTTGTTCATGGTCGTTGTTGACCACTCAACGTCATTAATTCAATCATCTATGTATTGAAATTTGTCTCATTTTCTTTCATAACCATTATATTGTTGAAAACTTGAAAGTTTATTCCTTTTCAATCATGATATATCTTCATTGTACTTAAACATGTTGGGCAAAATAGTTGCTCACCCATGCTATATCATGATAAAATTTTCAGATTAAGACGAAAGCTTGAATAAAGACAGAGGCAAAGGCAAATTCCAGAATTGGATTATTATGCAGTTAGAATTATTAAATTTTCGAATGCGAATGACATTGTAAATCGTGTATAATACTGAACGCATGTATTAAGTTAAGGTTACAGACCTTGGGGATTATGTGTAAAAGTTTACTGTATAAATAATTTATGTTTATATCTTCCGCATTAGTTATAGAAATGATGTATCGTAACGTACCAGGTCTGAGGTAAAAGGTACCCGCATTAGTTATAGAAATGATGTATCGTAACGTACCAGGTCCGAGGTAAAAGGTACCCGGATTTGGGGGCACTATAGCATTATTGGCAATGTCTACAAAGTTCTGTCAAGGAGAGGTTTGGTCACCTAATTGCGCGCCACTAAGGAGAAATCCTTATCGGAAAGCCCCCTCTTTCCTAGGAACGGCTTGGTTGTCCTAATTGTGATTTTGTAATATTATTTGTGAATAATTAATTATTAATTTATATGATAAGGAAATATAAATTTTCATATGGATATAAATGAAGGAATTAATGCTGAGGTGTTTTATTAGTATTTTGTCGAAATGAAGAACGAAATTTGGAAATTTTTAGAAAATTAGTTTATTACTTGATTTTGTAAAATCTATAACTCTTTGTGTATAATGGGTTAGGAGATGAGCCATATATCAAAAGAAAGCCCTGGAAGTAAGCTAAACGTAGAAATTTAAATCACCAAAAAATTCTTTGTGAATTTTTCGGGGTGACTGTTTGAGTGAAACTGGTACGAGGGACTTATAGTCCGAAAATCAAATCAGTGTTCTTAAGCTCTATTGCGTGAGTTATAATTTTTATCCGACCGTTGGATCGTTGTGATTTTGGATATGTTATACATATATAAGTTGAGTATATGTCCATAAATTTTGAACCGTTAAAAATTAACGTATGATTTGTTATGAATTTTAAGAGATGCTGAAAATCGTCCGTATGTGGATTTCGGGCATTTTTCATTTAGAATTTGGAAAAACTTTCTTCTACAAAGTTGTAGAGAATTCGATTTTCTATGGAATAAATATGAGATTCAAATTTTCCTGATAAAAAGGCTATTTATTATGAATTGTTAAAGTTTTGGAAATTAAATGTTTTTATTAAAATTATGGGTTGGACCCACTTTTGTTTTTTTTAAACATGTGCTACAAAAATTTTCAGAAATGGCTGGCTTGTTTATTCAACAAAGGAGGTGGCGTGATTGAAAAACAAAATAATATTATTTTATTATTTTAGTCTCTTTTGACGTTCTAGTATTTTTCTATAAATAGGCGCTTAGGTTAAAATTAAAAATCACACCAGAAACAAGTTTTCTTTCTCTCTATATTATCGAGCGTATTTTTGTGAGTATTTAGATACTTTGAGAGTTGCTATTCAGTGCAAGTTTTCTTCGACTTTACATCCGATATTTCGATCACAAATACTGTTATTTTGAGGTAAGTGATGTTATTTTCTTCGTAAATGATATTATTTTCTTCAATATCATTATGCCAAAATATTGATATAAATTTTATTGTGGAATTTCTACCTTTTTGTGTTGGGGTTACTATTCACGTATACAATATTATTCACGTATACGACACTATTCATAAATACGGCACTATTCACTAAAAAATAAAATTTTCTCTTCTTTGTCCCAGATGTCTATTATGGTTATTATCTTTGATTGTATCCATGTTTTGATTTTTATTCTTGAATTTTACTCCATTATGGTTTATTATGGAGTATTTTTGAACTTGGATTATCTAAAGTACGAATCCTTAATTTTTATTCTTTTATCTCACTGGATTCGTTCTCTTAAATGTTTTTCATCATCCTCAATCCTTAATGATGATACTTGATGAATATCTTTGGCCTGTAGTGCAAAGATGAATGATTACCTGATGAATATCTTTGGCCCGTAGTGCAAAGATGAACAGGTGTTGAGATGAACATGACCAACTGGTGATACAAATGAATATCTTTGGCCCGTAGTGCAAAGATGAATATTTGATTCAAGATGTATATTGATTGATGTTACAGGGATAAAATATTGATGATGAACTTTTAAATTCATAGATGATGGTAGATTTTATTCTCTACTTAACTCTTCTAATGAATTGTTGTTTCCGCTGCAGTTGTTGATCTAAAACTTGTTGTCTATTATATTATATCAGATTTTTCCCTGTTGAAGACTAAGGATAATTTGTTGTATATTATCTTAGTCATAATCTTCTTTACTGGGCTAGTTGAGCTCACCCTTTTCCTTTTTATTCTATTTTTCTTCTCAGGAAGCGAGAACATAGCAGGAACCAGTCAGGGTATATAGTGATGGTCCTAGACAGTTGTTTTAGCAGTCTTCACTATTTTTGTCATCAATAATTGTAATGAGGACTTTAGTTGAGTGTGAATATTGTCTAGAAGACAATATTTGTATTTAAACTCACAGTATGCGTTGTCATATTTTGCACGATAATTGTAATAATAAAGTTATAGTTGTTCACTGTACCATGTATTTGGCAACTCAAAATGGGTGATGTATACCTATTTTGGGGGCGTCACAGCTAAGGCGGGTATTCTAACTCAATTCAATTTTCATTTGAATATTGATTTAAAGTATGTGGATGTATATTCTTATGAATAATCCTTATTTATGCTTCGATTTACACAATGTTTAACGATTGTGTAAACTTCAGACTTATACAAACTCTTTGTTGGTTGTATAAGTGTTCAACTATGTTATATTGCATAAATTGTTCAGCTTTGTTATAACGCATAAATTGTTCAAGCTTTCAAAGTTCTGATATGCATGAAATGTTTAAGAGGTATGTCATGTCATTTGTATCGACTACACACATGTTAAAACCTTTCGATGATCTAGATATGATCTTTTGAATTGTTATTGAGTTTAAGTAAAGCTTCCAACCCAATTTTTACTTGGTGCAGATTCAATTTGAGAATGAACAACCCTTAATATTGGGATAAAGTTTTAATACTGTCAGCATGAAATATCGAGTGACGAAAGAACGTAAAATAAGCCGTTCGCCATGTAGTATTAATCAATACAGGGTACAAAGGGTTGATCACTAAACGTGTCCGTGTGTTATGACGATTTACAACAGAATAGCTGTTCAAAACCTTTTTGAATAAAAATGAAAGTTCAAGGTCTTATGATCGCTCTGCTAAAGTAAGTACGTCGTTTCAAAAATATGTTTTGAAAATAAAGGAAGTAATTTCTTATAATTTGGGATCTCTTCACAAATTTTGTTCAGTTGTTGAAGATTTAGAAGTATGAAATCATGATTCTTGATTTTGTTATTTTATATGCAACTGTTATACTTGTTGGGCAACTGTTATACTTGTTGGGCACGTAAATGCTCATTCTTGCTTTAAATTAAATGTTTTCAACGAAAATTGAGTGTGTAGAAGGTACTGGAAAGGATAAGAGCAAAGGTAAGATGAAAATACGAGGATGTGAACACTATATGTAATAGATAGGCTTATTGTAAATAATTACTGTTTTAATTATCATGATTAAGAAGATTTAAAGATCATGGAACTTGGGTATGTAATAATAGATTTGTAATAGTTAGTAATTACTTTCATATTAGTATGAATGCATGGTTAGATGTATGTTAAAGTTAATACCGTGAAGCACCGGATTCAATTTAAATGTACTCGAATTTGAAGGCGTCACATCTGTGTATCTTCTTTATTCTTATCTTTTGAGGGGAATAGAGTGTGGATATCTGCAGACTTTGTGAACCCCGAAGTCGGGTAGGGAACTTCATTTTGAGTTGGGGGATTGATGTGACAACCTTTAAGGCCATTAGAGCGAGTCTTCCCGTGATGGCATTATAAGAGGAATGCACATTAACATCATATAACTTTAGACAAAGACTGTATTATTGTGGGGCAGTCCCTAAACAATTGGGAGCTCAATTGTGCCTAGGAGTGAGCAAAAAATGGATAAATCAAATAACCGAATTGAATCAAATTTTTTTAACTGGATTTTTTTGGTTATTCAGTTATTTTTTACAATTCAGTTATATCCAAATTTTTATTCAGTTTTCGGGTTCGGGTTCAAATTTTGTGTTATTTGGTTAACAGAATAAGAAATAAAAAAAATTAAGGCTTCGAAGTTGAACAATATTGTGATCTCTCATGATGAGCCCTATGGCTGAACCTGATGGAGGATTAAGGTTCTTATGATGGCGGTACTTGTGGAAAACATGTCTTTATTACAATGTCACACATTAAACTAAACACATTAAAAGAAATCAAAAAGATAAAAATAAGAAACCTAGTGTGAAGAATATGCATAATTCTGTTATAATCATTAACTTCAAAAGCAGCCTTGGATATCATCTTCATTCTTCAGGTACGCGTAGCAGGTGCCCACGGATTTCCATTTGTGGGCTCTTTTGTCAATCTATAAAATTTAACCCATGTTTGATATCATTTGGGTTTCCATTTAGTTTTTTTCCCTTCCTTTCTTTGCAAAATTGCAACTAAGCAACAAAATTTTAAACTTTGCACAAATTTTGATTATTAACCGAATAACCGAATTTTCAATTCAGTTATTCAGTTTTCTGTAATTCGATTATCTCTAAAATCGGTTAGTAATTCAAATAGTGAAATAAGGAATATTTCGGTTTTCGGTTATAATCGAATAGCTTATTCGATTCAGTTATAACTGAATTGTTCACCCCTAATTGTGCCTGTGATCGAGAGGGGGATTACCGAATGTTATGACCCTATATACTCTTCTATATATAATATGAGAGGGGTATGGTCTCTCTTGGTCACAAATGATCTTCCATATATAATACAGGGGGACCTGGTCTCTCTTGATCACAAATGACTAAACATCCTCTTGGTCTCGTGGTCTTACCAACCCTTTCTCCCAAACTTAGCCCCTAACTCTAATTGTCAAATATTCATATTATGCCTGTCAAATATAATAAAATTTTTAATTTGTCCTATAAATCAAACTTTTAAATCTTGAAAGTAATTATACACAAAATATGAATCATCACGCAACCATGTGTCAAGACTCCTTATATAATATACATGATTCATGAAAGTGATCCATAACTAATATTATGTATGAGCATTATCTATCTATCTTTCGGGAGTGGTTAGTATGAAGTTAATTTTGATCAATTGACCGATGCAGTCTCCACACGCAGGCAAGGAGATGATCTCTCTGTGTATCAACACTGTATTGGTCAATTGACCAACTTACCATGAATTTAACTTCATAATAACTGATCCCTATGTTTTTATCTATCTATTTATATTATAAAGCAGGAGAGAAAGTTGACTATTTATTTTGTGTTAGTAATTTTGTGAAGTTTAATTAGTTTTTAGAATTACCCTTTAAGAAATAGAACTAGTTATTTTTAAAACTCAAAACTTTCATTTTCTCTTTCCCCATTTCTTTATTATTCTTATTTTTTTCAATATTTTCTCATTCATTTTACACACTTACACTCTGTTTCTGAGTTTTAAAATGAACAGAAAAGAAAAGAAATGGACGAAAACTTTAAGTTTTCTTTTCAATTCTTATGTTTCTAAGTTTTTTAATAAACACACTTATGTTTCCTGTCAAAGTTTTCCGTTCAAAATTGACCAGATTTGGATGGAAAGGAAATTGAAATAAGTAATATTTTTATAATTCTCATATTATTCTCAACTTTTAATATAATAAATTTTAAATTACAACTCATGTCCTCAATTTTAAATTTTCTATTCTTTTATATTAAAAACTCAGAAATAACACAAATGAAAACTTCAAGTTTTTTATTCTTTTCTTTTCTGTTCTAATTTAATTTTTTTATTCTTTTATGTTCAAAACTCAGAAACTCTAACATGTTAGGACACTTATTTCAAATAATGTATCTCTTACTGTTCATAACAAAATCTTACAACACAGTTTAAATTTGACAAATAAAACACCTTCCTAACTTTAATTTAGAAGTGTGCATGTACTAGCACTAAGAAAACATATTTACACATAATTTTTAATTATTTGTTTTGTAGTTACTCAAAGATGAAGTGTATATATGTAATAAATTTCCAGAAAATTAGTCCATTTTGTACTTTGTAGTATTATATTTTTGCAATTTTGCTATGGGCGATAAAATCATAGAGAAGAACAATATCTAACAGTTTGTTTCAAGTCAAAGTTTCTTCCACATCTGAGACTCCCAGTGCCCACTCTGCTTCCTCAATAATCTCGCAAGCCTCTTCTTCTACTCCTATTTCTTCACATCCCGCAAATCTTTCTCTCTTGTTTATCTCTCTAGAAATTGTAGTAACAAACAAACAGAGTGTAAAATGGCAGATAACAAGGAAACGCCGCCGTCGACATCGAGTGCGCCGGGTCAAGCTCATGAAATGGTCGAAGATCCCGACGATTTCTCAAAATCTCCGCCTCAGTCTCCTAATTCTTCCACTCGCAAGGTCTTTTTACACTATATACACACACACACACACACAGGATTTGCTTCAACTGCAATACTGTTGAAATTATCAGATCTCAATTTTGCGTGCATTTGCTTTTTTTTATTGCAAGTAGTTATGGCAAGCTATAAGATTGTTGAATCTGAGGGTTTTGTATTGTAATTATATTGTAATATTTTGTTTTGGGTAAAAATTGGGTGTGCTCAGTTGAACGATTGCATCCTACTAATTAAGTTATTTGGGGGAATATAAGAATGTTAATAAGCTCTCTTTTACCAAAATGAGAGACCCATTTGACTACATAAGACAAGGAGCTAGAGGTTCTACTCAAACAAATAAATCACACACTGGCATCTCTGCTCTAAGTATGGAAAATGTGCTGCTATAATTATTCACCACTCTTTGAAAACCTGAAATGTTATTAGAATTCCAATGTTTTCCAGCAGATCAGGTTCACAATTGTGTGCCCCGAGAACATTATGATAATGAGCTCCAGACCCAATTTAATTAAACTCTTCACTAAAGTAAATAATTGGACAGATAAATATGAATGTACTGTAACACTGATAGAAACATAATTCTTAATGTTATAACTTTCTGTCTGCCTGGGCCTTGTGCATATAAGGCGTAGAGGTGGACTGTACCTATGTCAATCAATTAATCATATATAATGCATGGTTACAAGTGGCAAAGCGATCAGGATTAAAATGGAAACAAGCAAACGTGGAGAAATAAAATGAGGATAATGTGGTACGATATACTTTGTCTAAGATATTAGGGTGCAGCTTTATATTAATTAATTAATGTTGAAGGTACATAAGTATCTGTTTGAACACTCTCAAGCAAGTTATACAGTAGGAATTTAAAGATACTAAATCATGCTATGAATGTAGAACTTTGACAATAATAATCTTTGATTTGGATTTGGAATTTGGATGGTATTTAGTCTTTTTGTTTCAGCAGAAACATCAGTGATTCTTGGTAACCAGCTATGAATCCTTATTTCACAGAACGAAGACTTGATTGTTTCCAAAAAATGCTAATCAATTGTTACTATAACTTAGAAATGGAAGAGTAAAGTAACAGTAATGAAAATTTCAAATGTCTGAAATCTGGTCATTTATGATGAAGATGTTTGATGAGCTTTAGAGGGCGTTTGTTACAGGTTATTTGAAATAGTCGTATTAGATATCCGATAATGTGTGTTGGTCATCCTAATTAATCGTGTTTGTTACATTGGTAATCTTATATTCCCGGTAGTCACATACCCGGTAAAGTGCCAAATTTCCCACCTGAAGTGCATATTCGGATGACCAAAAAATAGGTGGTAATCCAAGGTTATCACATCTTGATCATCTTGAGATTTTTCTATAAAAAAAAATATCCATCATATTTTAGTAAATTAAGTATAAATATCCTTATTTAAACATAATTATAAAAAATTTACCAAGAAACTGCCCATATATCAAACACTCTTTTCTTTATTTTAATAATTTGGACATATATAAATGTTCTAATTTTTCTTATTCATCTTGTTTGTTGTTTATTATTTGTAAGTTTAATCTATTATTGTGCTTAATTTGACTTAATTAATTAATGTTTATTGATATATTAATAATTGAGTATATTATAAATTATTATTTTACAAAAGTAATACAAATTTAAATATATTTTATCAAATACTATTGAATTAACTAGTTGTACAGTATTTTGGGCGGGTGATTTTATTTGACAAAAATTCATTGGTGAATTATTTGACATAAATTAGTATATGGACATTCTAGTAAAAGGTTAGTAACAGGTGAATATAAAAAAAAATATACCCGTAATCTTGAATTCGTACCAAACGACAACTATTACCGGTAATCAAAGTACTTATACTAAAAAAAATGATACGATATGACCAATTTCTATTTCCAGTAATCAAATACCCAATAATTTGAATTTTGGTGGGTATCTTACATAACTTGTAACAAACACAGGGTCCTAAACAATCTCTAAAATTTTGAATTTAGTTCTCTTTTGAAGAGTATATATGAATTTGGTTAAATCCCAGAATAAACCTATGTTGATTATCAAATTATTATCTGGTTATTTTTTAATTGTATAGCTTTGCTTCTCTTAATAAGAGTAAGACCACTATACTAAATTGACAAATAGCAGGCTTATTATTTCTTATACAGTAGTTTTTTACTCGGATTGCTTTGGGCTCATTCAGACTTCATGTTTTCATGCAAGTTTAATTGCATACTCATTGAGTATGGATGGATTCAGTAAATGAGAGTTAAATTACATGTTCATGAGGCTGTGAAGTTGTGACTGATACAAGTAGTATTTTTGAGTAGTTTTTTTTACAATGAATATCTCTCCCAGGAACGGAGCCATTATAGGCCAAAAGTGGGCATGCTTCCTGTTGATTTTGAAAGATGGTCGTTATTTGACTTGTTATCTTATATATATATATATAGTAAATGTAAGATAATTAGATAAATGGGCCCTTTGGGACCCTCTCGCTTTATGTTTCTCTCTTGTATGTATGTGTGTCTATGACTCTCTGTGTGTGTGTGTGTGTGTGCGCGCGCGCGTGTGTAACGTACTACTAGCATATAAAACACACACATATCACATTACATATTTGTTGGTTAATTTGTGTGCTTAGTGTCCTAAGTGTAAAATAACTAGATTACATTGCGATAGTTATAACACTTTTACTTTCAGGCTTGCTATGCTGTTCTCCAGAGTTGGCTTTCAAAGAAGTTCATGACTGGATGGTAAATATGCTTCACAATAATTGTTTAAGCTTTTCTTTTTGGTTCATTATTATTGTAACATTCATTTAAATTGTGATATCTGCAGTGTGGTTCTGTTCCCTGTAGCTGTCACATTTTTTGTCACCTGGTGGTTTGTTCAGTTTTTTGATGGTTTCTTCAGTCCCATATATGAGAGGCTTGGTGTAAAAATATTTGGTGAGTTATCAAGGATGTATTTAACTTTTAACGGAATTTGAAAGGATGCAAGTTTTGAGTCTTGCTTATCAGGTCATTTTGGTTGCTGTAATTCGGATGGAGGGAGTAATCAAGTTACTGGAAGTTGGCATTATATAACTTTTTTTAATACTCCCTCCATCCAAGTTTATTTGTCCTACTTTGAAAATACACGCCTATTAAAAGAAAAAACAATTATCTCTAGATTGCCATCTTAACTACTCTATTATCATCTTTTTGTTTTAATTAATCTTCTAACTCTCTCTTGAAATAATAAAATAGAGGGGAGAGAGGAGAAAAAAGGAGTATGGTTGTGTTTTCAATGTCAAAGTTTATAGTGCTACTTTTTTCCAATGTAATGTAGTTTTTTACATTTTTTTATAAAGTTTAATAAGGGTATTATGGGAAAATAAGGTCAAAAATAGTATTAAAATAGAAAGAGGACAAATAGATTTTAACAAACCAAAAAAGAAATTATGACAAGTAAACTTGGATGGAGGGAGTAATAAGTATTGTCAATTTAGATTATAGCAGAATAAAACATTGGCGATAACATCATGTTTACTGAAATATGAATCATGATTACTTAATTTGCCATTTATATACTGTTTCACAAGTAATTGTGTAAGATCGGCCTTTTTTTAAAGAAGAAATTTCTCTTTGCCCATGTGTTTATGCATGGCATCATTTGTATCACACTGATTAGTTACGTACCTTTTTCCTTCTTACAGGCCTTGGATTCATTACATCTTTAATCTTTATATTCTTCGTTGGTATATTTGCTTCATCATGGATGGGTGCCACCATTTTCTGGCTAGGGGAATGGTTTATAAAGCGAATGCCCTTTGTAAAGCACATATACTCAGCATCCAAACAAATTAGTGCTGCTATCTCTCCAGGTGATCCCTTGTTTCTAATTATGTTTTTACATGAATGCTTGATGGGGCTTGAACCTGCAGCTTCCGCTGCAAGTTGTTTGTTGGATTAGTAAAGGCAAACTATTGTATGAAGTTCTTGTTAGGTAGGTTTTAAAACGGTTCTTATGCACATGTTTCTCGTGAAACAAATGACTAAAGATGCATTTTCTATTAATAATTACTCTGACAAGGTAAGTAATATATTTGTTTATTTCTTTTCCTTTTGTTGATTGATGATAATTGAATTCTCTCTTTAAGGTTTATGAAGATATCATTACCTAATAAAATCTATTTCTCTATCTTAGTGAATAAAGGCTTCTCTAAAATAGTGAGTTATGAACTTGTCAAAAAATATTAAATTATGAACACAAGGAACCTCTAATCTTGATTTACAAGACTACAACTAATGCATGAAATAGGTGAAGGTCATTGCTTAATTGTGTGTATTTATATATAGCAGAACTGGTATACACTTGGACAAACTTAATGATGATTGTACTATTATTCTATTAACAGAGTCCGAGTGTTACTAAAAGAAATGCCAATGACTCTAATCCTCCCACTGGCAACTTATATGACTAAACAAAAAGGAAAACAATTAGTGCCAAGGGTTTGAAGCCTCTGTGAAAAAAACTCAAAATTAAATTGACTTCAGGGTTTCAATGCTAATGTTGCTTGGGATGTCTAAATACTTGCTACAAAGTAGAAACTTGGATTAGTTTATTAGTGAGTCATCTGAGAACTTAAAGTTTTTTGGTCGGTTCAATATATTTTTTCTATTGAACAAAATTGTTTGCCTTCCATTAATTTAGATTTAGAGTAGGACTGGGAATGAATTCATATTAATGCTTCTGTTAGGGTTGTAACTGTTGGTTTGGAGAAACAAGAACATACATATAATTATATTGTAAAACAGCGGAAGCATGACATAAATCGAATTTAAAATTTTCTAATTCCAGGAATTACCTTATGCAATATTATTAATTGAGGAAGGATAAAAGTTATACCTTATGAAGATGATACAACTCCTTGCTATGATCTTCAAGTTTCAATCCTTTGATCCTTCGTGGTTCTTCAATTTCTCGGATCAAACGTTCTCTACCCCAGTGTGCAACGCAAAGTTGATCCACCAAGAGTATATTGATTGAAGAAGTAAATTTAGGTTCTTCAAGACCTTGGTGGTTAGCCCTAATTTTTTCTCTCCTATCTCTTAGGTTTTGAGAATACTGATAAAGAGATGCATTAGCATTAGTCTTCCACAATAAGATCTCTCTTATTTATAGATTAACCCTCCCTCCTAAAAATCTTTTAGGAGTTAGGGTTTTAATTCAATTCCCAATCTAATTAGGAACTAAATTATATAATAATAATAATAATAATAATGACTTCTCTTATTAATTTATAATTATAAATATTAAGTTATTTAATTTATTTAACTAATAAATTAAATACACTTAATTTATAATAATAATAATAAGACTTCTCTTATTAATTTATAATTTAGTATTTCTAAAATACTTAACTATAAATATTAAGTTATTTAATTTATTTCACCAATAAATTAAATATATTTAATTTATTATTATTAAGCCAATTACTTCTAAAATTATATTTCTCTTTATGGTGTGACCCTTCATGTTCAATGTTAAGCCGGTAGTAGAATAAATAATTTAGAATCATTCTAATATTATTTATAATGAATTAAACTCATTTAATTCAAATATAAATAAATAATATGTATTCTACATCATAGTGACACCCTACAATAATGTATCATGACTATCCGGATAATATGAAAGCAACGTTTAATCACAAATAACTTATTCCGTGAATAGTTAACGTACAATTCAATCCTTCTACCATAAAATGTTTCGATTAAACATAAGACATGGAATTACTTAGAAGTCTTATTTATTTAATCATATGCATTTTAATTCACAAATTGCACAACTCTTCTGATTAATATAAATTAAAAACTCCTTTCTAATTTTCATTCACCTTGACCAAGGATTTCTGAATTGTCACTTAACGAATCGCATATGACATTCTCTCCCTTTACTGGAAGTGGTAGACATTTGTTGATCATTCACCTACCTCCATGTACACTTTATTATACCCGAACATACCCTATTATACTCCCAAAGATTATTAAGTAATATGAAAAAGCATAACTCAGAATACACAAGATACTATGATGATCTCAAGTTCAAGGATCACTTGTACTACTATCACTATAGAAACTTCTATTGTCAGACAAGTAAAACACTATTTTTCATTTAAGCAAGTCACGTTCAGTGAACTTATTCTCCAATAAGTACCTACATACTTGCTTAAGTGTCTGTATACAAATAATTATGAGATCAATCATCCTCTTCAACACAACAAGTATAATATGTACTAATCTATTCGGAATCAGTAACCCCACATTAGTGATCCAACGATTAGGAATATTTAATTTTGAGCTATCTAGAATTTAGATTTCATTAGCATGATCAACATCATTATTCTAAAAGCATTGATCCAAAACTATGAGTTTATCACATTTATTTAATTCAACCAATTAAACATAGATAAAGAATGTCTTTAATAAATTAAACTCTTATTAATAAATGAGCAAGATTACAAAATAAATGCTTATCAAATCCAATGTGATTGGCTTGAGGGCATACTACTTTCAGTAACAAGGTGTAATTAGCGGACTTGGGGAATCGTCTATAATATCTCTTGCTGTTATGGTAAGCTATCTTCTTCTCCATCACTTTAATGAAAATGGTTTTAGTTTGTAAGCTAATTTTGTATGGTTGTTACAAGGTGTTAGCAATTATCTATAATATCTCTTGCAATTATGGCAGCTATCTTCCTCTCCATCACTTCATAAGGAATATGATTGTAGTTTGTAAGCTAATTTTGTACAGCTCGATCTAGTTCTCTGGTTCTCCTGCTTTACTGAGTCTTCATGTGCTGATTGCTTTTTCACTTTCCTAGAAAATCTAATTGCGGATAGATGACTGGGATATATATTTTCATCAAATTATTTGATACAGTTTTTTTTTTGTGCGCTTGTTAATTAGTAACAGTATCTTTTTATCACATTCAGACCAAAACACCACTGCTTTTAAGGAGGTTGCAATTATCCGCCATCCTCGTCTTGGTGAATATGCTTTTGGCTTTATTACGTCAACATTCATTCTTCAGGTACCTGCAACGTATCTTATAGATGATCTTTTGAATTTGCCCTGTGGACTTCAAAGTTGTATGTTTGTAAATCAAGTGTCTGTGTCTCTAGACTATAAAATTCTACGGTTTTCTTCTTTTTTGCAGACTATATATATATATATATATATATATATATATATATATATATATATATATATATATATTGGGATTTGATGGTATGAGTGTCTTTAGCAATTGAGGTTCATGTAATAGCTATTTATGTGGGGGGGTTTTGGACACCAAAATATGTAGTTATTTTTCTTAGTCTGCTAGAGTTTGTTCACCGGTGAGGAAAATCAAATTACATAATCAGGAGTGGTGGTTTAAAGAAATGCATGTGTTTGAACTTTGAATTCGTCATAATCTTTTTTTGTTGCTTTTATTCTCCTTATTTGTAATGACTGATGATGTAAGTGCCATATGACATCCAGATTATTAAAATTAAAAAAATAGAATAAATTATTTAATTGTCGGATTCTTAAAATCAAAAAGGTATAAATTATTTTAATTCTCTTATCATGGATGTTTTGATGCTCAGCAATGTGGCCCCTAGTCTTTTTCTGCCTTTTTGTATCTGACTGTCAACTGGTTAATTGCAGAGAGAAAATGGAGATGAAGAGCTATGCAGTGTTTATGTCCCAACTAATCATTTGTACATTGGGGATGTATTTCTGGTTAATTCCGAGGAAATCATTAGACCGAATCTTTCTATTCGAGAAGGCATAGGTTGGTTTGTTGCTATGCATCCATCATCCAGTTGTTTTTTTCCCTTTGTTTTTAAGAAAAATTTAAATGCAAATACAGACATATATAGCAAAAGTGTTCTTTCCATATTGGCATTTATGGAAGTTGCAACAAACCGATAGCATATGGAATTTTACTAAATCATTCTCATGTTTCATGTTCTGATTAATATTTACTGTGATTAAATTTCTGTGTTTGTGTTGTCTTTTTCAAGAGCCTACGCCTCACTATAGTATGAATATATTTTCCGAATTTTACCTCTCTGATTTTATGCATAAATTCATCAAAATTCTCACGTCACAAGGGGGATTTGTCTGCTTTTTTAAACATAATTCGTGATTACTTGCTCGTTTGATTTATTTATTTAACTCTCTTTTCTCTTGTTTTCAGAGATCATTGTTTCAGTGGGAATGTCAATGCCACAGATTATTTCTCCTTTGGAAAGGGTTGCTCGGCAGAATGACAGGATCCCTCTTAATAGAATGATATAAAGGACAACCATCCTCAAGACATGTAGTATGTGATTTCATAGCTGTTTTACCTCGATTCTGTTTCCTATACGAATCAAAAAGATTTGTTTAGTGATAAAGATGGTTTAGTCTGATGTTTGGTCCTTGATATAAGTGATTAGAGATTCTGATGGGAAAAGAAGCCTTGTTTGTTGGTCAGTTAGGAATTCTGTTTGTGAATTTAGGTTACATTAACTCGTGTATTATGTCAATTGACTTTAGTCTCCATGGTGTAAAAAGAAGTGGAAAATGCTGAATTTGTTGCTCGTGTAGATTTTTTTTTGTAAGAATGGTGGTGTAAGTTCTAAGTACTAACCTTCTTTCTCTCTCTCTCTCTCTATAATATTTGGGAATGGCTATGTTTACCTATTTTCTAAGTATTCAAGTAACAAAAGATGATAATAAACATCAAGGAAAATAAGGGCATATATAAATGAGACCTCGAGTGCTTTCAAAATAGCTAGGAAGGATACTTGTATAAACGAGCTGGAGTAGCTCAGTTGGTTAGAGCGTGTGGCTGTTAACCACAAGGTCGAAGGTTCAACCCCTTCCTCTAGCGTATTTTTTTGTTGACTTTTTGTTTTTGCTACTTTTAATTCACATTATTTTACTTTTTGTTTTTGCTACTTTCAATTCACATATTTGCTTAGTATTTATAATATAAGATGATTTAGGTCAGCTGCCATGCATATTGAAGTCATACAAAAAGTTAGAGAAGAAATAGCCAAGCAGTTTTCCTAATACAGTTTTTGTTGTTTTGTTACATTCGCATATTTGCTTACATTTGTTAAAACTTTTAAATAGGATCGGAGAGCCTGAGGTAGGCATGCAAGCCGGCTTCGTCTGGGCATGTCAGATATTAGACTTTGATCATGCCAGATTAGATTGTTGACTTTTGACCTCTAGGCCAAGTCAGACCTTGGTTGCTTGACTGATCTAGTTTTTTTTAATGTTACATATTATATATTAAAAATATAAATTAATAAATTTTATAAAAATGATGCAAGTTTTTTGAGATTTATTTTATTTTAACATTCTACTACACACCAATATAAGTTGAATGATTAGAACAAAAATAAATATATTCCTCTTAAATTACAGAAAAATATAATTTAGATGTAACTGGAATATAAAAAAAATTAATTTCCTAAATATATGTCTAATTGTCTACTATGCATTTCGTAAAAATTATTGTAGATTACCTAAATACTGTATATTATACTTTTATTTTTTAATATAAAGTTAGTTTCGATTTTATTTTCTTATAGTACTAGGATCGGTTGGACATATATTTTGTAAAGTTTAAATACACATATATCTTTTCATTTATGGTCATTAAACACTTACATAGTTATATTTCAAGTATTATTTCTAGTTAGTTTTTTAATTACTTTATGAAATTTTTATTTAAATTGGTACAACAGAATACCTAAAAAATAATCAAAATCATAAATCCCCCTAAAAATTTACCATATCCAAATTAATGAAGAACTTGTGTATTTACAAGAAACTAACTTATTATTAATATTTAATATTAAAAATTAGTTTATTGATGTATTAATTAATGTTAATATTTAATTAACATTTAAGTAACAAAGAATATTAATAAAATTTTATTGTTAAATATTAGTAATTTAGTATTTACAATAAATTAACTTATTATTAATATTTAATCAACTAAGTAACTAACTTATTATTAATATTAAATATACTAACTAGTTATATTCGTTGAAGATGTATATTAATTAAATGTATCTATAAAAAATCATGAATGAATAATTAAAAATTTAAACTTTATTGATGTATTAATTAAAACTAATGTATTATAATTTATAAATTGCAATAATGAATAAGTAAAAATTTATACTTTAGTGATGAATAATTATAAATTTAAATTTTAAAAATTATAAATAATTGGATAAAAAATCATGTAAAGTCTCAGGCCAGGCCAGGCCTCATGCCAGACCCAGTCAGGCCAGGCCCAAGGTCTGGCCAGACCCCAGGCCAGGCCAGATTTTTGTCTAAAAATAACGGCCTTTTCAGGCCTTGACCAGGTCGGGCTTTGCCCAGATCGGACCAAGGCTAAGCCACATGCCTTGGGCCTTTTGTGCATCCCTAGCCTGAGCGTTGTGTGCCACACAGGACACTAAAACACATACTTGAAACCGAATCTGGCCCAAAAGTTTAAACTATTAGATTTTGAGCCCATTATTAAAACCCTTCACACTTTCACACTTTCACACTTTCATTATTTAATAAGAGGAGTCTTATTAATATTAATATTATTATTATTATTTAATTTCTAAATGAGTTTGAGAATTAATTTAATATTAGTACTCTCATTTATTCCTAATAGGATTAAGAGGTAAATTAATTAAAAGAGTTTAATTAATAATCCACAATATTATTAGGGAGCCTAATTAATTAAATGAGTTTAATTAATTAAATAATACCCTAATAAGGGTTAACTGATATCTTTATAAGAGCATCCTTATATTAGATATCAGAGAGTGTATGTGATTATACGTGATTTCAACAGTTGGAGAGTACGCTTTTTTCTATACAGATATAAAACTAGGGTTTGAGCCAAAACAACCTTCTTCTTGATTCTTCTTTTTCCTTGGTGGATCACCTCTAGAGGCCAAACGTTTGGGTGGCTGACATTGATCAAAGGAAGGAAACAAACCCGCGTAGTTAAGGAGATCATGAAGGATTAGGAGTTGAACTTGTACCTGAGGAAGCTCGGGTCTTCAAGGGTATGATTCTGATTCTTCTATAATTTTAATTGACCGATAATCAAAGCACAAGAATGATCTTGGTTTATGGTTTGTAAGAAATTTTAAAATCTGTTTTACATCGCTTCTGCTATTTATATATGATTTGATTGTATACTATTGTTTCTAGCAAACCTAACAGTGGTATCAGAGCCAATCTTGTGCTAATTATCAGTCTTTGTGATTCCATGTATGTATTATATGCGATTGGGTCAGATTACTGGCAACAAAAAAGTTTTCTATTTCTGCGACGTGGCGTAGCTGCGCCGTCTCTAGTTCATTCTGGAGCACAGCTGCGCCGGTACCCAGATCTAGTTTCCTGGATGAGCAGTGCAGCTGTGCCGTGTCCTAGTTCATTCTGGGTGTAGCTGCGCCGTTACCTGGAAATCAGTTTCTAGCCTTAAATCGTAGCTGCACCGTGTCCCAGTTCATTCTGGGCACAGCTGCGCCTTTGGGCATAATCTAAAAAACTTTTGTTTTCTTTAATTAAATAAATGATTTATTTAATTGATAAAAATTTAAAATAAAGATATTTATTTTATATGAAATATGATTTCAGATTTGCTAAAATTAAAGAGTTTAATTTGGATTTGGTTTTTGATTAAAATAAAAGAGTTGATTTTGTTTCAAAACTAAAATTTAGCAAACTTTTGCCCATTAATTGATATTAATGCATATATGGAATGAATTTATTTTTATGAGATTAATGTTATTTATTGATACATATGATGATATGTATGATAATAAATGAGATTAATTATGGACTATGACCAATGTGATTGGATTTTATTTTGGATGAATGCTTGAATGTATGGATTTTATTAAATGGGGTCTGCGTACCTCGTCTTTTCTGGTTTTCTTGTTGTTGTAAATTCTATCTCTCTCCTATGTACTTCCCCTTGACTGCTGATCAATGTTTCTATTTAAATGAAATAGTTAATGTAATAGGATTAGTTAGAATTTCTCGAAGAACCGGAGATCAAGGAGCAATGAGCGCTTGAAGACCCGTTTGTAATAAAGCCCGCGTTTAAATGTAATAGTTATATTTAAATGTTAATTCTTGCACCCTTAGGGTTTGACCTTTTGGTTCACTTGGTGGCTCTAGTGAACCAAATTAGAATAAAAGTCCATAATCAATACATGTAGAATATAGTATTTTATATTTGCATGCTAGTATTATATATATATATATATATATATATATATATATATATATTATGCAAACATACTTTGCATGGTTAATAATATGACGCGTATTTTATATATATGTGCATGCGCGCTAAACAAGATGGGACTAATAATAACAAACCCCTCAAAGAAATTATATTAAGTTGTAACGTTCAAAGATACTTGGAATATCGAACATCGCCTTCTAGCATAATAAAAACAATAGAGAATTGAATATTTAATATGAGTTTGTTGTGCACACACAAGGCACGTATTAAATATTTGAGATGTTTTTATTACATATGAGGTTTATAAGGAATTGAATATTATCGCTTTGTTGTGCACACACAAGGGCTGTAATTTTCTCTTCACTTATATGGAAATGTTGGGTATGACTTAACTTAAATCATTTTAGTTCAGATGTTCACACACTTGACCATTATGATTGAAGATGCAAAATATAAGAAGTTACATGATGATGTAATTGACAAGAGTTGTCTACCTATTTCTTTATATGTTGTACACACACAAGACTATATACATTTGAAATGTGATCATTATTCTTAGCAAATCTTTAATTAGATATTGCCAAACTATATAATGAGGGTAATATAGTTTGAAGAAAATAGTGGGAGATACCAATATAAAATAAGACCTTATTTATTTTGATAAAATAAATTAATAAATGAATGTTTGCTAAAATATCGTCTTTTTACATGCAGAATTTTGAAAATGTCACATTCACTATTTTCACTGCGAAGCATACTTGATGCTAACAAACTGACCGAACCAAAATTAACGGTCTGGTTAAGGAATCTGAGAATTGTTCTCACTGCTGAAAATATTTCTTATGTCCTAAATTCCTCCGTCCCTCAAAAACTTGCTGAAACAGCCTATGAGGAAGAGATTATTACTTTTAAGAAGCGGCAAGATGATGCATCTTTGGCTCAATGTATCATGCGCTATCCATGGGTAACGAGCTTCAGCGTCAGCAAGAAACCATGGATGCTCCTGCTATATTGTTGCACCTACAAGAGCTGTATGGTGAGCAAAGTAGGACTAATAGATATGAGATATCTAAGGAGCTCTTCCGATCTCGGAAGACCGAGGGCACTACTATTGAGACTCATGTCCTAAAGACGATCAATTTGATTGAACGTCTTGGATAGCTCGGGTTCGTCATGGACGGGGAGTTGAGTCAAGATTTAATCTTGCAGTCACTCCTTGACACCTTCTCACAATTTGTTGTGAATTTTCACATGAATAAGTTAGATGTCAGCTTTCCTGAATTACTTAACATGTTGAAAACTGCTGAAGGCCACTTCCCATCCAAGAAAGACCATGTCTTAATAATGGATGATTCTTCCAAGAAAGGAAGATGCCCAAGGTATCTTCTGAAAAGAAGAAATCCAAAAAGGCTAAGGGTAAGGCAAAAGTGAAGGATCAAAAGAAGCCTAATCCAGCTAGCAAAGGAATTTACTTCCATTGCAATAAGCCAGGTCACTAGAAGAGGAACTGCAAGGATTATCTTGCAGAGCAAAAGCAGAAGAAGCTTGGAGAAGCTTCGAATCCTAATCAAGGTTTGTTAATAATTTTGTCAATAGTAGCTTCAATCAAATTAGTCTTACTTTAAACAACTTTTCTTTCTTTCTTTTTATTTGTTATTTAATTCTTTTTCTATTTTTTGTCTTTCTTTTCAGGTACCATGGCGGAATTTAATTATCAATAGTCGTATACGAGAATGACTCAGCCAAGGGGAGCGGAGATTGATGGACTCGCGACACTTTCTGCATTATCAGCACAGATTGAGACACTTTCGAGGAGGTTAGACGCTTTTGCAGCACAACGTCGTCAAAGTGTGGTGGTTACTTGTGACTATTGTGCTAGAAATCATCTGAGTTATCAATGCACCACCAGTTTCGAGCCGGTACAATATGGCGGTGATTACCCCAACAATTGTGCTTATACAAACAACTATTATAAGGATTGAGGGTATCACCCATATTTTTCATGGAGCCATACTTATGAAGACCAATACATACCAGAATTCTCATGTCAACCTCCATTGCCACAAGAAGAAAAGTCAAAGTTGGAGGAATTCCTGTCAAAGGTCATAGCAAACCAAGAGGAAAGGATGATGAATCAAGAAATATCGAGCCATAATTTTCACAACCAGATGGAACAACTCATCACTACTTCCACACATGGTCCTCAATACATGGATTCCAAAACTGAGACAGATAATTCAGGGTTAGAAGAATTGTTGTCCAAGTTCGTAGCATCAAATGAGGAGAAGAGGATTAATCAAGAGAGGTCAATTCAGAATCTTCAGAATCTTTTAGATCGAATGTTCAAAGCCGTGAACAATTGTCCTCAAAATAATTGGTGTTATGATATGGATTCTGAGATTGACGAAGTTCCCAAACCAAATCTACAGCTGGATGAGCCACTAGATGATGAAATAGAGGAGACAAGTGGGGTTACTGAAAACAATATCGGTGAAAAACTGTGACACCCCCAGATCTAGATACTTTATTCTCACAAGATTTGGTGTTCACTATCTGTACATTCATACTATCTACCCAAATAAAATAATATTTAAATCATAAATCCTCCCCTTAAATAGGGTTACATCATTAAATTCAAAAATATCCCAGGTTATCTAACCTTTAAACATCATTTAAGTGCGGAATTAAATTATTACATTACATCATTATTAAGAATCTATGATCATAACAGTAATCAAAAGTACAAATCAGCATCACTTGTACATTTTCCCCTTTCCTTTGCTAGTTGAAGGCTCATCTACCTTCTCAACTTTAGCTGCAATGAGTATATAAATATGTAAGAGTGAGCAAAACAATTGCCCACTGGATATAACAATGAATCAACAGGAGAAAAATAATAATAACTGCCAACTATAGGCTCATCAAAACTGAATAGTACTCGAACAATGATAATCAAAAACTGGAATCCAAAATATGGAATATATATAACTGAGGGTCATAAGACCATAAACTATGTCCACAGTTGCGAGTAATCTTTCAACTCCAACTTTAACAGTTATAAGACTATAAGGACTCCTCGTACTTAGGGGGATCAGCCATTCATATAATGTTTTGTACACAAACATTTCAACGTTAAGCGTAAATTATCCCCTATTAATAATAGGGTTGTTCATCTCAGTATTTAGAGTACAAGTGTGACGCCCCCAAAATAGGTATACATCACCCATCTTGAGTCGCCAAATACATGGTACATAATACAAATGCAAACTTAATTATACAACAGTCGTGTAATATACGACAAAATATAGCTGAGAGTTTAAACATGAATGTTGCCTTCTAGACAATATCCACTCTCAAATAGAGTCCTCATTATATTTATTGTCACACTATTTTATAGAATAATGAGGACTACTAATACACCATCTCGGACCATCACTCCGTTTCCCGACTAGTCCTGGTTACGTTCTCATTTCCTGAAGATAACAATGAAAGCAAAAGGGTGAGCTCAACTAGCCTAATAAGAAATATTATGACTAAGATAATGCAAAATAAATTATCATTAGTCTTCAACAATGTTAAACTGATAAAATACAATAGACATCAAGTTTAACTGCAACGGAATAAGCAATCCATTAGAAGAGTCAAGTAGAGCAT
This sequence comes from Panax japonicus, assembly GCA_020205505.1. Lineage (NCBI taxonomy): Eukaryota > Viridiplantae > Streptophyta > Magnoliopsida > Apiales > Araliaceae > Panax > Panax japonicus. The sequence goes on from JAINUV010001469.1 coordinate 489,454, forward strand.
GATATCTACTATCTTCTATGATTTAAAATGTTTTCATCAATTTTTATCGCTGAGACTCAGCTTAATAAATAAACCACATCATCGAGTCATCCCTGCACTACGGGCCAAGAATATTCATTAAATCATCAATGGTCATGACTATACTGAATAACCCATGGTCATAATCATACCAAAAACTGTCCAACAATGTACTACAGGCCACTGAGGACTTTTACCACATCATTTATAACATTACAGGTCATGATTATACCGAATGATCCCTGGTCATAATCATACCAAGTCCATCTATGCACGTAAGCCAAAGATGACTTTCATCATAATATAAGCATGAGGATGATGACAATGACATAATAATTCAATAAAATAAGTTCAAGAATAAATTTTAAAGATTTATAAGTTAATTTATCCTGAAATCAATTACGTCCAAATTGTCAACATGATATTGCTTTTTGGAGTAAAATTCAAGAATGCTCAAAAGAATATTTCCATGAAAAGATACTGGATGAAGCGCAAATATCCAGGATATTCTACTAATTTCATGGAGTATAGAAGCCAAAACTTTAACCAACTGAGTATAATAAAATATATGAAACTGCAAATGGATTTTCGCCCGCCATGCGGTAATCCATGTAGATAGATCATTTCCACAATTTAATAAGGAATGAATACGAAGGATCATTCACCATGCATGCGGTAATCCACATAGACAGGTTATTCCAACAGAATAATAAAGAATGGAATAACAGAAGAATTCACCAGGCATGCGATAGACCGCACAAATAGGTTATTCTCAATAGAATAATAAAGAGTGGAATAACAACAAAATTCAACAGGCATGCGATAGACCTCACAGACAGGTTTATCCAACAGAATAATAAAGAATGGAATAACAGAAGAATTTCACCATGTATGCGGTACTTCGCATAGACAGGTTATTCCAACATAATAATAAAGAATGGAATAACAACTCTTACGAGTATTGAAAGAAAATAACTCTCTTCATGAATACGAAAGAATAATACTCCTTACCTTAGAAGAAACTGGATATTGAAATAGTGAGGTAGCAGACTTCTCTTCTTCTTTCTCTCTATAATTTCTCTCTATAATAATTGCTCTAAAGCTTTAGTGAATTAGTGAGAAATGAAGGAAAAATGAGCTTCTATTTATAGGAAAATATAGTTTCGATAATTGCACGTTTTGGGGCTCGAAATATTAAAGTATAATACCTTTCTCTTTTTCTTCATTTTTAAATTAGTCCTGCAAGTATTATCAAACTTGCACCACCTCCCCTAATAGTAAATAATGTGAATCAATAGTTCAATCATGTGAATCAATAGTTATAATCATGTGAAATATGAATTACAGTATAGTACCTCCATCTATACCTCCATTTTTAGCATAGTCGTGTAAGTATTATCAATCTTGCACCAACTCCCCTAATAGTACAAGAATGTGAATCAATAGTACACACATGTGAACAAATAGTTATAATCATGTAAATTAATAGCAATTAATTGCTCATTTATCCGATTAATTACCCGACTGGTCAATATAACTTCCAGACATCAATTAATATTGAAACAAATGTCAATTTCCACTAACACTAATAATTTCAACAAAATGGAACTATCAATTTCATCTTTAATCAGCACGAACTTATTCATCATTAATATTATAATTCACAATATTTAACAAACAGGTCATTCCCAAGAAAGAGGGGGCTTTCTGATAAGGATTTCTCCTTATTGGCGTGCAATTAGGTGACCAAACCTCTCATTGACAGAACTTCTAGACATTGTCAATATTGCAAATATAATATAAATAACTTTGTCGTCTCAATTATTGATTTAATAATATAATATATTATGCAGATGATACTGTGACAATAATTGAATCAATAATATGAGAGATATGATGCAGCAATTACTGTAGCAATAATTGAGTATAACTGAGTGACTTCTTACGTAAGCATCAATAATCAATACCGTGTGCTACTATGCAACCACGCGTATTACTGTACTTTTACTACCGGGTAGTTCAGCAGTTTTAACGGTAACACTTTCACCGTTATTTTTATAAAAAGATAATTATGTCATTTTCTAACTACGACAATACTTCCGTTGTGGGGTCCACCAATGATTGTACCATCGTACGAATATTCTCTATTAAAATGAATATTCCCCAACCAATTGAATATTATATAACCACTTGCTTACTTTGCAAAATTTGTAAATATTACCCACAACTATAACATTATATCAAATCCACACCATAATATTCAAAAATATATTTCGAGAAAATTATTTTTTATTCATAAAAGTTGGGGTCTTACACAAATCCGCACCAAATAAAGTTTGGTTTGGATAAGCTTTCAAGGGTAATTTGAAGTTTAACGAACATCAACTAGAGGACTAGTTGAATCAATAGTATTTGATAACACAACAGTTGTTTTAATAACAACATAACATAGAATAATTGAGAATCATAGTGAACTGATTATACATATTAAACTCATGCTTGAAATAACTATAGAGCATAAGTATTTAGCAAAATGAATAAAATGGTTAACCTTTGCTTGAGCAGTAAATAAGCTAAGGTTAGAGTCTTATAACATTAGAAATGAAATTACTGAACGTACATTAACTGATAACAAGCTGGAAACTAAAACTTGCACAACATGGTATTAACTCATGCAAAGAATTAAAACAGTTCATTAATAGAAACGAGAGTTCAAAAACTACGTTCATTATACAATAATAGAACTTAAGAAACTTACTTAACTATAAACAAGTTAGAATGAATCAATCAAATGAAAATTTCAAATAACATTAATGTTAAAGTTTGCTCGAATGAATTTTAGGAACAATTGACTTTTTCAATAACCGTTAAGATAAAAAGCTTGCTCAATCAAAAGAATAAAGTTACACAATGTAATAATAGAACTAACTCAATGAAAGTGTAGAGTTAGAAAACTTACTCAATGTAAAAAGAAAAGTTTAGAAACTTGCCTCGAGCATAAGCTATAAAATTAAACTCACGATCACCTACACATAATTTTAGAACCACAATACCTATTAGATATGCTAACATACCAAAACATGTACACTTCTATCTAAACTTATGATTGAAGCACAAGTCTTTCATTACCACTTACATTTCAGAAATTCCAAGTGTTTTACTTCGCAACACTTATCTAACGTTCATTGTGTATACTAAGTTATCACATAACGCGTTCTCGATTTACTAATCATTTTTGCAAGTTTGAACTTACTAACCACAATTCACTATGGTATGTTAACCTTAACATTACACATTTAACATGCTAACATAATTTCAGACCATGTTATGATGCTTTCCCAAGTCTGCAGTAGCAGCAGAAGTCAGAATCTCAAACTAGGGTATGGGGCAGCTGCGCCATACAAAGGCATGTGACTGGCGCAGTTGCGCCATTTTTTTCCTTGGCACCGGCACAGCTGCGCAGGTGCACAGACAGACGCAGAGAAGGCTAATGAACAGTAGCCAACTTTAGCCCAACAAACACAAATTTCACCCACCAAACAATGAAATTATCACGTAAAATAAATATACAACTATCATAAACACGATTGCTAACATATTCAACTACTTAGCACAATTTAACAACAACTAAAACTATTTTAATTTCTCAATTTTCATGTTTTCATGAAAAACTTAATTTTCTTGACATCCTTTACGAAATTCATCACTATAATCTCTATACTTGGCCAAATCACTTCATTCGAATTACGTTATGTTCGTTTCTTAATGAACTAACATATACAAGACTCAATTTGCGGTTTAGCATATGAATTAGCCATCAAAATGGGTACTTACATGAGCCATATGAAAAAAAATACACACAAACATACACTGTTGAAAATTTTCTTCTATTGTAAACCGAAATTAGCATGCAATTATCGTTTAAACATAATATCTAATCATCATAAACTCATGTAATCATCATAACTAATTCGAGAACATCAATTCTAAACATATAAAATTCACAGAGTATGAAAATTATTATCGTAAAACTCACACACACACATATATATATATATATATATATATATATATATATATATATATATATATATATATAAACACAAAGGTTATGTAAACATACCTTCAATTAGCGTGTAATTCTTGCTACGATCACTGGAATATGCTCACGTTCTCTTTCAAATTCTCTCAAATAATTCTCTCTAAAACTTCTTCTTTTCTTTTTCTCTGTAGTTTTTCTTAGGCCTAGGCTTAGACCATATAGATTATAGTAATGTTAAACTAAAACCAACGCTCACCTTTCAAACATAAAAACTGACATTATACTAATTGCTCTTAATGAATTATCAGTTACTAAAATTATATATATATATATATATATATATATATATATATATATATATATATATATATTATTTATATTTTGTTTAAATAATTTATAATTCAAAATTCAAAAGAAAACCATAGGGCTTTATTTGGAAAATCATTTAAAATTAAAGAGTTTATATCCTTAAGCATTGTTTAGGTAAAACTAGATTAAAACTACTTTAATTTATTTTTAATAACTCCTTATACTATAGTTATTTGTCACACTTTATTTAATCAAGCTTTCATATTTAATTTAATTAATTCAAATAATAATTAATTAAACAAATCATTTAATCACATAACTCAATACAAATAATTAACCATCACATTGAAATATCAACATAATAATAATAATTTCCTTAACTCGTAAATTATTTATTTAACGAATAATTAACCAAATAAAATCAAATCAATTAAACAAATATTTATTCAATAATAAACACATCCATTAAATATTTATATAACTCAATAAATATGTAATATTATAGAGTTTTTCTACGGCGACCGGGTCATAGCGACATTGCTAGCGACCGGTCCAAATTTTTTTTTTTTTTTTTTAAAATATCTCCCAAATAATTTATAAGATTTATTGGAACTGAAATTTTTTCAGAATAAAGTGTTTTGGATGTCATTTGGATACATGTAAAGAATATGCCTGTACAGTCTGTACAGGCATATTCTTTACATGTATCCAAATGACATCCAAAACACTTTATTCTGAAAAAATTTCAGTTCCAATAAATCTTATAAATTATTTGGGAGATATTTAAAAAAAAAAAAAAATTTTTTTTGGACCGGTCGCTAGCAATGTCGCTAGGACCCGGTCGCCGTAGAATTTTTGAATATTATAATAAAAATTCTGGAATGTTACAATAACTACATGTGAGTACCAACAATGATGAGCTTATGTTTGTAGTTCCTCAAGTGCCTTCTCCACCAAAGATCAAGGATCCAATTAGATTTGCAAAACCATGCCCACTTGGTAGTCATGTCATCGACAAGACTATTTATAATAGGAGTGCCTAATGCAATTTAAGAGCCATGGTTGAATGAAAAAAGAGAGGGTAAAGAAGGAAATCATTATATTTGACAAGCCTCAATGGCCCATTCAAATTATAGATACAATGGAGAAAACACCTAGTTGTTAGATGCTCATAAATGGGATTCTTTATACGAAAAACAAGCTGGGTGGGTTTGATTTCAGAGTTATCAATAATGGGAATCTCCCATATACTACATTGCTCCTAATGGATGGATAATTCCTCAACTTTCATAGAGGAATTGGATAACATTGACCAGACGAAGTCAGGCTGACGACTCTAAAATAAGCGCTTATTAGGAGGCAACCCAAGTTTAAATTTTTATTTTTATTAGTTAATAAATTTACATTTATTAGGATTTAATAAACGTTCTTCTATTGTGTTTACAGGTTAGTCAAGTCTAATTCAAGTGTGGTGCCCGATTTATTCTAATGTGCCTAGCCTATTCACCAAACTTAGCAGACAAGGAGGAATTTTGCTATATTTTCAGGGAAGTCCTTTGCTTTACTTTTTCCTATTTCATCCATTGAGGACAATGTCTATTTTAAGTTTGGGGGCATTTTAGTGTCATATTTCATATAGTTAGTTATTTGCATTGTAGTTCGTTATTTTTATGTATTAGCTATCGACGTCGGGATTTTTATTTGTCCCTTTCTGTTCTTGTCTTTTGGTGTTCTCATGTTAGGTGAGATTTATACGAAAAAACAAGTTTGAAAAGGTCCGACATGTATATGTCGACGATTTGACTATAAGAGTCGCCAAATGGTATTTTTAAATGGTTGTACCAACTCAACAGAGAAATGGTTTGCACATAGACCTAGTGATGTGACACTGTTTAACTGGTCTGTAAAACCGAGATTCATTAGGGTCTGGGGGCTTGATTATGGGGAGGGAATTTGTTAGGCACCCCCCCCAACATCCGTGATAACACGGTTACTGCCACTTTTCAATTTAAACTTTTATCTGAATGTGTATGTGGGTCTATGTACAGTTGTTTGGAAGTAGTGATATGCCTCATTTGCACATATATACAAAGGGTTTGAATTTTGTATAAAAGTTAAATTTTAACGAGATATGGCAATGATGTTTTGTAAAATAGGTTTTTTAAACCCTTATGCTCAATAGTAATTTAGGCCTTTGAGACTTCCATTTTATTAAATGTTGGACTGGATTGCTTTTATTATTTTCGAGATGTGAAGCATCTTCGAGAAAATAAGATACACAGCAGAGCCAAACTCCTTGTGGGCATGAGAGTCATCTAAGGAAATTCAGACACCGTGAATAATTTACAAGCTGGCTATAGTTGAAAATGTCCATCACGGAAACCAAATCTAGATTTAGGAACTGAATCTGTGATCACATGATTCCTAGGCTCACATGATAAAGCAATATGTACAAAGCTAGAAAATGGACTAGATTTGAATAAATCTAAGCATTCCAGCTTCAATGGTTCCAGTTTAGTCACCATGAACCGGTTAAAGTGAGAAATGGCTAGATTTAAGTGAATCTAGCCTGCAGGCTGATAAAACAGTTATATATATATAAAAGCTGTATATATATATATATATATATATATATATATATATATATATATATATATATATATGAACAATCAACTTCCACGAAGTGAAATATATATATGAACAATCAACTTCCACGAAGTGAAATCCAGGTAGGACCTGAAATGTAAATATATATATATATATATATATATATATATATATATATATTATATATATATATATATATATAGAAAAGCTGTGAAAAGCCACAAAGTGAGCTTCAGGCCAGAAAGAAATGTGTGTATATATATATATACAAAAGCTGTAAACGCACCGGATATCACATCCAGGCTTAATCGAATCGATTTCGATAACAGTATATACATATAAGTATTTATACATATATATAAAAGCAATAAACGCACCAGATGTTACACCTAAGCTCAATCGAATCTAGTTTGGTAACAATATATATATATATATATATATATATATATATATATAAGCAGTAAACACACCGGATGTCACACACAGGCTCCATCGAATCGAGTTCAGTAACAATATATATATATATATATATATATATATATATATATATATATATAAAAGCAGTAAGCGCACCGGATGTCACACACAGGCTCCATCGAATCGAGTTCAGTAACAATATATATATATAAGTATTTATATATATATATATATATATATATATATATATATATAAGCAATAAAAGTCATGGATCGACTATCTGGGTATACACACACAACACGACTCTCAACGTGAATAGATATATCTGGATGGAAGTGAGAAAAAGCTTAAAAATTTGAGATGTCTTATAGTGGTCTGCCAAGAAGACTTCAGATAGCTTCTGATGAATGAATATTCGGTTTCCACTGGTTAAATTACAATATGTAGCAAAACACGGGCTCACAAGTGTTTGGAAAAAGAAAACACTTAGTTTAAAATGTGTACGAAGTTAAATGGACATGGCTTCCTCGCTCTTTCTCTCATGGATCACTATAGAAATGTGTACGGAGTAAATTGGACAGGGCTTCCTCGCCTTTTCTCTCTTTAAAATTGCCACCCCAAGCCCTCTATTTATAGAGGGGGGAGCCGTTGGTAAACCTGCGGCTGCCTGGGGTGCCCCGGGGCTTTGCGGGTCCCATCATCTCAAAGTACGTGCACCCGAACAACATATATATCACTCGAACCTTCATAACTTTCAATTTAAGAGTCCGATGGAAGTGTGCCATAAAATTTTAGAAAGCTCTTTCCGAGAGATACACAATGACATAGGATTTGCCCTTTTTTGATTCTAGGAAGATGGGTCTATGACCGAAATAGCATTTTTGGGTCTCCGTCAAGTAGTCTGTTGAGCTATTTTACTTAGTTTGTGCTCGGAAGTTAAGATATGGTTCTTGTGGGACTTCTTTTGAAGAAGTTTGAGTTGAAATGATTTGATTTGAGTTGAGTTGAGTTGAGTTTGAGTTGGAAAAATGACCATTTTACCCCTCTCGAGGTTATTTCTGACTTTGGTGAGTTGTAGAGGTCTTTTCCTAGGGTTATCTCTGAGATTTTCATGCTGTTGACTCTGAATGTCCTCGGGGTTATCTCTGAGATTGGTTTGAACTCCAGAGGTTGACTTTGGGTATTAAACTTGATCTCTCGGGGCTATCTCTGGAGTTGGAATTGATGTTGTGGTCCTCCAGGGTTATCTCTGGAATGTGAAAAAGACGTTTTTGTTCTCCTGTATAGTTAATAATAGGAAAACAAAGTTTCGAGTGTCTACAGATGCCCCACTTTATCATGTTCATGAAATGCAATGGAATGGACATGATAAAGATTACTAGACACTTGAAATATGACAAGGTATTTCTAATGATGCAAATCATAATGTAATGAATGTTATGATGAATGTTAAAATGTTTTTGCAAATCGCAGTTCGCAAATCAAACATCGTATTTCGCACTTTTCTTTTGGCCAATCGCACTTCACAACTCACACATCATATTTCACATATCGTAAATCGCACATCAAACATCGCAAATCATTTTACCATTATCGGTTCCTGCTGTTGCCTATGCTGGTGTTGACTCTAATGGTTTGGCTTTTTATCGGTGTTGCTGATGCTTGTTTGATGAAGATAAGTTAAGATGTTTTCTACATCTCTGTTGGGGATGAAGTTCTGAAATCACTGGACCTTCTCGATGCATACGTTGGTAGTTTACAACGGTGCCTACCCTGCTGGTAGTTAAGTATGCTGACATTGCCCAACTGTTTCGGTTCCCACTCGAATGTTGGTATCCCTGAATTGTCTTGATGTTACGCTGGATTGATGCCAATGGTTTAGAATATTGAATCTTTCGATACCTTCGCTGAAGAAATATTCAACGGCTTGCTTCACAAGACTCCGCCCGATGTTACGCTAGATTGATGACAACAAACTGATGTTTACGACAAAATTTTTCTCTAACCTAGACATTTAATGTGCACATATATTTAAATCTACTACAGATGCATGTTAAATCTTGATGGAGATGTATGCTAATGTAACGCATTTACACATGTACAGATTATTCATGATGTGATGCCCTAAATTTATCCTTAGGAGTCTATTGTCCTAGGTTGATGCACATTTTAAATTGTCTGGAGTAGAAATTAACCTCACCCTTTTTGAGGCAATTTGGAGTTTCTTTTCGCTATTGGGTGCTTGTGCCCCATTCCTTTGTGTTTTTGATTTGTAACCCGGCTGGACCGATGCCTTGAGTGTCGCTGACATCCTTGGAGGGTGCGGCTCATTCTTTCACTGCCCAACTTTGAACTTTGTCGTAGAGGCCTCAACTTGTGGGGACCTGACGTAGGTTAACATGTTTGATGGTGTAGATTTTATTTGCTAGACCTTTTGTCGTTAGCCTTCTGCTCTTGAGTTAAGGACTTTTTTGAAAAAAATTCCCCTTCTTTTGTAGGGGTAATCTTATATCGCCATGATTTCTTTCAGGAGTCCTCCCCTTTCTTTTGATGAGAAGCTTGATCCCACCTTAAACTCCTTCAATTTCTTGAAATTGGAAGATGCCCTAGTCCTTTCGTATGTTGATGCCACGGATTCATATGAGAAACTCTCTTTGTTGACCAAATCGCGAGTGAGTAATATCCTGCATATTAAGAGAAAAAAATGCACCAAAAGGTTGACAGCTCGGCCGTCAAGAATAGTAAACTCTTGTGAATAAGGCATTTGAAGTAAAAGTTTATGAGTTATGAAATCGCAAAGAAATTTTGAAACATCCATGGTCATTATAAATGGGTAGGATTAGATTCAAAAGACTTATCTCCCAATATCAGAGATACTTCATCTTCGCTCTAGACGTTATTCTTCGTAGAATTGACTTCATATGACAAACGCACTATGAGTGACACAATTCTTAGCAGGGGCTTCACTTCTATGCATTGGAATTTTTTTCTTTTTTCTCACTTAATCTTGTCTCGTTTTCTTAGGCTATTCAGAATTACCCACGTAACGAGTTTTGGATCAATGACTCCCAAACCGGAGGGCTTTAGGGCACTAGGTGTTAAGACACCCCTTTGGGTTTACTGGCTCGAGTAATAAATGCCACGCTTCGAGACAAGTCAGGCGATCACTCTATTCGCTTCTTTACCTGAGTTTGACAGGTCCATTTTCTTAGGCTCTAAGTCACCCATATAGGGAGCATTGGGCCGGTGACTCCCAAACCAGATGGCTTTAGGGCACCAGGTGTAAAGACACCCCTCGGGCTTAATTACTCGAATAACCTATGCTACGATTCGGATCTGCTTAGGTTTAGCCTTTTCTTTTTCAATGCTTGTTTTCTTAGGTGCTAAGTTAGCTTATGTAATGAGCGTTGGGCCGATGACTCCCAAACCAGATGGCTTTAGGGCACCTAGTGTAAAGACACCCCTAAGGCTTAATAACTTGAGCAACCTAGGCCACGATTCTAGACATTAGGCTGGCGAATTATCTTTTATCTTTTCATTAATTGCCATTATTTTTGCCATAGCTTCATACCCCACAACTAAGAGTAAGGGCAATCACAAAGTGCAGACATGCATATAAGGTCAAGTCTGTTCCAAAAAGCACTTTGAACTAGGATGTCGTGCCTAATCAAAAGATTGAAAAGTCTTAATTCTCTAAACATTCCCGTGATTCTCACCCCACGGACGCTTATCAAAATTAATCCCATTCATAACAAGTTAAGTAAAAACCTCTTTCGAAGAAAGAATACTTAACATGTATATTATCATTAATGCATGTAAATGGAGACTAAAATCTCATAAATAGATGAAATAGTCATACGTCACATGTGGATTATTAATTCTGAGAACAATATGATTGGAAAAGACCAAATGATTATACCGAATTGCCAGTGAGATTATATGAGGGAAGCTCTGATGATGATGGACCATGTTGATGGTGTTAACTGATGCATTTTCCTCTTTAAGGTGGTTGATAAATGCCCTATTGTTGAGTTGTTACTATTTCTGAGATTGCCCCAGCCTGGTTGTGTGACGCCCCCAAATTCGTGTCCTCTGACCCCGGTTCGGTCATCACGATAAAATACAAACATCCACCTCTAAACAACATACAATAACTAAAATGCGGAATATAATAAATGTACGTCGTTCATTCAAAAGGTGTTACTAGTCCCAAGATACGATAACCTTAATATCATCTTATAAACATACCCTAAAATAAATGTTAGGGTTCATATTAAATAACAGTAATTTAAACTAAGCGTAAGGTAAAGTCTGCTCCTTGCCACTATTCTACATCTTTCCTTTACCCTTGTCCTTCCACGAGGTCTCGGGCTTAGCTGCAATATAATTCATAATATAGCAAGGATGAGCAACAAGTTCGCCCAACAAGTTTAAATACAACAATAAGGATATATCATGATGAATAGAAAATATCTTACAATGAATTCAACAATATGAATATTAGAAGCAAAGCCAATGATTGCTTTTAGAATAACTGCTAGTCAAATAGACTTTGAACTATAACACTCCAATGGAAACAATAGCTAATTGACCCTTTGGTTACTGGCTACATAATAAGTACTTGAAGGGATCAGCCTCACGTACACTATGTATATGCATAATATTTAAATCTGCTCTTTGTATCTTATATTAGATACCTGGGGTTCTCCACTATCATAAAAGGGGTGTTCTTTCAGTCTAAGAATCCTTACCATCAATTGATTTGGAGAGCTTTTATAAAACTTCATACTCTTGTCTGATCGAACAAAGGTTCAGACTCTATCTAACACAGTTCAAGAATTATTGAACTTTAAATGATGTACAAGTCCAAGACTGTACAAACTCAAGTGCACTAAGTGCGAATATCAATAATATCGACATGGAATAATTATAAGGTAATTAAACCACTTAATAACATGCTTGGAAATGAGATTCAAACTTAAATGAATAACTTTCAATTCAACAATAACCTGCTCAATACAATATGAGAAGGATAAGAAACTTTCACAAAGACAAAGTTGTGTAAGTTAGGAAACTTACAACACAATAAAATAGTGTTCGAATACTTGCTCAAGTAAAAGAGTAAGAATTAAGGAACTTGCACAATCAAAGAGTGAATTTCACAGAAACTTGCTCAATATAAATTTGAGTGAGATTAGGGAACTTGCACAACCAAATAATGAAGTTCGAAAACTTGATCAATAAAAGTAGGGTTCAAGGAACTTGCTCAATAATAATTGAAGTAAGCTTAGGGAACTTGCCTGTTTGCTCAGCTACAATATAATACTAGCTTTAACTAACTCGCGTTGAAACGACCTAACATTATCAAATCGATCATTTCAATTAGTATGTGTAAACTATTATGAGTCTACACTTAAAATACTCAAGTCTTCACATAGCATGCTTCTTAACACATTACAAAGCATATTGGTCATACATTACAAGGTAAAGTATTCATATAAGCATGCCTTGAAACTTCAAACCAAAAATAGACTCTATTCAGAACTACAGGATGTCACAACTGCGCCTGGTCTAGGCTTAGGGATGGCGCAGCTGTGCTGTCCCCTGGCCATACTAGGTTTGAGCTTCTGCTCTCCTTACTTCAGTCCAACTCTAACACACCAATTACACATATATTTTAACATACGTACATGCTAGAGTTTCACACATAACACATGATTATTCTTGAGTTCATTACCACAAGTTTGACTTACAATCTATATGTCATAAAAACATAGACAGGTCATGTAATCATCATGTTTTGTAACTTGGTTATACAATACTCAGTAGTTATGCTTGTATATAGACAACACATGTATACTTTACTTACATAGTTCATATTCTATAAATTTCCCTTTTTATGACTATGTGTACATAAGTGAAAACCATACTTTGACCAAACGATGCTCATGCCAAAATAGCTATAGGCATAATGAATCTTAATATATATGCTTGCATGGTCATAACGTACTTTACTCATTACTTGATGAAATTAGCTTCCTCATTCTAACTTTCTTTGAATTTAACACTAAGCCAACTTAGTACATACAAGAAATCTTGACATATAACTCTTATGCATTTACAACATATACTAGAGTTCATATATATATATATATATATATTCAAATGGTTAGAACTTACTAGATAAACGTCTTGGTCAAGTTCACATTGAAAGGTCTTAAATTTCTTATTTTTTAAAATAGTCTAATCTTTCAATCATGTATGCTAGTGTGTTTAATCACTTAAATCTTGCATTTCATATCAATATGAACCATATTATCATGTTCATAAAGTCATAATGCTCACATGATGTGTTCGTGACAAAGTTCACTTTTGAACTACAATTTCATTTCAAGACCACAAATATTATGTCTATTGTAGGTACTAACATGGTTATACTTGTCCATACTACATGCACATGCTTATATGTGTGTGCTACAACAGTTTACAAGCTTGCTCTAACAATATACTAACAAGTTAGCACGAACAGAACAAAACAAAAAACATCAGGTCTGGTGCAAGACTGACGCAGCTGTGCTGCACCCTAGTACAAATTAGGGTGCAGTTGCGCCATGCCTGCATCAGAGGCAATAACCTGCTCTGTTCTGCAGAGCCTTAACCACTTTGATTCTTTTTAGTTTAAACATGCTCCAATCCATCAATTAAGAGTTCAAACATGTAAACATACTTCATAAACATATCATGGCATGTTAATTCACATTGATTAACAAAGAATTTCAAGTGATTTCAAGAATTTGACAAAACCCAACTCAAGAACACAAGTTAAGATTTTATACCTCTTGAAGTAATTGGGCAGCAATACACTCACTCCTTAGAAGTTCCTTAGCAATTAATTCTTAGCAATTGTAATGAGGAAGGTGAGGGTCTCATTTATAGAAGAATGGTTACCTAGATAATGTGATTACCTCCCAAATCAAACCAAAGGATTTCAAGAATGTATAATGGTTAAGAGAGAGTTGGTGATTCACTCATGAATCCCACTCCCCATCCACTTATTGCTCTAGGTTTGTTGAATTTGAGATGAAAATTAGAGTAGGATAGCTAGCTTTTGGAAAATACGTAAATTAGCTTCATGCTACTATTCATGTACTTGGTGACACTCAATTTGGGACAAGGAAAATAAAACTCAGCATTTGCACAAAATGTAATACCAAAACAACATTTGGTTTATAATATACACATAATATATACTTTGGTTATGTAATATGTATACACATTTCATTTCATATAACATATGTTATAATGATTTAAAGAGCATACAATGTATTTTCTAATTACAAGGTATCAAGTAGTGCACATACATATAATCCATGTACATTGCTTATTATTTATTACCATGACTGTTATTATCATAATAACTTAATGAAATCATTATTAATTTAACAATTGATCTTATTATATGTCAATAGGGTAGACATGAATGTTTACCCACCCACTTCATATCATATAACAATATTATTATGCAACTCACATAAATGCAAATAACTCTTACTATATAGTCTATATATAATATATAGACATATTAATGTGTCACCTTGTACAATATAAAATATATAGTTAACTACCATATAATAAAGGTTTACTATTCATGCTTGCACAAATTAATCAAGTAAATATATAATCATATTATATTTATTAATCTCCTACTCATTAATTATTTCTCAACACATTATCACTTAATTATTCATAATTGAAATTAATCAATATGTTCAACTCTTGCCACCATATTCAAATAAATTGAATATTTAATTATTAATAATCCTATCAATTCCTTGATATCAAACACTTAGGGTTAGTCCACTAATTTAAATAACTATTAATGACTCCCTTTAATCATTTTATAAATTCACATAACCACATAAGGTTTAAATAAACTCACAAAACTAACTCATTAAAAATTAAATAACATATTTAATTAATAAAGAGTTTAAAATTCACGGTCATTACAGGTTGTAAGGGTCGTAATATCGGGTTGTCACCGATTTTGAAATTGCCCCAGCCTTGGTTGTTGTCTAGGATAGTTACTTTGACAGATGGGCTGATAAGATGAAGATATCGCAATAGGCTTTTACCTCTGTACCAGATGGTGAACATGCAGTGGATGTGATAACCCGAGTAAAATCGGATTGTCCAGAATTTAAGATTTAAAGATTTAGTTATTAATAAAATAATTTTTTATTAATACTATTTTGTGTTATGTGTTTATTAATCATTCTATAACCTAGAATGGTTATAAATCGGGAGGATTCTGGCTACAAGCTAGATTGAACGAGTAAGAATTTTCAAGACAAAAATAAAAATTTTCCGGGAATAAAATATTTCTGGGGAAAAAGACGAAATAGGCACTATTCACCCGACGAAACCTAAGGGTTAGGGTTTGAATAACCTAAGCCATTCCGAGAGTTCGGTATGTCAGAATGACATTCCGTCGAAAGATTTGAGGATAATATGTCGTGAAAAGTTAAGTAAGCCGATAAAAGTTTTTCTTGAAAAACGTGCAGAAATCGGACGAAATAAAAATGACGAAAAGTACTGTTGTGTACTTTTCATTCGTTTAGCTACGTTAAGGGAAAATGTGAAGGAAAACGCTGGCATCAAAAAGTGTTTTTCTAATTTTCTGAAAACCGAAGAATACGTAAAAGTTAATCGGTAAAGGAAAGTCGAAATATCCAAAAATATTTGGATTCCGAGAATCGCAGTTTTTAAAACTGTCGGACGAAACCCAAAAAACGGAACTAAGAAACTTAAGGGCTAAGAAAATTTGAGGGCTAAGTTAACTTAGTCCTTAAGCCTTGAATAGTAAGGAGGTTAGGGAGGGCAAAATGACTAAAATGCCCTAGCCTTGGTTTTCTATATAAACAAGCCTTAAGCTCATTTGTTTGGATTCTCGAAAATCCTACACTTTGAGAGAGAGAGAGAGAGAGAGAGAGAGAGAGAGAGAGTTTAGATGGGA
The DNA here is from genome assembly GCA_020205505.1 of Panax japonicus. Classification (NCBI taxonomy): domain Eukaryota; kingdom Viridiplantae; phylum Streptophyta; class Magnoliopsida; order Apiales; family Araliaceae; genus Panax; species Panax japonicus. The sequence goes on from JAINUV010001469.1 coordinate 505,861, forward strand.
GGAAGAAGAGAAAAGGAAGAGAAAATGTTAGCTCGTGAGCAAACTTTGTCCGACGGAAGGAGATCAAAGGAGAAAGGTAATCCGAAACCTATTCTCTTAGAAATTTTCTTTAAGTTTCTATGTTCAAAAATATAGATTTAATGAGAATAAGGAGTAAAAGATATTGGGAATGAATTCATATGGTTGAAATCGTAAGAAAATGAAGAAATAAGAATTAAAAGTTTATTTTATAAATTTCTTAAGGAAGTATAAGATTCGTAAGTATTTTGAGCGATTCGAATAAATCTTATGAATGATTAGGTCATATAAGTAAGGAATGATGTTTTATAACATCAAATTCCAAGAAAAAGTGAAATTGTAATCCAAAATATCGATTAAAAATGAAGAACGAACGAAGAACACGAAGAACGTTGTCGATGGGCAAATTTAAAACCATTGTAGGATAATTGTTGTTGATGGACAAGTTTAAAACCATCGCGTATAAGTTAGTTGCTTATTGCTTGGTTAGGAACGTTAGAAACGTTCATGAAGAACGGATTAAAACTTAGCTATTACGAAGTTATGGCAAAAATTTTGTAAAAGAAGAACGAGAATTAAAAAGTTAGTAAATGAACCCAAACATGTAATGTTTCATAAGAATGTAAGGGAACATATAAAACGTGAGTCATGGACTCAAGAACAAATGAATTTTGAGTTCGGATGACCGAATTACGGACTAACATACGAAGAGCTTTAAAAACGTAAAATAATCGAAGGGTGAAGATCAAGCCAATCGAATGGCACGTTAACGGATTCAGAACGAAGTTCAGTCCAGGGGTATTGAAGTAAGTAAGATAAGGAAGATAATGGATTTGGAATGACCTCGTTCTGAGTTATAATGAAGAAGTTATGAGATCAGAAAGTAAGCGTCTCAAATTGAAGTTAACACTTAAAAAATTTTCGAGAAGAAGGGCTTGGCGCCGCGGCGCCAGACATGCCTTGTAAAGTGGCACATCAGTGCCAGACTGGAGAGCTAGACACTACTAACTCGCGTCGCAGTGCGAGTCTTAGTGAAGAGAGTGGCACCGCAGCGCCAGTACAAGGAAAAAGGCCAGTAATGAGCTTTTAAGTGCTCAAATGCTGGGGGTTGTGCAAGAAAGAAATATGAACATGTAGTTCAACTAATGCAACACTTAATTAAGTGTATTAAACCTTTAATGAAGGTTGAACAGAAAGATTAAACGAGATTAAAATAAGGTGAACGCGGGTTACGGAACCGATATCCGGGGACCGTAGTCGCGATAAACGAACGTGAGGGATTGCTATGATTGTGATTCCTTAGACGTTGAGTGACGAGGGTAATGAATAACATTTTGATGTTATGTCATAGTAATGCAAGATGAATGTAAAGCGTTTAGGCGCTGTGAACGCAACGTTGTTGCGATGAACGATCGGTCTTAGCATATAATGAACCGTATGGCTTTGACATTAAGAAAGAATAATGAACATGGGGTTCATGGGATGGATAACAATTGAAAATGATTAAAACCTCGAGTGAAGGTTGAATGAGAGATTAAGAGACGAGCAACGTGAACGTTGAATACGTAAACGATCCTCGTAAATCGTATTCGCATTGGACGAACGTTCTAAGTATACCCTTGTTCTACGACGTAGACGTTAACGAAGGTAGTAAGTAAGATATGAATTTTCAAGAAAGCCGTAACGAACGGTAATAAGAGTACTGAAATCCGAATGGGAGTCGAATAAGAACGAATCCTGAGGTATGGCATTTAGTTGTCAGAAAGCCAAAAGGAATAAGAAATTGACTTAATGAACATTATAGTTAATAGTTCGTATAAGTTAAGATAAGTTTAGGTTATGGTACAATCGTAACCTTTGATGGTTGACATATGGGAGCTGGGCTAAACAATTCCTTCAGAGAGAGAAGGTATATACGAAACTGGCAACCGATCTAACTCACTGTGATGGCAGTGTAGACGAGAACTTGTTTGTTGGTTGTTTTTGGGAAACCACTCAGAGTACCATATGGACTACCAGTAGAGAAGCGATGTGTGCTGTGTCCTAGAGAAGTTATAAGAAGAAGATAAGAATGTAAATAGTCAAAGATAAAAAACGTTTTGAGTAAGACATCTCCGTATGTCATGAAGCCGTAAACCGGTAATGAAAGTTAGTCGCGTAAAATTATATTGCAATAACGTGAACCCTAAGAAGTAAAGTTAAGTAAACCAATGTGTAAGTCAAGTATATGACTAATTGGTGTTTGTGTTATTTCCTTATGTGTTATAGGGATTGGAATGAGCAGTTCGGCGTAAGTTGTAGCTGTGCGTAAGGCAAGTTTCCTAACTTCATTCATATTTTAAATGAATGCTAGTTTCTTAAACTTCTCAGATGTTGAACTTGAGAAGTTCTGTCTATGTGCGAATGTGTGATATTTGTGCAAGATGGTAGAACGAATGAAGCCTTGTGCCACAATGTGAACACTTCGGTGTTTCTATGATATGAACTGTTTTATGATTGAACAGTTCAATATGAGAATGTTCTGTTTATACATGAACTGTTATTGTTGAGTCTGTGTTATTGATTCTAGCCAGACAGAATGTGTATAAAAGAGAGTAGAGGATGAAAGTATTTCAAAGTGAATGTGACTAATATTTTAAAATGATAGGAATCGAGATTATTCCTATTGTTCATGCCGCTTCATAACCTTTGTACGGTTATCGAAGTTCCAAAGGAATGTTAAACTCTTGAAGTTGTATGTTCAACTGTTATGACTTGCTGGGCAATTGAATGCTCACACTTGCTTTAAATAAAAATATTTTTAGCGAACGATGTTAGAAGAACTTAAGGATCCCGTAAGAATCAAGCTGACGGTATCCAGATGAAGTGTCATTCAGAATGTGAATGATCGAAAAGATCAAGTGAAGACTTGTAATGTAGAAAGATGAAAATTAAACTATAGACTAGTTTAATGAATTGTTAGGTATCCTTGGTGGTGGATAAAAGTCACTCTTGTAAGATGAAAGGAATAATGTAATTATCATTATTTGTAATGAGAAAGGTTATAAGGTTTTAGAACCTGGGAATTTAGAATGTATGTTATTATATTTCAGTATATAATGATGTATGTTTGGATGAATGCTGTACTCGTGACGTACGGAATCCGGGTGTGAAGATAGACCAGATTTCGGGGCGTTACAGGTTGGTATCAAAGCTGATAGGTTATAAATCTTAGGTATGAGTACCTAAGACTATAATCGTAGAGAGAAGGATAAGGAGATCATCACGTGATCATAGTTAAATCGTAGTAATAGATGAGCTGTTAAACGATGAATGATTTATAGCTAATGCTATAAATGAATAGTACTACGAAGTAGTACTGGAAGAAGAACTCAGATTGAGTTGTAAAGGATATCATACGAATTAAAGAAAATTCGTATTAAGTAAAGAGAAAGTTAGAAGTTCTAAGATTTCGATTGAGAACTCATGTGATAGCTGAGTAGTACGAACCTGCGAATGGGAGGGGGTTTGTTATTACTTAGTTATTACAGTGATAATCATTAGAATAGTATGTCATGATATCAATATGTATATGACAAGAAGGTGAATTTTTTCTCATGTATATACTTGATAGGTAGAAAATGATAAGATAGGTGCGGGTTCTTGAAACTCATACTTATGAAAAGTTTGTGACTCATAGTTATATGCTATGTTTCTGAGCCCTAAGCATATGGATAGTCCTTGATTTGGTCTTGGATTACATATTGCAAAGATAAGTTCTTAAACACATATGGTTGTGGAAAGTTCCTAAACACATAAAGTGTGGTAAGTTGATGAACTATACTAAGGTATAGGAATGTTTCGACTGAAAGTAAGTATTTTCAGTAGACTTAGCATTGAAGGTGCTAGAGAAGATTAAGTATTGTCGCAAGTAAGACAATGAAGGAAGATGGAGAATATGATATTCCAAGTCATCTAGCTATGCTAGATTTCGAAATTTCTTGAAATTGTGCTTATGTGTGCGCATTTTTGAAAAGGAGAGAGTTGGTTCAACTTTTAGAACCAATGGATTTTGAAAGAACTATTCTTGGTATGTCTATGCTAATAGTTTTGGCTAAACATAAATTAATTTGAAATATCAAAATGAATTTATATCATCAGTGCATTTGAAGCAAAGATGGTAAAAGGATGGAGTTATGAATGCAATTGAACCTAGTGTTGGATGTGATCTTAGGATCAACAACCCTCTATGGTATGATGTATAAATGACGAAGTCATAAACTGACGAAGTCCTCAACGTACTGTGAAAAGTACGGTATCATGACGTCATAAAACGTTTTGATGTATTTCAAAAGAATTTAAAGAAGTAGTCGATGTCAATTGAGTTGACTAGACGAATGTTTCAAGTTGATATCCAATTTACTGGTATGGTCTATGCTATTTGATTAGGCTAGATAAATGGTATGTTATGTTTAAAAAGAAAATTGAGCCTTCTTTGAGAAGTTATGCCAAACCGAATTATTTTGGTGCGGAATAAAATGATTAAGTCTGAGGTGAACATACCCCGGAATGGGGTTATACAATGGGTTGATCGCCTATATATGAAAGAGGTTGTTTACCTTCTTTGTGATTGTAAATTTACCGTGTAAGAAGGGTTTATGGTGAAATACTGTTAAACTTGGTAAGAGTTCATGGTAGATTTGACCCCTCAGCAAAAGTATGAAATATTTTAAAGGAATTCTTATATTCCTATTTATTCCTTTCACTTCATGATTCTTGTTAAGTTATGAAGGGTAAGAAATGTATGAAAGGTAAAAACTTCTTTGAAGAGAAGTTGAGTAAGATAAAATTTCGAGGACGAAATTCTGTGAAGAAGGGGTGAATGTGATGACCCGGGTATGGGTGTGGTTTTAAGAAATTCTGAGGATGGAATTTTTATAAGGAGGGAAGTGTGACAACCCGAGTAAAATTGGATTGTCCAGAATTTAAGATTTAAAGATTTAGTTATTAATAAAATAATTTTTTATTAATACTATTTTATGTTATGTGTTTATTAATCGTTCTATAACCTAGAATGGTTATAAATCGGGAGGATTCTGGCTACGAGCTAGATTGAACGAGTAAGAATTTTTAAGACGAAAATAAAAAATTTTCGGGAATAAAATATTTCTGGGGAAAAAGACGAAATAGGCACTATTCACTCGATGAAACCTAAGGGTTAGGGTTTGAATAACCTAAGCCATTCCGAGAGTTAGGTATGTCAGAATGACATTCCGTCGAAAGATTTAAGGATAATATGTTATGAAAAGTTAAGTAAGCCGATAAAAGTTTTTCTTAAAAAACGTGCAGAAATCGGACGAAATAAAAATGACAAAAAGTACTGCTGTGTACTTTTCATTCGTTTAGCTACGTTAGGGGAAAATGTGAAGGAAAACGCTGGCATCAAAAAGTGTTTTTCTGTTTTTCTAAAATCCGAAGATTACGTAAAAGTTAATCGGTAAAGGAAAGACGAAATATCCAAAAATATTTGGATTCCGAGAATCGCAGTTTTTAAAACTGTCAGACGAAACCCAAAAGACGGAACTACGAAACTTAAGGGCTAAGAAAATTTGAGGGCTAAGTTAACTTAGTCCTTAATCCTTGAATAGTAAGGAGGTTAGGGAGGGCGAAATGACTAAAATGCCCCTAGCCTTGGTTTTCTATATAAACAAGCCTTAAGCTCATTTGTTTGAATTCTTGAAAATCCTACACTTTGAGAGAGAGAGACAGTTCGGATGGGAGGAAGAAGAGAAAAGGAAGAGGAAAAGTTAGCTCGTGAGCAAACTTTGTCCGACGGAAGGAGATCAAAGGAGAAAGGTAATCCGAAACCTATTCTCTAAGAAATTTTCTTTAAGTTTCTATGTTCAAAAATATAGATTTAATGAGAATAAGGAATAAAGGTAATGAGAATGAATTCATATGGTTGAAATCGTAAGAAAATGAAGAAATAAGAATTAGAAGTTTATTTTATAAATTTCTTAAGGAAGTATAAGATTCGTAAGGATTTTGAGCGATCCGAATAAATATTATGAATGATTAGGTCATATAAGTAAGGAATAATATTCTATAACATCAAATTCCAAGAAAAAGTGAAATCGTAATCCAAAATATCGATTAAAAATGAAGAACGAACGAAGAACACACGAAAAACACGAAGAACGTTGTTGATGGACAAATTTAAAACCATCGTAGGATAATTGTTGTTGATGGACAAGTTTAAAACCATTACGTATAAGTTAGTTGCTTATTGCTTGGTTAGGAACGTTTGAAACATTCATAAAGAACGGATTATAACTTAATTATAACAAAGTTATGGCGAAAATTTTATAAAAGAAGAACTAGAATTAGAAAGTTAGTAAATGAATCCGAACATGTAGGGTTTCATAAGAATGTATGGGAACATATAAAACGTGAGTCATGGACTCAAGAACGAATGAATTTCGAGTTTGGATGACCGAATTACGGACGAACGTACGAAGAGCGTTAAAAACATAAAATAATCGAAGGGTGAAGATCAAGCCAATCGAATGGCACGTTAACGGATTCAGAACAAAGTTCTGTCTGGGGGTATTGAAGTATGTAAGATAAGGAAGAGAATGGCTTTGGAATGACCTCGTTCCGAGTTATAACGAAGAAGTTATGAGATCGGAAAGTAAATAACTCAAAATGAAGTTAACACTTAGAAAAATTTTCGAGAAGAAGGGCTTGGCACCGCGGCGCCAGACATGCCTTGTAAGTTGGCGCTGCAGCGCCATACCGGAGAGCCAGACACTGCTAACTCGTGCCGTTGCGCAAGTATTAGTAAAGAGAGTGGCGCCGCAGCGCCGGTACAGGGAAAAAGGCCAGTAATGAGCTTTTAAGTGCTCAACTGCTGGGGGTTGTGCAAGGAGGAAATATGAACATATAGTTCAACTAATGTAACACTTAATTAAGTGTATTAAACCTTTAATGAAGGTTGAACGAAAAGATTAAACGAGATTAAAATAAGGTGAACGCGGGTTACGGAACCGATATCCGGGGACCGTAGTCACGATAAACGAACGTGAGGGATTTCTATGGTTGTGATTCCTTAGACGTTGAGTGACGAGGGTAATGAATAACATTTCAATGTTATGTCATAGTAATGCAAGATGAATGTAAAGCGTTTAGACGTTGTGAACGTAACGTTATTGCGATGAACAATCGGTCTTAGCATATAACGAACCATATGGCTTTGACATTAAGAAAGAATAATGAACATGGGGTTCATGGGATGGATAACAATTGAAAATGATTAAAACCTCGAGTGAAGGTTGAATAATAGATTAAGAGACGAGCAACGTGAACGTTGAATACGTAAACAATCCTCGTAAATCGTATTCGCGTTTGACGAATGTTCTAAGTATACCCTTGTTGTATGACGTAGACGTTGACGAAGGTAGTAAGTAAGATATGAATTATCGAGAAAGCCGTAACAAACGGTAATAAGAGTATAGAAACCCGAATGTGAGTAGAATAAGAACAAATCCTGACGTATGGCATTTAGTTGTCAGAAAGCCAAAAGGAATAAGAAATTGACTTAACGAACATTATAGTTAATAGTTCGTATAAGTTAAGATAAGTTTAGGTTGTGGTATAATCGTAACCTTTGATGGTTGACATATAGGAGTTGGGCTAAACAATTCCTTCAGAGAGCGAAGGTATATACTGTGACAACCCGAAAATTTGGGCAATTTAGGAAAATCTCAAATGATTGATTTAAGGTCAAATAATCGACCTAGACAGAAAATAAGTGTATGCGTTTAAGGTTATTGGGATTGAATTTTGAGAATTTCAAAATTCTATAAAGGAAATAGGTGAATTATTCAGGATTAATTGTTTATGTGATTATGTTCTGTGTTTATGGTTAATGATGTGTTCAGAATGTGGTTAAGGGTCATGAGTTGATCAGATGAATTATATCTGTGATAAACCCTAAGTATATTTTAAGAACGACAGCGTTCAGTTAGAAAACCCTAACGTCTAATAAGAAACCCTAGAAATCGGTTCTGGAAACCCTAGTTTCAGTTTTGGGAATCCGAAACCCTAATTCGGTGCATGAAACCCTAAAGTGGGAACTTAATGGCATAAGTGTAAATAATTCAAAGATTAATTAGGATTAATCTTAACAATTGATTCTAAAACACTAATTCCAAATTTGAAACCCTAATGTCAGATCTGAAAACCCTAGTTTCAGATTCTGTTAAAGTTAAGCCCTAATCTGGGATTATAACAGAGAATTTTAAGGCTTTAGTGCTATTAATTGTATACTGAATAGGGTAAAGGTTAATTAATTAACAAACCCTAATTTCCAATTTTTGGAACCCTAATTGTTCCGTCAGAAATCCTAATTGTTCAGTGGTGGAATTAATTGCTAAAAATTAGCAATGCTAATTAGGAAACCCTAATCCTAATTATTTTAATATTATGAGTAATTAGAAACCCTAATCTAATTATGAGATTAAATTTCTAAATTAGAAAATTAATTTTTCTATTAGAAACCCTAATTAGCGGTTTATAAACCCTAATGACCATTTTGACCCTAATTGCGTAATTAACAATTTTAATTAGGAAATACTAATCCTAATTAGTAAGTTTTAGTATGAGTAAGGAATTTTAATATAATTAGTAAATCCTAATTATAATTTTGAAATGTTAATATTCTAATTTTGAAAACCGAAATTCGGAAATGTTAGAAATTAAATTACAAAGTTAAGGGTTAAAACCTAAACCCTAAATGCTCCAAACCCTAAACCCTAAAATTTCCAAACCCTAAACACTAAGGGATTGGACAATTACAAAAATGACATTAAAATTAAATGGAAAATGACATAAATGCCCTTGAGTGCATTATTGGAGGAAACTTGCAAGTCTTGCCCTAATATTTGGTTGTTGAATAACTACACCTACTCCATGTGCCTAAATGTAGCCTCCCAGCCGGATTTGGTCAGATTTAGCAACAATTAAAGCCATATATATAGATTCAAGAGAGAGAAAAGTCACAAAAAAGTGCCATTTTGCTCATTTTCTCCCACCAACTCTCTCTCTATCTCAAAGCTCCGAAATATTATAGTAGATCAGTCATTTATTCAGCATTATATCACCCAAGAACAGATCATGAAGCCAGAATCAGAATCAAGCATGAAAGTGGTATAAAACCCTAAATTTCTAAATACTTTGATCTTATGGTGTTTAATGTTAATTGTTGGTTAAAGTTGTGTAATAGGGTGTCTTTTAATGTTCTGGGTTGATGGATCATGGATCCATAACACCTAGATGCTCGGATCTAAGGTTTATAGAAATCTGGAAAATGCGAAAAATATGGCCTGACAGTCATATGTCAGGGCCTCTAGATCTTTTTCTGTTAATGTTTAGTTGTGTTTAACTGTTATAGATCTGTTTTTTGTTGTTAGCTCTTGAATCTGAGACTTGAATCAAGTCCGGATCTTTTCTAGATCAAAAGATATGAACGGTCAAACCTAGTTGACCGATCACAAAGGCTGCTTTCTGGGTAGCCCAGAAAATTCCCAGAATTTTAGTCACTTCTGACAAGATTGTTCATGCGTCTGATCTTGCGTCTGACATTTGTTTTAGCCAAGTTGTTGTTGATTAGTTGTAGTCTGGTATGTATACTACACATTAAAGTCTTTAGATCACTTAGATCATAACTGAAACGGCAGGAAATCGAGGTCAAACCACCGTTGACCGACTGTTCTTGACGAAATCTGGAAAACCTAGAAATCGTGAAGAACAGTGCTTGGCCTCTACTTTGACCAACCCAGATCTGGTGTATGTATTGTTTTTAAGTTGATTTTATATGATATAATTGTAACCTGACATCAGGACTACAATATAGAATCATTAGATCAAGCAAAACAATTTTGGAAATCAAGGATTTAAGGACTCAAAATAGGAACCGTGACTGTTGACAAATTCTGGAAAACCCAGAATTTGATGGAAGGGTCTGACAACATTTTCTGAAGCTTGAATCTGTTTTATAAGTTGTTAATTGGCCAGGATCTTGGTTGTTAGTTGTAGTTCTACACTTATACTACAATATTAATGCAACGTAGACACCCAGAAACGAACAGAACACATATTAAAATTCGGTCAAACGAACCATCTCGCACACTGATCTGTCAGTGTTCTTGAGCCAAGAACACCTATAGCGACAGACAAGTGTCGCTATAGGCCTTTAGCAACAGTTTATTTAATAATTTCTGGAAATTAATTTAAAATTAGAAAAAAATGGTTTTTAATTATTAAAAATACAAAATAAATTATGAAAAATTATTTTAAAGTCTGAAAAATAGTTTTTAACTATTTTGAGTATATTTCAAAAATATTTAGTATTTTTGGAATATAAATGGTATTTATTTATTTAATTATAATATTAAATAAATTATTTAAAAATAGTTTTTAATTCATGAAAAATCATGAAAAATAATACTATAATAAAAGAAAATATTTTAAGATTATTTTCCATGACTTTTGATATTTTGTGAGGAATTTCATTAATAATTTATTATTAATGGTAAATAGTTTATTTAATAGATATATTAAATAAATTATGGAAAAATAGTATTAATGCTTTATAAATCATATAAAAATGATTTAAGTGTTAGAAAAATATTTAAAGTTATAAAATATAACTTTTGATATTTTGGCATGAAAATATTAATATTTTAATATTAATATTAAGTATCGGATAATGGATTAAAGTGTTGGAAAATTATATAAAATGATTTTAAAGTATTAAAAATACTTTGATATATTATAATTATATTATAATATTATGTTATGATTTTCATTAATATTTTATAGTAAATAAATATTAATGTTTAAGGAATTAAGTGGTATTTAATTTATTTAAATACGATTTTAAGGATTAAAAAAATGTTGATAAATGGTAATAATTATCCGAAAATTATTACGAGCCTAGGAAAAATGTTTTGACTGATAAGAAAATTATCTGTGATATTGTTAAATATTAAGTCAGAGTTTAATTGAACTTAAACTCGATAAAAATCCGATTAGACCATCGGGATGTTAGAATTGTGTCGGGTTCAACTCAGACTGCAATAGTTTGACTTGATACCTAGTCTTTTGTGCTGTAAAGATTGATAGGATTATGTGTTAATGTGTTTAGATTATTCTGTGGATATAAATATAACAGTATTATACTGTGATGATATTATTCTAATATTGGAGATCTATATTATTAATATTAGGTCTTCGGGTAAAGTGTTATTAAATTGAGTGCGGTAATCAACGGTTCAGGCAAGTTTTCTTGTACTTAACTCTAATAAGAGTATTTTATTCAAGCTGATGGTTAATCATTGCTGATTGCCATGAAAATTATATTCTGTAAATCTTGCATGTATAAGTCAGGTATGAAAGGCTGATCACCTTCATTACCAGTTGGTTCAGAAATGTTTGTTCATGTTTAAAACTTGTTCAGTCAAAAGCTCGTTCGTAATAATTCTCAACTATATTGATGAATTATAGTCAGCTTATTATTCATACTCTTCAATCATGATATATTGTTAAATTGTTGTATTTAAACTTGCTGGGCAACTTTTATGCTCACCCTTGCTATATCATGATAAAACATTGCAGATAAGGCGAACGTGTTCGGGCACAGGAAAAAGGTTAAAGTTAAGTTCAGCTTGGGCTATAAAGTGCAGCTAGTTTGTAATAGCGTATTGTAATAAATATTGTTGTGTAATAGATATTTTAGGAAATGTGTATTAAGTTAAGGTTACTCGACCTTGGGGAATAGTGTGTAATGTACTGTATAAACAATTTATGTTTATATCTTCCGCAAATAGTGATAGAAATAGTGTACCGGATTCGAGGTGATTTGGGGCCCGGATTCGGGGTTGCTACAGTTGGTATCAGAGCTGTTGGTTATGAAGCTTAGGTAGGAATACCTGAGACTAATAACCGCAGTGATTAGGATAAGATCTAACTCACATAGAGTTAGTTGGTCGGTAAGATTCAAAGATGAATCTCGGCGGGTGTAAAGCACAGAGTTTCCTAACTCTGATAATAAAGTTAATTGGTAATAGTGAATAGATCGAGTCTAAAAGACTGAAAGTACAGGGATAGGAGATCGTAAACAAAACGATCATAGTGAATGGAATTGAATCGTAATATATACGATAAGATCACCTCGTGATCTGATAAAGGTTATGATATGGGAAATGAATCAATCTAATGATTGAAAAGTTTACAGCAAGATGCTGTGTGAAAGTTGTACTATGAAATAGTACTATGAAAACTCATAAATGAGTTATGGATTATGGATATGGATAAAATGAAATTCGTATGAAAAAGGAGGTTAAGATTAGGTGGGGATTTCAATGAGGACTCGTGCCAGCAACAGAGTTGTATGATTCCTTGTATGGGAGGGGAATTGTACTTGGTGTAAAAACTACTTAGTTGGTGGCATTGGTAATAGTTGAAATGTTGTATCACGCTAGTTATTATATAGATAAATAGGTCATAGGTAGAGAATATAGGATTAAGTACGAGTTCTTAGAACTCATACTTATGTGACATTCTTGACGCATAGTTATATGAAATGTTTATGAGCCCCTCAGCGAACGGTCGCTAAAGGTCAGGGTAAGTTCGTAAACTCATATAATTGTGGTCAGGTTATGAACTCATAAGTGTGGTTTTATGAATTGGGTATAGTTGCGTGTGAATGGAGTGTTAAGGATTATAGGAACAGATAGATTATTAAGCAAATGATCATTAGTGGAGACTTAGGTTTTCCTAAACTCCTAGCTATGCTAAACTTCGAAATTTTTGACATCAAGCTAAATACGCACTATGTGCCTTTTAAAAAAAATGTGTAGACTCGTAACCATTTTTGAAACGGTTTAAAGTATAGTCTATGCTACTTATTTCGGCTAGACGCAAATGATTTGAAATATAAAAAATTGTTTTCAATTATCACTCATGTTCCATGTAACCTGGTGCAGAGATGATAAAAATATGATGGAGTTTTAAATACTGGAATACTTAGTGTAAACTTGACCTGTAGTCGTTGTTCCACTATTGTATGATGTGTTATGACAAAGTCATACAATGACGGCATCCTCAAACGGACTGTTAATACAGTGCGGCATCATGACGTCATTCTCAAAAATGTTTTTAAAAATTTTAAATTAGCCAACGGGGTTTGGCTACACCTAAATAATTCGATTGAATTGAATTATTGATATGAGTCTATGCTATTTGATTCAGCAAGACTAAAGTTATAAAAAAACTCCAAGTGTTCATTGAAAGAATTTCCCGAACCAAATTGTTTTGGTGCGGAATCCAATAAGACTGAGGTAAAAGTTTATGCGCCCAAGGCGGAAAAGAGGAACAAATTGTTCCGACCAACAGTACCTGATCAGTACAGGGCATATCGGGCTGATCACCCTTTGTGTCCGTAAGTAATGACGGTTTGCGGATGAATTTCCATAAAACCTTTGTGAAATGACAGACAAATAGTCTAAATGACTCCTCAGCACAATTTTAAAACTTTTACTCTGGTGAGAGGTGTATTGGGTGGCATGTAATAATGTGTGTGAATGGTATATGTGTGAATGGTGTAAGGTGCACGGTGTAAGATGTAAGGTGAATTTCGGGGACGAAATTCTTATAAGGAGGGGTGAATGTGACAACCCGAAAATTTGGGCAATTTAGGAAAATCTCAAATGATTGATTTAAGGTCAAATAATCGACCTAGACAGAAAATAAGTGTATGCGTTTAAGGTTATTGGGATTGAATTTTGAGAATTTCAAAATTCTATAAAGGAAATAGGTGAATTATTCAGGATTAATTGTTTATGTGATTATGTTCTATGTTTATGGTTAATGATGTGTTCAGAATGTGGTTAAGGGTCATGGGTTGATCAGATAAATTATATATGTGATAAACCCTAAGTATATTTTAAGAACGACAGCGTTCAGTTAGAAAACCCTAACGTCTAATAAGAAACCCTAGAAATCGGTTCTGGAAACCCTAGTTTCAGTTCCGGGAATCCAAAACCATAATTCAGTGCATGAAACCCTAAAGTGGGAACTTAATGGCATAAGTGTAAATAATTCAAAGATTAATTAGGATTAATCTTAACAATTGATTCTAAAACCCTAATTCCAAATTTGAAACCCTAATGTCAGATCTGAAAACCCCAGTTTCAGATTCTCTTAAAGTTAAGCCCTAATCTGGGATTATAACGGAGAATTTTAAGGCTTTAGTGCTATTAATTGTATACTGATTAGGGTAAAGGTTAATTAATTAACAAACCCTAATTTCTAATTTTTGGAACCCTAATTGTTCCGTCAGAAACCCTAATTGTTCAGTGGTGGAATTAATTGCTAAAAATTAGCAATGCTAATTAGGAAACCCTAATCCTAATTATTTTAATATTATGAGTAATTAGAAACCCTAATCTAATTATGAGATTAAATTTCTAAATTAGAAAATTAAATTTTCTATTAGAAACCCTAATTAGCGGTTTATAAACCCTAATGACCATTTTGACCCTAATTGCGTAATTAGCAATTTTAATTAGGAAATACTAATCCTAATTAGTAAGTTTTAGTATGAGTAAGGAATTTTAATATAATTAGTAAATCCTAATTATAATTTTGAAATGTTAATATTCTAATTTTGAAAACCGAAATTCGGAAATGTTAGAAATTAAATTACAAAGTTAAGGGTTAAAACCTAAACCCTAAATGCTCCAAACCCTAAACCCTAAAATTTCCAAACCCTAAACACTAAGGGATTGGACAATTACAAAAATGACATTAAAATTAAATGGAAAATGACATAAATGCCCTTGAGTGCATTATTGGAGGAAACTTGCAAGTCTTGCCCTAATATTTGGTTGTTGAACAACTACACCTACTCCATGTACCTAAATGTAGCCTCCCAGCCGAATTTGGTCAGATTTAGCAACAATTAAAGCCATATATATAGATTCAAGAGAGAGAAAAGTCACAAAAAAGTGCCATTTTGCTCATTTTCTCCCACCAACTCTCTCTCTATCTCAAAGATCCGAAATATTATAGTAGATCAGTCATTTATTCAGCATTATATCACCCAAGAACAGATCATGAAGCCAGAATCAGAATCAAGCATGAAAGTGGTATAAAACCCTAAATTTCTAAATACTTTGATCTTATGTTGTTTAATGTTAATTGTTGGTTAAAGTTGTGTAATAGGGTGTCTTTTAATGTTCTGGGTTGATGGATCATGGATCCATAACACCTAGATGCTCGGATCTAAGGTTTATAGAAATCTGGAAAATGGGAAAAATATGGCCTGACAGTCATATGTCAGGGCCTCTAGATCTTTTTCTGTTAATGTTTAGTTGTGTTTAATGTTATAGATCTGTTCTTTGTTGTTAGCTCTTGAATCTGAGACTTGAATCAAGTCCAGATCTTGTCTAGATCAAAAGATATGAACGGTCAAACCTAGTTGACCGATCACGAAGGCTGCTTTCTGGGTAGCCCAGAAAATTCCCAGAATTTTAGTCACTTCTGACAAGATTGTTCATGCGTCTGATCTTGCGTCTGGCATGTGTTTTAGCCAAGTTGTTGTTGATTAGTTGTAGTCTGGTATGTATACTACACATTAAAGTCTTTAGATCACTTAGATCATAACTGAAACGGCAGGAAATCGAGGTCAAACCACCGTTGACCGACTGTTCTTGACGAAGTCTGGAAAACCCAGAAATCGTGAAGAACAGTGCTTGGCCTCTACTTTGACCAACCCAGATCTGGTGTATGTAATGTTTTTAAGTTGATTTTATATGATATAATTGTAACCTGACATCAGGACTACAATATAGAATCATTAGATCAAGCAAAACAATTTTGGAAATCAAGGATTTAAGGACTCAAAATAGGAACCGTGACTGTTGACAAATTCTGGAAAACCCAGAATTTGATGGAAGGGTCTGACAACATTCTCTGAAGCTTGAATCTGTTTTATAAGTTGTTAATTGGCCAGGATCTTGGTTGTTAGTTGTAGTTCTACACTTATACTACAATATTAATGCAACGTAGACACCCAGAAACGAACAGAACACATATTAAAATTCGGTCAAACAAGCCATCTCGCACACTGATCTGTCAGTGTTCTTGAGCCAAGAACACCTATAGCGACAGACAAGTGTCGCTATAGGTCTTTAGCGACAGTTTATTTAATAATTTCCGGAAATTAATTTAAAATTAGAAAAAAATGGTTTTTAATTATTAAAAATACAAAATAAATTATGAAAAATTATTTTAAAGTCTGAAAAATAGTTTTTAACTATTTTGAGTATATTTCAAAAATATTTAGTATTTTTGGAATATAAATGGTATTTATTTATTTAATTATAATATTAAATAAATTATTTAAAAATAGTTTTTAATTCATGAAAAATAATATTATAATAAAAGAAAATATTTTAAGATTATTTTCCATGACTTTTGATATTTTGTGAGTAATTTCATTAATAATTTATTATTAATGGTAAATAGTTTATTTAATAGATATATTAAATAAATTATGGAAAAATAGTATTAATGCTTTATAAATCATATAAAAATGATTTAAGTGTTAGAAAAATATTTAAAGTTATAAAATATAACTTTGATATTTTGGCATGAAAATATTAATATTTTAATATTAATATTAAGTATCGGATAATGGATTAAAGTGTTGGAAAATTATATAAAATGATTTTAAAGTATTAAAAATACTTTGATATATTATAATTATATTATAATATTATGTTATGATTTTCATTAATATTTTATAGTAAATAAATATTAATGATTAAGGAATTAAGTGGTATTTAATTTATTTAAATACGATTTTAAGGATTAAAAAAATGTTGATAAATGGTAATAATTATCCGAAAATTATTACGAGCCTAGGAAAGATGTTTTGACTGATAAAAAAATTATCTGTGATATTGTTAAATATTAAGTCAGAGTTTAATTGAACTTAAACACGATAAAAATCCGATTAGACCGTCGGGATGTTAGAATTGTGTCGGGTTCAACTCAGACTGCAATAGTTTGACTTGATACCTAGTCTTTTGTGCTGTAAAGATTGATAGGATTATGTGTTAATGTGTTTAGATTATTCTGTGGATATAAATATAACAGTATTATACTGTGATGATATTATTCTAATATTGGAGATCTATATTATTAATATTAGGTCTTCGGGTAAAGCGTTATTAAATTGCGTGCGGTAATCAACGGTTCAGGCAAGTTTTCTTGTATTTAACTCTAATAAGAGTATTTTATTCAAGCTGATGGTTAATCATTGCTGATTGCCATGAAAATTGTATTCTGTACATCTTGCATGTATAAGTCAGGTATGAAAGGCTGATCACCTTCATTACCAGTTGGTTCAGAAATGTTTGTTCATGTTTAAAACTTGTTCAGTCAAAAGCTCGTTCGTAATAATTCTCAACTATATTGATGAATTATAGTCAGCTTATTATTCATACTCTTCAATCATGATATATTGTTAAATTGTTGTATTTAAACTTGCTGGGCAACTTTTATGCTCACCCTTGCTATATCAGGATAAAACATTGCAGATAAGGCGAACGTGTTCGGGCACAGGAAAAAGGTTAAAGTTAAGTTCAGCTTGGGCTATAAAGTGCAGCTAGTTTGTAATAGCGTATTGTAATAAATATTGTTGTGTAATAGATATTTTAGGAAATGTGTATTAAGTTAAGGTTATTCGACCTTGGGGAATAGTGTGTAATGTACTGTATAAACAATTTATGTTTATATCTTCCGCAAATAGTGATAGAAATAGTGTACCGGATCCGAGGTGATTTGGGGCCCGGATTCGGGGTTGCTACATATACAAAACTGGTAACCGATCTAACTCACTGTGATGGCAGTGTATATGAGATGGGAACTTATTTGTTGGTTGTTTGTGGGAAACCACTCAGAGTACCATATGGACTACCAGCAGAGAAGCGATGTGTGCTATGTCCTAGAGAAGTTGTAAGAAGAAGATAAGAATGTAAATCATCAAAGATGAAGAACGTTTTGAGTAAGACATCTCCGTATGTCATGAAGCCGTAAACCGGTAATGAAAGTTAGTCGCGTAAAATTATATTGCAAGAACGCGAACCCTAAGAAGTAAAGTTAAGTAAACCAATGTGTAAGTTAAGTATATGACTAATTGGTGTATGTGTTATTTCCTTAAGTGTTATAGGGATTGGAATGAGCAGTTCAGCGTAAGTTATAGCTGTGCGTAAGGCAAGTTTTCTAACTTCATTCATATTTTAAATGAATGCTAGTTTCTTAAACTTCTCAAATGTTGAACTTGAGAAGTTTTGTCTATGTGCGAATGTGTGATATTTGTGCAAGGTGGTAGAACGTATGAAGCCTTGTGCCACAATGTGAACACTTCGGTGTTTCTATGATATGAACTGTTTTATGATTAAACTGTTCAATATGAGAATGTTCTGTTTATACATGAACTGTTATTGTTGAGTCTGTGTTATTGATTCTAGCCAGATAAAATGTGTATGAAAGAGAGTAGAGGATGAAAGTATTTCAAAGTGAATGTGACTAATGTTTTAAAATGATAGGAATCGAGATTATTCCTATTGTTCATGCCGCTTCATAACCTTTGTACGGTTATCGAAGTTCCAAAGGAATGTTAAACTCTTGAAGTTGTATGTTCAACTGTTATGACTTGCTGGGCAATTGAATGCTCACACTTGCTTTAAATAAAAATATTTTTAGCGAACGATGTTAGAAGAACTTAAGGATCCCGTAAGAATCAAGCTGACGGTATCCAGATTAAGTGTCATTCAGAATGTGAATGATCGAAAAGATCAAGTGAAGACTTGTAATGTAGAAAGATGAAAATTAAACTATAGACTAGTTTAATGAATTGTTAGGTATCCTTGGTGGTGGATAAAAGTCACTCTTGTAAGATGAAAGGAATAATGTAATTATCATTATTTGTAATGAGAAAGGTTATAAGGTTTTAGAACCTGGGAATTTAGAATGTATGTTATTATATTTCAGTATATAATGATGTATGTTTGGATGAATGATGTACTCGTGATGTACGAAATCCGGGTGTTAAGAAAGATCAGATTTTGGGGCGTTACAGTGGATTTGGGCTTTGATGCCCTCAATCATTATTCCTAACTTGTTTTCACAATCGACCTTAATGATTTTCTTCAGATTTGATGAAGACTTATGATTGAGGGTGTCGGCTCTTTGAAGGTCCTCGCTGCTGGTTGTCTTGGTATTGATGTTTGGGTTTGGATGTTTCTTTTGAGGTCAGACCGCACCACTGATGGCTGCCTACGTACTCCTGTCTATGCGGGAGATTAGGTCTATGTAATTCCTAGCTTGATGAGCTAAATGATTTGAGAAGTGTATATTTGGGTTTTTGTTTGGTTTGACCACACCATAAATTGTTGCCTATGTATTTCCCATTGATGAGGGGAGATCAAGTCTTTCGTAGTTCATACTTTTGGCTGAGACCTGACTGGCTTGATTTTTTTGATTTTTTTGATTTTGAGTTTTTGATTTTTTTGATATTTTTTCAATATTTACGTGCATGGAAAATAAAAGGAATACTGCGAAGAAAGTGATATCGTCCCAACATCTTCAGAAACTCACAACTTTATCCCCTAGATCTATATCTTCTTGGCTAGCTGAGGCCTAATAGTCCAGTTGTCAGCGGTTATATTTCTTTCAAGGCTCGCGATAGAGGTTACCTCTTGGTTCTGAATATCTTCACTTATGGCCATAACTTGATCGCCTATTGATTCAGTACATTCCTCAGGGACGCTTGAACTGGACCCATCGCAAAAATGGATGAAATCTTGATTCTTCAATGGGTTTGCTTCCCCGACAACCTCACCATCTTTTCCTTCATCTGTTCCTTCACATTTTTCCTGGGCTTGAGAGGATTTTACCATAAAATCTCCCTCGAACTGCTGTTGCATTTTTTGCAAGAAACTTTCCTTTTTGGCTTTTCCTTCCTTAGAAAGGATTAGTATTTCCTCCTCATCATCCAAGGTGATAAAATCAAGAATGTGGTTGCTATCTTTGGACCTCAAGATGTTTGATGCTGGTGGAGGAATCTCCTTTGAGGATTCCCTTGTCTCCTCTATCATTCCTTGCATTAGGATCAGTCCACTTTACGTTCTGCCATAATTAGTGCTCATAGCCTTCATCTCCTCTAAACTGCCTGTCTCGAGTGGACATATTAAGCTTTTTATTTCCTTTTCGCCTTTTCTGGTCATGAGAAATTCTATCTTCAGCTCTCCATTTTTAATAGGATCCTTGATTTATGTCGCAAAGACCAATATTCCTCAGTCGCATGTCCATATGAGTTAGAATGGTAAAGACACATCTTGGTGGAATCATAACTCTTTATCTTGTGATTTATAGGAGGAAGCAACTCAGTAATCCTTCCTTCGCTTATCAGAAAGTGTAGCATTTCTTCATTTGATTTGTTAAGAGGGGTGAATTTTTGGGCTCTTATGGAGGTTATTTGATCTTTCTTCTTTGATAATTCGCATTCCCCCGAGCGATTTTTTTGTTGGCGAGATCTTCTAACAATTTTATCATCCCCTTTTCTTGTTCTTTCAACCTGCTTTGATCTTCTTCACTTAGCTGGCTCATCTTGGAGAGATATGGGCTTGCAATATGGTTAACCTACTTTTTCTCTTAGCTTTTTGATAGTTGAGTGAAAAAATGCCTCGTATCCTGATGTTGGTGCACTATCAGCTTAGCTAGCAGATTTACTTGATTCTGGATTGTCTCTAACTTTTGCATTACTGCCATAACCTCCTTCGAGTTTTCCCACTCTAGAACATTTTTTCTGTGCCTTTGGGGGTATTCCTCCATCCTTCGTATGTAATTACGATTTGGATACATTTCAGCGCTTCCTGACCCGATCATGTTTACGCTCTCCATATCATGCTACAACTGAAGGTTGGTGTTGACATTTTGTTGGTCAGGTTGTTAGGCCACAATACTGCCACTTTCGATCAGATTTGAATTTTATGCTTTAAGGACCAACAATCTTGTGTATCGTGTCCTAGAGACCCTGAGTGATAAGCACATCTCTGGCTTGGATTGTATCTTTTGATCCTTGGTTCCAGAGGTGGACCCAGTTCGGTAATTTTCTTGTGATCCATTAATATCGCCAATACATTTTCAAGGGAATCGCCTAGTGGAGTGAACACCCTATTTTCCGTTCTTTCAAATTTTCTTTTTCTATCTTAGAATTGGTTGAATGCAGCCTATTGTTGAGATGGCAGATTATCTTGTTTTTTCTAAATGGGGGACTGTAGGTTGGTCTCCTAACTTTTCCCTGTACAATAAGGGATACATCTGCATTGCCTTCATCGGGTACCACCTTGGGATCGCTCGCATACTTTCCAGTCTGTATATGCTTGGCGGCTACTTCCAAGGCAATGGATCTTGCCTGCCTTCAGGCCCATCTCTGCTATTTTGCCATGTTTGATCATTTCTGAGAATGGCTTTCCTATGCCTGCTAGGATCCTTTCATAGTAAGGAGCCTCTTGGATATCAATAAATATCATTACCATCTCAGTTATGTCATTGATGGAATGACTTGCGCTGCTAGATGTCTCCACCTTTGGCATATTCTCGAAAGACTCAGTACTTTGTTTTTTA
The DNA here is from genome assembly GCA_020205505.1 of Panax japonicus. Lineage (NCBI taxonomy): Eukaryota > Viridiplantae > Streptophyta > Magnoliopsida > Apiales > Araliaceae > Panax > Panax japonicus. Next base: position 527,617 of record JAINUV010001469.1, read on the forward strand.
CTTTAGTTACTTGATATCGATCTGATGCCATTTGTGACTGAAAACTGTAGCTGATTTAGAAAGGCATGGGACAATTCTTCTCAATTATGAATTTTGGCATTGTCAAGTCGGGCATACCAGGCTATAGCATCTCTAGTGAGACTCTTTTCGAAAAGCTTTATTCTGAGGCTTTCATCTTCAGCATAAGACCCTAGCTCACCAATTTATACTTTTAGATGCGTATAGGGATCGCCTACCCCCATTGTAGTTTTTAAACTCTAGGACTTTGGATTTGTCAGGATATCGAGCCCCTGGGAATATGCAGAGATCGAAATAGGTGACACTTCCATATTTTTTTAGTCCCTTTAATTGACCATATGGATTCCTCCAATTTGTTGGGCTTTCTTTCTTATATCCCCAGTTTCTCGATCATCCCTGAGTTTTGTGATTTCAGGGATTTTGTTGGTTGCTTTATTGGAATGAGGTTCAGGTATTTGGGTTTCCATCTTTTTGCCAATACCTGACTGCCCCCTGGTGTGAATGACTCTAGTTGAGTAGGCATTGTTGGCCCCGAGTGTTTTTACTTTGTTCTTTCAGATATGATTCCTTAATCCTTCAAAATCCTCTCGAGAGACAGGAGTAGGATAAGGTGGGGGCACTTGTAACCATGTCTGACTGCGAGCTTAATGCCTTTTTAGACTTTGAACGGGTAATGGGTCCAATCGCTTCCCTATAAAAAGACTGGAAATGTTATATGCTATGTAATGTGTCCCATTTTTTAGGGATATTATCCTGCAAAATGGATGTCAGCTATTTTAATGACAAGATAGCATGACAGTGCTTTGATATAAAAGGGAATGCATGTTCACATATTCCTTTATATTTTCCATTACATTGAGATTGACATGAAAATAAAATTTCAAGTAATTAAAATGGGAAGGTATGAAGAAACTTCCCTCTGCGTTGGTTTATCAGAGGTGCTGACCTATCTTATGCTACTCTCGCGGTTTTTAGCATGAAGTTTCCCAGATCATCACATTTACCTCGATGGGAAGTTAATTTGATCTTTCAACTGGAGCGAATCTGGGTGTGGTGCCTTTCCTGAGCCTCGTTGGAATTAGTCTCCCTACGAGTACAGTAATCACAACACCGACAGGGATAGTTCCTCCTAGTGGAGGGACCACACAACATACTTCACATACATCGTGTCTCACCGTATGGAAATGATGACATGTGCGAAGCACTAATAGCACTAGCAGATATGGTGTGAAGCACTAAGTGGCAGTAAATAAGATTAGTACACATTCATTTCAAATATAAATGAAACATCGACACACAAGCAGGTAAAAGTTTTGAAAATCTTGATAATAGCTTAGCCCTCTTACTGGAGTCCCTAGCAGAGTCGCCACCTGTCGACGTCAGGATTTTTATTTGTCCCATTTCTGTTCTTGTCTTGTGGTGTTCTCATGTTAGGTGGAGATGTATTTGAAAAAACAAGTTTGAAAAGGTCCAACATGTATATGTTGACAATTTGACTGTAAGAGTCGCCAGCTGGTATTTTTAAATGGTTCCACCAACTCAACCGAGAAATGGTTTTCACTAGACCTAGGGATGTGACAATATTTAACTGGTCTGCAAAATCGAGATTTATTAGGGGTCGGGGGCTTGATTATGCGGAGGGAAGTGTAGGCACCCCCCGACATCCGTGATAACACGATTACCGCCACTTTTCAATTTTAACTTTTATCTGAATGTGTATTGTGGGTCTATGTGCAATTGTCTGGAAGTAGGTGTATGCCTCATTTGCACTTATATACAAAGGGGTTGAATTTTGTATAAAAATTCAATTTTAACGAGATATGGCAATGAGTTTTGTAAAAAAGGTTTTTTTCAAACCCTTATACTCAATAGTAATTGAGTGCCTTTGATACTTCCATTTTATTAAATGTTGGCTTGGATTGCTTTTATTATTTTCGAGATGCAAAGCATCTTGAGAAAATAAGAAAATAGCAGCACCGAACTCCTTGTGGGTATGAGAGTCATCTAAGGAAATTCAAACACCGCTGAATAAATTACAAGCTAGCTATAGCTGAAATGTCCATAATGGGAACCAAATCTAGATTCAGGAACTGAATCTTTGATCACATGATTCCTAGGCTCACATGATGAAGCAATATGTAAAAAGCTATAAAATGGACTAGATTTGAATAAATCTAAGCATTCCAGCTTCAACGGTTCCAGTTTAGTCACTGTGAACTGGTTAAAGTGAGAAATGGCCAGATTTAGGCAAATCTAGCCCGCATGCTGATAAAATAGTTATATATAATTATGAACAATCAACTGCCACGAAGTGAACTCCAAGAAGGACCTGAAATGTTCATATATATATATATATATATAGAAAAATATATATACACAGTTGTGTATTACATAGTTATGGCGACAGTTTTTTGGGCTATGGCGACGGTTTCACCCGTCGTCATAGCTATTTTGGGCTATGGCGATAGTTTATCGTCGCTATAGCCCCAAAAATCTGTCATTATAGGCCTACTGTGTAATACACAGTTGTGCATATATATAGCCCATATATATTATATATATATATATATAAGTTGTAAAAGGCCACGAAGTGAGCTCCAGGCCAGACAGAAATGTAATATATTATATATATATATATTATATATATAAAAGCGATAAATGGCCACGAAGTGATCTCCAGACCTGACTGAAATGTAAATATATTTATTTACATGGATATATATACAAAGCTATAAACGCACCAGATATCACACCTAGGCTCAATCAAATCGATTTCGATAACAGTATATACATATAAGTATTTATATATATATATATATATAATATATATAATATATATATTA
>JAINUV010000854.1:0-152138 GCA_020205505.1 Panax japonicus
TTCATCTCTTGCAATCTTTATCAATCTTGCAGGTATTTTGGAAAATGAAAATTCATGCACCCAACTGAAGCTTGTAAAACAATGGCCAACACGCTCATTTGCTTCTTTGTTCTCTTTGCATTAGTCTGGGTATTAACTTCTCTGTTTTCTTACCATTTCGGTTAAGGAGTTATTCCAGGAACATGAGGAATAAGTGGTTTTGGTTTCTGTGTCTTTTCTACTAGTACAGCTTGAGTGGTTAGGACTATACCAGCAACAGAGGCGGCGTTTTGAAGTGCGCACCTTAAAACCCGACAAGGATCAACCACTCCAACAGCAAGAAGGTCTTCATATTCTCCGTTCATTGCATTGTACCCTATTGGCCAATCAGAAGCCCGGATTTTTTCCACGACTATATCTCCATCAACTCCTGCGTTAGCTGCAATCAATCTTGAAGGTGCGAGAAGTGCCTGAAAATTTGTCATTCACCACATTAAGTTGCAAAGTATATGTAACTAAATTTTTGTATTAGGTTCACAATTTTCCAACAGAAGTGGACTTCAATTATTAGACAAAAGTAGGATACGGTCCAGATGGACCTCTTCATTTAGGTGGCTAATGAAGGATTCTCCAGTTGTGAGTTTATATAAATTGGTCAATTATTGGCTGAGCTCTAATAAAAAATAGTGGAATTGTGATGAAGGAAGAAATGACCCAAAAAACAACTTAATCAAGAAAAGAAAGAGTTCAATCTGTACCAAACACCAAATTGTGAGATTAAGCTTACTATATTTGTAGAATTGGTAAGAGAATACTTTCCAAGGAAAGGAAGAGGAGAATAGCACATTACCATCCCTACAATGTCAGCACCTATTTTCTCGTCCGAATCTTCCAAAGTGTTCTTTATGATGGGAATTTGTTCCAAGAGATGTACATATGTAGCGCCACCACCAGGTACAATACCTTCATCCATGGCAGCAAAAGTGGCACTTTTTGCATCCTCAATTCTAAGCTTGCGGTCTTCAAGCTCCATCTCTGTATGTGCTCCTACCTGAAATCCATCTAACTTTGTAAATATTTTTAACATTTTTAAGTGAAAACAAATTTATGCCAGCTGACAGCATTGCTACTTGGGAAAAAACCCTAGGGGTTGGGACAAATGGCCTTGAGGCATAAACTCAAGGTCGCTGGTTCCAATACCAATACATGGGGCCAAAATTATCATTAAGAATGTTGTCTACTTGGAGGAAAAAAGGAAAACCAAAAAAAAACAGGACAAAAGAAAAAGAAAACTTCCTTGAAAACTTGGGATGCTTTAGCTAAAATCTAAATGCAACATGCATTTATAAGATAGAAATTTATGAAGTAAATCAAAGTTTCAAACAGGTAAATCTTTATTCCAGAAAGAAACTGAAAAGTACAGATTATACAAGTGGCATGTGATAAAACTAACAAGACAAAAACAAGATAGGGTGGGAAGTTTTCTTAAAAGATATAAACACCAACTGAAAACAAATTACATAATGTAGGAAGATGAACCAACAGCCAACAAGGTATTTTATTCATTTTCAGAAAGTTGAAAAACTAGATTAATTTTATTCTGGAAAAAAGAGAAAAGAACTTCGAGCACATTTGAAGCACCTCTGAAGCTGAAAATATATTAACAATCCACATAAATTAATTTTCTCAACAATTTGATTTGATAAAAACTAATATGCTTCTTTTTCAACTTCGAAGTTGAAATCCATAAAAGAAAGGAAAAGTACATGAAAATTATTTTAAAAGTTGGGATTTATCATGCCAACTAAAACATAAACAAAATCACTATTAGAAGATTGCTCGTCCAAAAAAAAAAGTTGGAAAAGTTCATCCAGCAAGTTATATTCATTGTCTAATTTTCTACACACCTTAATGATAGCTACACCACCAGAGAGTTTTGCGATTCTTTCAGATAGCTTGCGTGACATATATCCACTATCTGATTCAGCAAGATCCTTCTTTATCTGCGAAATTCTGGCCTGAAGCTCAGCTTTAGTCGAGGGATCAGCAACAATAGTTGTAGTATTACTTGTTATGATTATTTTTCGTGCAATGCCAAGCTGATCAGAGGTCGCACCCTCAAGACTCAGGCCTAGATCTCCAGAGAGAAAATCAGCACCTGATTACAATATAATGATGTCAACTTGAAGTAGGTCAGTAAGGAGATACAAGTAATCATTGAACTAATTCAAAAGATGACACAATAAAAGAATCACAGGTCATCACTATATCATTGTTATCCCCCAACAAAGGTATACATGTAAACATCATCTGGATGAATGAGATGACCCTGTTACAACATTTCTTTTCTAGAAATAGAACACAGAACCTGAATTCACCTGTCATAAGGGCAATATCTTGCAAAAGTGCTTTCTTTCCTTCTAAAAGTCCTGGACATTTAACAACAGCAACATTAAGTAAACCTCGCCTTTTATTCAAGACCATTGTTTCCAGCACTTGCCTCGAAATATCCTCAGCAATAATAAGCAGAGGGACAGTCAGTTGGGTAGTCTTTTCTAGCAAAGGAACAATCTCTTTGACAGTTGATATCTTTTGATCAGTTACCAACACTCTAGCATTTTCAAAATCCACAATAGATTTGTCCTGATTTGTGATGAAGTGAGGTGACATATAACCTTTGTCAATCTGTAGAGAAAGAATGCCTGAATAGAAGTTAAGAAAATACAAAAAGAAAAGAAAGAAAAAGATGATTCTGTTACGAGGCAATAAGATATAAAATAGGTAAAGCATATGAATCCAATAGGCAACTAACTTAGAAAAGTTTCATTGCAACACTAGAATTAGATTAACTTATATGAGAATTTTATATAGAAGTACACTAAAAAAAGTAATCAACGTATAGATTAGTAGCATTCTAAAAGTTCATAGGAAGAAAATGAACACATGCAAATCAATTGCAAGAAAACATCCTTTTGAAATACAAATTTGTATCAAAGATACATCAGCAGTTAATCCCTGTCTGCACGTTGTCAGTTGTGACTATAATTTTGTAGTTTTACTCAACAAAAGCTCAAATTCTTACACAACTGTCACAATTTCAATCCATGGTGAAGCCTTATAACTTTGGTCCATTTACACACTGAGTGGTAGTTTTAAGATAAATCATGTTTTAATATAATCTGCTTTGAAGTCAAACTAAAATTTAATACTTCTTTATATGCAAGGAAAAAACCATTAAATTTTATACCTTGTCTATAATATTAATCTAATAACTATATTATATCAAATATAATCCCTAAGTCACAATATATGAATTACCTTCATTCCTTCTTCAACCATCACAAAAGTTTCAGATGATGAAGAAGATTCGATGGAAATGATCCCATCAGGTCCAATCTTAGTTATCGCTTCAGCAATCAGGCTCCCCATAAATTCATCATTTCCAGCAGAAATTGAAGCTACAGCTGCAAAAAGAAAAAAATTACGATTTTTCTTAAGTTGCAATTTTAAGTAAAATGGAAATATTACCTTTTATATCGTCCCATCCTTTTACCGGGACACTTTTCTTCTTCAAAACTTTTACCAATCCTTTCACAGTCGTCTCCATTCCTTTCTTTAAAGAAACAGGGTTAGCCCCAAAAGCAACAGCCAACAACCCCAATTTAATTATTTCTCGAGCCAAAATGATTGCAGTCGTAGTGCCATCACCAGCTAAATCATTTGTCTTAGTTGCAACCTGCAAAAAGGTCAGATTCCATATTTTGATTATTTAACCAAGAACAGCATGTTGTTGCTTGATGAAGAAAACTACTTCATCCGTTCCACAAAACAAGTCCCATTTGACTTTGATCCTAGCTAATTTGCAAAATCTTAAATTCAAATGGTGATGTGAATCTATTTTATTTTTCGAAATAAGACTTTGTACTTTATCAAAAACAAATAAATTCACATCCATTTTGAATTTAAAATTTTGCAAATTGACTACCAAAAAAATCAAATGGAACTCTTTTTGTGGGAAGTATGGAGTATCATGGTAACAATGAACAACCTCTTGGATTAGCAGTGCTCCTGCATTTTCAATTGCATTTGGAAGCTCTATGGCTCGCGCAATTGTAACACCATCATTTATAACTTTAAGATTCCCAGACTCTGATAGAACAACATTGCGTCCTGCATAATTTAATATAAACCAACTAAGTCGTTTTACATAAGCACCAAAGAGTAATGTCATGAATGTAATACTCTACAACTCAAAACACCATGACCAAATCTATCTTTAAATGCTGCAGTACTAGCCAAGAGACAGATCAAGCTTCTTTACTCAATTTGAGTAAGACCCTCAGGTTTATGCTTCTAGTATGCCATGTAACAAAAGGTACATGAAATGCAATAGAGAATCCAAAACTGCCCAACCTTAATTTTTAATTACGAATTCTTTGACTACCCAATCGTAGCACAGCGTAGCTCTATTATCATTTTCCATGTTACAATATATTTTCACGTGAGAACAACAAAATTTCTGGAAAGTTTATGTTCTAATATTGTAAGGGCTTGTACTTGAAATAAACTACAGTGGGAAACTCAAAATAAAAGCTAGCAACTCTAAGACTGCCAATCTTTATGTCTTTGAATGAAACTTTCTGCAACACTTTCTTTGTTTATAATAAAATTACAACCAATTGACAAAAGGCCTGGTAAAATTCAGGCTACCTCTGGCCTCACTCTGCCTCAGCTCAAAAGTGTACATTTAACAGTAAGTTCCCCGGGGAAAGAAAGAACGCAATAAACGACACGCTAGCATATGTATAGAACAACCCATAAAATCTTTAAAGTATTAGAGACAATAACAAAAATTGTGCACAAGAAGCGAATTTAAGCTAAATACTGAATAATACCCCCTCATTCCTCAAAAATAGTCCCATTAGACTTTGATCTAGTCAATTTGAGAAATTCTAAATACAAATTGTGGAGTGAATTTATTTTAATATTTGAAACCACATTTTGTACTTAGTAATACTTTTTAAGTACGTTGAAGTAATAAACTATTGCATTAATCAAAATCAAACAAATTCACATCAATTTTGAAATTTAGGATTTCACAAATTGTCTAGATAAAAAATCAAATGGGAGTGTTTTTGTGGAACAGATGAGAAAAACCTGATGCACCTCTAATTCCCAACTCATCAAAATAAGTAATAAACCTTTTATGAGAAAATTCAAGCTTTCCCCATATTTTATTTTCCATATTAATATTATGACACCACATTTAACCAATAATAACCAAACTACAAGCTTCAGAAATTAACTAGAAAGTATAAATACATATGAACCCATTAAAAACAAACTATTTGAAAAGCAAAGCATCAATTACTAAATAAAAAAGATAAAAAAAATACCCAGAAACCTTTAGGTCCAATGGTGACAGAAACAGCATCAGCAAGTTTATCTACTCCAGCTAATAACCCATTTCTGCATTCTTTGTCAAAACAAATCCTCTTTGGCCCTGCTCTTACCACTAATTTCTTCACTTTCTGTTGTTTTTCCACAACACCACAAATCCTTTGCTTCACACCGAATCCTACAGTAAAACAAAGGGAGAAAGTTTTAGTCTAAAATGAGATGCAGCAAACAGTTTGTGAGGGAGAAAGAGAGACAGAGATTTACAAAGATGGCAACTTTTGGAGGGAAGAATAGCGGTGAAGACAATGAAATTGACATTTTTTGGTGGCTCAAAACGGTCCTGCGTGTTCATTTTGCGAAGGTTTTTAAAGGGTTTAGTTAGATGACTGGGTTGGTCGAGTAGGGCTAGAGAGTCGACTCACTAGGCTATGGCTCAAAGGCTTATCAATACAGTTGAAAATTTTATTAGTGTTGAACGTTTGCTTGTTATTTTGTTTGTAATGAGTGAATATGTTTGATTGTTGCATTTGAAAACTAAAAGCACTTAAAAATTATATTCCTTTTATCAAGTTTTAACTCACAAACACAATAAATTCCAATACTAAAATTAATGTTATATTAAATCAAGGCTTTAAATATACTAAGCAGAACAAATTTACGAGCTTATAATAAACAAATTATATTTAAAAAACAAGGTCCTATTCGGAATTAACTTGTTTGATAATCACATATTTTTTTGACTTATAAGTTGAGTTTGAAGTATAAAAAAAATAACTATTTGTGATTTATTTAAAAATAACTTATAAGTTTTTTTTAAATAAGTTAATTTAACCAAATATAATATCTATTTTGTCCATATTTTATTTTGCCCATCTTTTTATTAATATCTTTTTTAATAATCTTTATATTTATTTTAACATATAAGTCATTATGAGCTCAACACCCTCATAATTTGTTTTAATTTAATTTATGTGAACACTTTATTTATAAAATTTTAACTTAAAATAACTTAAAATTAATTTATATTTTAACATATAAGTAATTTTAAAAATAGTCATTTCGAACAGGCTCAATTCAATAACTTGGCCTGTGTTCTTGTCTAGTTCCTTTTTTTTTTAAAAAAAAACTTATTAGTTTCGATTTTCAAAGCACACACTTCCAACTTCCTCACATTTCCAAATTAGTTATATTTTGACCTTTTAAGATTAATTTACAAATTTTGAAATTCACATTTGATATAAACTTATTTGGAGTATAATTTTTATAGAAGATAAAAAATACTACAACGCAAAAAATCAAAATATATGTCTAATTTTGAAACAAAATTGATTAAGCATATGAACCATACTACTATTGTTTGACAGAAAATAAAGGTCACCATTTGTTATTTGTATGCTCTCAGTAATCATGTCATGTGACACCCTGTACTTTTTCTCAACCTTTCCTCAAACCATTTTCATGCTTCATGTAATACTAACTAATTTTGCATAACTTTTCCATAAATTTCCAAATGAGAAATTATTATTAAGATCTGGAATTTGTCAGCACAAGAATCAATAGAAATAATTGGGATCCGGTTACCATATAGTGATGACTGCAGAGAGATCATCTCCCGGCCTGCGTGTCGATAATGTATTCATCAATTAATCAAAGTTACTTCATGCTAACCACTCCCAAATAATTGTAAACCACAGAAAAATATTCCTGGTTTAGATAGAAACATTCAAAACTAAATTTTTCGTTCCTAAGAAAGGAAAGAAATGCAGCAGAACCACTTGGTGGGATCAAGAAACCAAAACCACAATAAGCATGCTTCTAACTGCTCTTAAACTTAAAATAAATGCTCAATCTCGAGGAAACATTGTAGGTTCACTAGCGCTTTGCATCTTCTTCTCACAGAACTTGGCGTACCGGTTTGAATCCATTAAAGATGTCAATTCGTCGTTGTTACTCAATTCCACCTTTATAATCCATCCATTTTCATATGGGCTTCCGTTAACCTATAATTGAGAAATGGCTGTTAAACTTCTATCAAACAAAAAGGAAAATGTAACGAGGATACAAAAACAGAAAAAGCTAATGTTCTATTAACAGGTGTGTAGCTAGAGGTAGCCCGTTGATCAATAAAAGGAAATGTTGGATCAGATCAAGTTGTATTGATTGATAACACACTTTCAGAATAAAACTAAAAAGGTATCCACAATAACCATACGGTCCATACTTTGTGAAAGATCTCCTAGATGCCAAGTGTCCAGAAGTATCAGTACATCACCCCGATAATCAAAAGATGGGAAGTTGCTATTTCACAATGATAATTACATAGACACGCATAAACAAGTGTAACATATGCTGTAAATATGTGAGCCTGTATAAAAGAAAAGAGAAGCACTACGAACATGTAAAGAGAGATGAAAAGGAAAGCAGCAAATTTATTTGACCTTGTTAAAAGGATTACAGTGGTGGCTACTTAAAATCCAAGAGTTCAAAAGAATTTTCATTGGTATTATTTTGCGTCATAAAAACCTACAATCCTGGTAAAGTTCTTCCTTTCTTCCTGTATTTTGGTTCCATGGGATACAATAAACTCATGGCATAATTGTATTTTATTTTTGCAGTACTTGCTGTCAGTCTCAAATGTTCACTCGTGGCTACATACTCTTACCGAAAAATTAATATGGTATATAAGCTTAACTGGTGCATATTCTCAACAACATTAAGTATTCAACAGAAGAGTTGATATTCAAGGAAGAATTAAGTTTATTGCAAACAGGACGCACACATAATTCCAAGCATTGATGTGACTACTTTCCATATAAGATTTTGAATAACTAAATGCCAAGTTATTTTCTTTTCAAAATGAATGTAATATGAATTGATAAAATATAAAACATAAAATCAAGCAACTCAATGAAATATTACAGTCTTAGCTTATGATGACTCACCAAACCGGGAGAGTTACTGAGCTCTTCATTGACTTCAACCACCTTTCCAGAAACAGGAGAATTGATGTCGCTAGTGGCCTTGACACTTTCAACCGCACCAAAGCTGTTGCCCTGTGTTACAGCAGCCCCAACATCCGGTAATTCAACATACACAACATCCCCTAAATGATCCTGGGCATGGTCAGTAATACCTACAATAGCCGTTTTACCCTCAACCTTTACCCATTCATGTGAGTCGGCATACTTTAGATCCTTCACGACTGCAAGTATAACAAAGAAAAAGAAAATGTCATATATCAATTGATGGATAAAAATAGATTCAAGTTCGCTTATTGCACGCTTAAGATACATAGCAGGCTATTTCAACTTCTCAACTCTAATAAATTTTATTCTATGAAGTCAAACAAGCAAGATTTAAGAGGACTCTAGATATTTTGCTGCCTTCAACTAACAACCTTTATTCATCTCAAAGAATCAAAGAAGCAATATCCACAACAACTCCTGCACATTAATTATTGGTAAACAGATCATAGCTTGAATTTAAATAGTTAGGTAAGACTACAAACGATGCTTGTAAAAACTGGAAAAACATACATAAAATGGTGGGGGAGCTTAAACTCCATGATGCCAAAGATGGAACTAAGGTAGCATAGAATGTCAGTTCAAAGATAGAACAAAATGTCGAGAATGCAACTCTAATTCTGAATCGAAATGATCTGAATCAAAACATGCCATACACAAATTTCTTCAATGATTCGGGTCTGGTCATGAAACCTTCTCAGAAACTCAATCACTAGAGTTGGCTTAAATAAGCTTTTTTGCCATTCTACTCTTTAAGAGTTTAAAATGAACGGAATGAGACTAAAGACAAAGAAATCAAAATGATTCTAATTGTCAAGCAATAGATTCAAAAATACAATATTAAATGTATTATCCTAGTCCCACATCACTAAATCAGAACATATAGGTTTGATTAGTGAGTATAAGTGTAGGCCACTACCAATATTACCAAAACTCGTGTCCTTTGTTGGGTTTATGATGAACCAAGATGATCCAAGTTGATGCTTGAGCCCTGATGTGATTGATTTGGACTCGAATTTCACCCGGGTCTTTACATTAAAACACATAAGAGACAAGTTAACTGGCATCAACTTTACCAACAAAGTGACTATTAATTGAGTAAGGACACAAAACAAGACGATCAAATTCAAGAAACATCACCAACCCAATTAGAATTATCTAATACTCCCTCCAATTCACGAAAAGATACCCATTTACAAAAATTGCAAATATTAAGGATGAAATTTGTTTCCCATGCTTACCCCTAAAATAATAAGTTGCAATTTAAGTACTGGTGGCATGATAACCAAATTGTGATGGAAAACTTGTGGGTATTGTGTAATTTGCATAATAAAAAGATATACTCCTTTTGTGAGACAAAAAATAAACTGTAAATAAGACTTTTTGAGGAACAGAGGGAGTTTGATACATAATATATATACACATATATGTATATGTGTGTGTATGTGTGTGTGTGTGAGATGCTAAGGGCAATATGAAATTTTACATATACACACCCTGTCACCCTACATCAATCAGGTAACATACAAGCTAAACATCAATCCACCAATCTCATTATTGAACAAATAACATAAATAAGCACAAACCCAGCTGGAAAAATCAGATCTTTACTCAAATAAATTACAGATCAAGCTTTTCTACCAACAAACAGACTAATGGGATTCATAAAACTAAAAATTACAACAAGAAAAAAACATGAAAATGGAATGGGTAGGGTGAAAAGCAAGAAATACCAGAAACAAAGCCTCGGTTGAACGTTGAGATCCTGAGATATGAAGCTGTCTTTGACGCCCACAATCTTAGAGCCATTTTTATTCACCCCAACAACAAAACTCTGCTGCTCTTCTTATTATTATGCTTTAATAGGAGATCTAAACATGACATATATTTTATATAATTTTAGGAGAAACCTAGTGACAAAAATAATCATAATATTAATATTATTAATAAATAAATTAAAAAATTTGGAGGATGTGGGTCGATGCGATGTGTCAACAAACCCACTAACCAGAAGTTGGTGGTGGTGGACTGATGACTTGATGAAAAGATTTCCTGCCTCGTGGGCATTAGTTTGGTAAATGGGATTTTATGTAATTTATGTTTTTATTTATTTAATTTATTTTAATTTTAAAATTAATATAAATTTGTTTAATTTTAATTAATGTGATAGTTGATTGTGTGAGTTGCTCAAAAAATAGAATATTATCATAATTTAAAATTAAAAAATTTCGAAGTTAGATTATTTTGTATGAAAATATATAGGACTTGCACTATTTATATATTCATGATATGTGGCACCTTTGGTGAATGAATTTCTTTTATATGACCCTCCCCCCTCTCCCCTCTCCCCTCTCCTCTCCTCTCCTCTCCTCCTAAAACTAGAGTCCAATCTATTTTTTAACTTCTATTTTAAAATTATTATGATTTATTCAATAATTATAAAATTTTATATTCTTTAAAGTTTTGTTCATAAAATTTAGTACAACCATCATCCAAAGAAGAGTGTTAAAAGGATAGAAAATAAAAGAAATCGTTTTTGGTTGCACCAACACAACCGATGAGTACTCTACAAACAAACGTGTTTGAAAAATTATTTTTTTATAAATAATTATTACTCAAAAATATAGTATTTAAAACTTAAACACTTGGACTATAATGTAAAACTCAGAAGTATGTTTGGTTATTAATATTTGTAATGTTTGCATCCGTAAAGTTAATATATTTGGCCACCATATTGTACAACTTAAGAATTTCTCAATAAGTTATATAAATTAATTTAAAAAGTCGTATTAAAATTCATTTTGTGCAAAACCAAAGGATTATTTTGTGCAAAACAAGAGAAAACGAAAATTCAGATTCACTTTTTATCTATAAAATAAAGAGAATAATTCAAATTAATAAATGGTGATTTATGTATCTGCTTATAGAAAGTGACGTGAGAAAAATAGAGTAACATTATGAAGAAGATATAAAACTCTAAAAAGTGATTAAAGACTCATCAACTAGAAAACCTCTTCATTTGAAATGATTTTGATTTTATATAAAAACTTTTTCAAGTGGGTTGTTAACTTTAAAAAGTATTGTACACTGTATCGTATTGAATCGTAACTGAATCGTATTCTAAGTATCATATCGTACGATACGTATTGTGTATGTTAAGATTCTGACAAGTGCGGATATGTATATGATGTTGTGTTTATGTTTAGTATTTTTCTTTTGAGTAAAATATTCTGTCTTATTTTGTTATAACATAACATGTTTTGCTTCATTCAGTTATAATTTTTTCCCCTTTTCTATAAAAGAATGTGATATGTTAATTTGTAAGGATTTGTGCTCAAGTTTTTTATGTTGTTACAGAAGTTTAAGCTTTCCAAGTTATCCCTGGATTTGTTGTTGTCCGAGACGCATTTGACGTGAATGAATATTGTGCCCAATGCATTTAGTTCATCAGGAAAGCAGTTCCCTGCACAGGTAAGGAGTTGTTATATAATGTAGGTAGTATTTTAGTGAGGATAATTACTATTCAGCCAGAAAGTTCAATTTTGGCCTGTCTAAATATCAGGTTTGCCAATTTTCTGCTTTGTTGACTGTTCCTGGAATTAGCATCTAACTACCTTTATCCCTGAAGTCCTGGTTTTTGCATGTTATATATGTAGCTTTTTATACTTCTACGGCAGTTCAATCCAAGAAGGTTGAACACTAAAATGTCTTGTAGGTAAACTGCAAAGGAAATCTCCAGATAAGTTGGAAAATTCATAAAGCGAGTTAACTCAATGGGCATAGTTGAAAGAGTAGATAATGACAGGTTTTTGATCAGTTAAAAGGCAGCAGAGAATGAGCATAAACTTGACTCTGGTCTTGGACCAAGAATCTGGACTGATAAGCCAGATGACTATTGGACTAAAAAGAGAAAAATAAACAATGATGACAAGTTTTTGATGAGTGATGCGACAGAAAATGAACTACTTAGTGATGGTGGTCCTCGGCAAGCTAGCGGGGATGATTGCCTTGGGGATTCTTTCGGTAAAATGAGAAGAGATGATGATTATATATATGCCGTTATCAGCGGGTGATAGAGTCGAAGATTATGCATAACAAATAATAATCTTGGGCGTGCCATCTCTACCGAGTATCCCGGAAACTCTTTCTATAAAGGGGGAAGAGCTAATGGGGATGACAGGTTTCTGATAAATGAAAGTGAAGAAAATGAATGTGGTATGGACAATGGTTACAGCCTTGGTCAACTCGACTAAGCACCATGAGAAATGTTTTGGTAAAGACAGACTACTATTAAATGATACTACTATGTTTTTGATGAACCAGTATGGTGCAGGAAATGAGCATATTATGGTCAATGGTATTCAGCCGGTTATCTCTACTGAGCACCTTGGGAGTGAAAAGACCAACCGATGATAGCAGATTTTTGATGAACAGTAGGTTGCAGAATGAACAATATGTGGATGACTGTGACTGTATAGGCCCTCTCTTCTCGACTGAGCACATTGACAATTCTCTGGGCTCAGTAACAAGAGAAACTGCTGATGGAAGGTTCTTGATGAGTGAAAGAGTAGAAACAAATTACCATATCTCAAGTGAGCATCTACGGAACCATATGAATACATTTCGAAAGGCAACTGATGAGGAGACACTTATGATTAGAGATAAGGTAGAGAATGAACATAACATAGACAATGGGTTTGGGCCAGGCATCACAACTGAATTCTCCAGCTACACCACTTTGTGTGAAGACAGAAGGGTAGCTGATGTTGGTAGGTTTAGAAAGAGTGATAGGGTATAAAATGCACGTTATATGGGCAGTTGTATTGAGCCTGGCTTCTCATCAGGTATAACTGCTTTTAGGCAGTCTGAACAAAATCTTTTCATGAATTCTTTCAAGCCTAACTTAGAATCAGACAGTTTCTTGCTTCATGATCAACTTCAACATTCCTCAGCATTCCCTTTCCCTAACAGAACATCTCATGATGCAATGGTTACTAGAACTGTTCCTTATGACCCTGAAGTTCCTGATATCGGGTATCAGTGCTCGTCGCCTTCAGCTGTTGGCCACAATTTTAATTCAGTTCAAGATCATTCTTCTCTCTAAGGTTCTGACGGGAATTTCCTCTCTTCATCAAATAGGAAAGGTTTATCACATATTCTGGAGTCAAAAGGCTTAACAAGTTGTTTTGATGATATTGCTTCTGAAAATGGAAATAAAATCTCATTTCCCAAGACTTCGGACCATCACAATCACTCTGGTTACAAAGCCAGCAACAAATTCTTGAATGCTGGGTATCACGGAAGTGGTGAATTATATAGGAACTTCTACACGTAAAGGTTATAAAGGTTCACTATATTCAGATAAATATTTAGCTCCTGTGTTTTCCGAATGGCAGGACTATTGAAAAGGTAAGCAAGGTTCCTTTATCTAATGCCTTCAGCTCAAGCAAGAATCCTTCATTTTCATTTGATAATGGATATCCGGAGGGGTCACACGGCAAATATGAGCTTGAATTTCTACGCAGAGAGAGCAATGAAGCATTTACAGCCAAAGAGATTCCTCCATCTGATTCAGCATGGTCTTGCATCTGTAGCTTACATTATGGTTCTTCTCCACAAACTCGAGTCTTCTACCTTCAAGAAATACCACCAGTTTATCTTGAAAGTGAGCTGCATCAAAGTACTGAAAACAATGGTTCAGATACCAGAAACGATAGAACAAGTGTTTTTGCTGGCTTAAGTGTGGCTCCGGAAATATGCACACAAGAATTAAGAAGACAATGACATGGATATGGTCCATGATGAATGTGATCTGAATGCAACATTGGATGAAGTCATGGACTTGTTGCACCAGGCTCACAATCAGTACTGGGTAAAGATGAACAAATATAGACCTTCAGCGAGACCAAACGATGGGGATGAAAATATTAGATATAAAGAGAAGCCCAAATTTCAGAAACAAATAGATTTGGAGCAGCCACTGGTGACAGCAAAGAAGATGGAAATTGATGCATGCTAACCCCATTATCAAACTCCAGAATTAATACA
This sequence comes from Panax japonicus, assembly GCA_020205505.1. NCBI lineage: Eukaryota > Viridiplantae > Streptophyta > Magnoliopsida > Apiales > Araliaceae > Panax > Panax japonicus. The sequence continues at coordinate 14,451 of JAINUV010000854.1, forward strand.
AATTAAGCAGACAAACAAAAATGCATGCGTGGGCCGTTGTTTAGCTTTCAAGACAACGATCAGTCGTACATGAAAAATATCATTACATGCAGTATCCCAAATTCCTCAAATCAAAATAATTGGGGTGGCTTGAGTATCAATCAAGGATCAGGTCATGAAGTCATCATCATCAGTTCACCTCCAGTTATATTTTAGGAGTTTGGTGCAGTGCAAGGGTCATATGAAGCTTGGTGCTACATTTGGGACATGACATGATCATGTTCTCTTTTGATGTTGTATTGGATTTTTATTTATTTTCAATTTGTTTTTGAAATTCTATGTCTATGCACACCTAGAGGGGGTTGAATAGGTGTTTAAGTTTAAAGTGATAATTTTTTTTGAAATTTTCTGCTACAGGTATAATTCAGACAGCTACACCTGTCTGCTTTAGTGTCTGCTTTAGCTTATGTTCTTCATTTCTGATTATCAGACAACTAAACCTGTCTGCTTTAGTGTATAACAAAAAAATGCAGAACGTGAATGACAGTTAAACAGATAAACAGAAGTAAAAATCACACCAAGATTTTTACGTGGTTCGGCCCCTATCCTCTATCTAGTGGCCTAATCCACGCCCAATCCCAACTAGGATTGAAGAATCTTTTTATTACTATTTAAAACTCAATACAAAAATTACTCACTGTTACAAAAAGTCTCAAATCTGATATTGGACACCTATACCCCCTTTTTACACCTCTGCAACTTGTACACCACTACACCTCTTCTCACCTCTAAGACTCTTGAGCCTTCTATGAAGAGACTAACTAACCCAGGAAACCTCAAGCCAAAGCTATGCTTGAATACTTTGATTTACAATGAATAAAATTTTCAGCACAAAAAGATATAATAGATAATAATAAATGACTGAAATAAAAACAGTTGATCGATTAGCTCTGATGTAATCTCTCAACTGGATTGCCGGTTCTGAGTTCCATTTGATCAGCCGAAGAGAAGAGGTATATATAACACAACAAGCAACGGCTATAAAATATGTTAGCTAAGAATTCTCAGACCCGTTAGCAACCACCCATAATTTTAGCAGCTATGTATCACCAGAAAGATATTAAGCAAATATGCGCCAACTATTTGATTTTGAAGAGCTGAAATAAATGAGAGAAACTCTACACCCAATCAACTGAATTAAACATGAACAAAGGAGATAATTAAGGATAAGACACAATAGCTTCTGTAAGACTCATTTTCAAATAGAATACTAACTCGTGTAGGCTCCACTAAGTAATATAAAATCCTTAAATAAAATAGCACCCACGAAATACTTTGATGAAATAGAAGAACCAATTTGGGCTAGCTGGAATTAAGGACCATAATATATATTATTATAAATACTAACATACCTTAATAAACTCCAATTCAAATCTTCTTTAATAACCTCCAAATCAAATCTTCCTTAATACACTTCAATTCAAATATGAACTGATTTTAAAAAACATTCCAACTACCAACGGACGAAAATCAACAATAATTGTTCATGTAATAACCATAACCCATGCATATCAATTATAATATTATAATTCATAATTCATGCATATTTAATAATATAATAACACACCATGAACCATGCAGCCACAATTTATAATGGATATTTAGCAGAATCTGTAGTAAATTTTTTTCCTTAAAAAAAATGATTTCAAATAAACACCCACACTTAAAATAAGTCGAGATATATTCGAAAAAGAGGGATAAAAGACGAATAGAAAACAATTTCAATTCGAGTAGTACTAGTAGTAGTAATAAAAGGCTGCACTTTTCCACTGCTTCCCGCCGCTTGGAATCTCTTTTTATCTTTCTCTCTCTTCCTTGACACGCAGATGTTTGTATTCATTCTGCTCCATTTACCGGCGGACACCTCAGTCCACACTCCCCCAAGTTTAATCCAAAATGCTTAGGCACCTCCGCGGAAGGCGTCGTCCCCGTTACGGCGCCCACCTCTGCGCCTTGACCGCCGCCCTCCTCCTCCTTCTCTCCGTCTCTCTCCTCCACAGCCGCCTCACCTCTGACCGCACCTCCGACCCTCTCCGCCACTCCACGGACGCCAATTCCTTATCCGATCCACTTCTCGAGGACTCCGATCCCGATGACCTCAAATCAGCAACTGGATCCGACGACCGGATCGACGAGCTTGACGACGGCGCTCAGGAGGAGTCCGATCCGTCTAAGGTTTCTAACGAGGACGAGATTCTCCGCGGGGTAGAGTTTGAAGAAGAGGATAATAACGATCAGTCGTATAGGGGTTCGGTTTCTGGCTACTATTTTGATCATTTAAGTAATTCGATTCGACGTGCTTTTGACAAGAGATCGATTGATCAGTGGGAGGATTATGCTAGTTTCGATGCGAATTTAGGGTTTGGGGTGGAGGATCCTAGTAAGGCTGCGTTTGGCTCTGATGATATTCCCGTGGATGAAAGTGTGAGGAGGAAAGCAGGAGAGGTGAAGGGGATTGAGGATGCGCTTTTGTTAAAGGTGGGAAATAGGGATTCGCCTTTGAGGGAGGGGTGGGGGAATTGGTTTGATAAAAAGAGTGATTTTTTTAGGAGAGATAAAATGTTCAAATCGAATTTGGAGCTGTTGAATCCTATGAATAACCCCCTTTTACAAGATCCAGATGGGGTTGGGGTTACCGGGCTAACAAGGGGGGATAAATTGGTTCAAAAGGGATTGTTGAATGAGTTCAAAAAAGTGCCTTTTATTGTGAAGAGGCCACTGGGGATTGCTATTGTTAATGAAATCGAGGGTAATAGAATCAATGGTCAAATTAAAGCCAAGGAAACTGAAATGAAGAGAGTGGAGCGAAGAACTTTGGATGACAATGCACAAAATGGTTCATTTAGTGAGAGAGTTGTTGGTGGCACAGATAGTAATGCTAAAAGAGTGGATGTGGCTGCTGGTGATTCAGGTGAATTAAGAGGTTTGAAGCATGTAAATACTAATGCAAGGGTTAATCTGAGTTTTCAGGTCAAGTGTATGCTGATGGCAAGAGATGGGGTTATTATCCTGGACTGGATCGCCGTCTGTCTTTTTCAAATTTCATGGATACTTTCTTTAGGAAAGGAAAGTGTTCTATGAGGGTTTTTATGGTGTGGAATTCACCACCATGGGCCTTCAGCGTACGACACCAACGGGGGCTTGAAAGCCTTCTGTTTCACCATCGAGATGCATGTGTGGTGATATTTTCTGAAACAATTGAGCTTAATTTCTTCGATGGTTTCGTGAAGGATGGGTAATTCCTCAAGTAAACTTATTAATGTGTTACTTTTGTATCTTCTATGAATTTGCTTATGGTCAGCTTTCTTTCACTATGAAATTTGATACCTTTATCAGACTTTGTTGTCGGCTTATGTATTTATATTGTTGAGGGGTTTTGAGAAGTTGCTAGTAGAACTTGTGGCTTTTTATGATTGGGCAGTGAGTTAGATTACTTAGATAGATGCCAAACAGCTAACAGGTTTTGTTGTTTACCTGTTTCACAGTTTTAAGATAGCTGTAGCCATGCCAAATCTTGACGAGCTGCTGAAGGACACACCCACCCATATATTTGCTTCTGTCTGGTTTGAATGGAAGAAGACAAAATTTTATCCTACTCACTTCAGTGAACTTGTCCGACTTGCTGCCCTCTACAAGTAAGTAATCTAAATGTTGTATAAACTGAATGATGAAATTTGAGGTTTATCCATCAGAGTTCTGAGTCTTAAATTTACAGTATTTATGGATATGATAGATTGTTCTCGGAGATGAATTCATCGACCTGGGGTGGAGACAGTGACTCAGCATTAAAGTAGCAGACTGTAGAATAGGAATACTAGAAAATTTGGATAATAAAACTTAATACAATTCATGAACATGAGAGTTTATCAAGTTTTCCAAATCTGTTTAGTAAGCCCCTAGCCAATATGAGACAATTATTCACGAAATTTTCCCAAAGTTTTCCAAATATGGTTTTTTGGATTATGCATACTATCACCAATGAATTTGTGCATTTTTTGCTTGTGTGTTCAGGTATGGGGGAATTTATCTTGATACGGACATTGTAGTGTTGAAGCCATTATCTTCACTTAATAATACTGTTGGCCTGGAAGATGAGCTTGGTGGAAACAATTTGAATGGTGCTGTAATGGCATTTAGAAAGCACAGGTATGGCATCAACTTGCTATTTGCATGCCAGATTTTTATTTATATTTATACATTTATTCATACTCTTAATCTTTTTCTAATATACAAGAGTAGTGGAGAAGGATTTTTTTGTTGTGCAATTTTTGAATGAACTTTTATGTATAAACTGATTTTTCCCCTTTCAAGTGTAAGTTCAACTACTTATATTCTATGGTTGATCTTACCAAAGTTCACTTTTCTACACAACCTATTCAATATGTTATATAGCTTTGTCTGTGCTTTAAACTTTATCATTTTCACTCACTCCTTGCTAGGTTTTATTTATCAATACTCTTGTGTTAAATGCAATATATGGAGTTGTTGGGTGAAGAGAGCATGCTGCCTAGTGACCACTCATACAGTTTATTAATAGCTACATCTGAAAATTATTTCAAACTATCATGAATGGTGAACTTAGACAGGAAAACGCTTTCATAGTGCATATATGTGTGTGTATTTTGTTTTATTCTTTTGTTTCCTGTAGTGATACTCAACCTTTCTCTGCAGTCCCTTCATACTGGAGTGTTTAGCAGAGTTTTATTCAACATATGATGATACCCATTTAAGATGGAATGGAGCTGATCTACTGGCTAGAGTAGGTAGAAGTTTTCTGGCTAAAAGGAATCTCTCTAACAAACAGATGGAGCTGAAACTGCAACCCTCTTTTGTTTTCTTCCCTATTAGTCGTGGTAATATTATAAGGTATGTTTTCAAAATGTTCACATGCTTACAAGGGTATATCTTTTCAGAGTTTTTTGTTAAAGAATTGAGACTTGAATATGTCCTATCCTTTGTAATACATTAATGATATCAGAATTGGATATCCTTGTACTTTCACAATTTGTTTAAATTACCAATTATGAGAAAATTGTCAAAGCTTGGTTTCTTTTCGTTTCATCCTCAACCCACCCATTTATTGTCTTTCAGAACATAACATTTGCATGATATCCTCTTATCAAAAATATCTGTGAAACATGAATAGAATGACATGCCGACATGGTAGATTATGAAATCGTCGAGATGTATTTGATCAAGGACACATCGAAGACCAATATATTATTATATTATACTCCCTTCGTTCCAAATTATAAGATCAATATTGACTTCATAAAAGTCAATTTAGGACATTTTTAAATTTTGAATTGACTTGATTTATTTAAGTTTGGAAAACAATAATTCTTATAACTAGTAATACTTTTTAGGTAGTTTATGATATTTATAATTGTATTGGCATAAACTAAATAAATTCATGTCAATTTTGAGTTTGAAAATGTTTGAAATTGACTTTTATTAAGTCAATATTGAATTATTGATCTTATAATTTGGAATGGATGTAGTATGAATAATGCAAAAAGTAATATACTCTCTGTCGGCATCTATTTTCACTGTTGGTTTTATATTACAATTGGTGTTAAACATCCTCTTACAAGGAATTGATTTATAGATTAAATTTTATTGGTTGTATGTTTGAATTTCTAATATATATTGCTTCTGAATTTGCCTTGCAATTCCCTTTATCTTATTGAATTGCATACCGGAATTTTCATCTTATACGGTTTAGGTAACTCTCAGTCGCCTTTTCTTCTGTGTTCCGTAATGCTTTTAATTTGCAAACAGTTTCTTCACCGCACCAGCAACCGAAACTAAAAGAGCTCTTCACGATGGCTTGTTTAAAAGGGTTCTCAACGAGTCATTGACATTTCATTTCTGGAACAGCTTAACATCTGCCTTAATTCCAGAGCCCGACAGCCTTGTAGCCAGGCTTATTAACCACCCCTGTATCCGCTGCTTTGATGTGTTGTAACTTACCAGAATCTCCTATTTGCCCAAAAAGTGCTCAAAGCAGGAAGAACTAAGAAGAATTAACCTTGAGATCTAAAAGCTGCTCTCGTTGAACTTGTATTAAAGAAATACAAAGCTGAATGTGTTTGAAGAGATGCACATTGGGACATGACTGATTGATTGCTAGACGATCAAGAGTTTGTAATGTTGATAACAACTGAAGCACAGAATGCAAACGGCTCGGTGCGAATTGAAATGCAATATCTTGTCAAGGTTCTGCAATTTGCTTACACATACTGTATGCTGCTTTGCAAAATTGCGTTGTTGTAACATGTATAGATAGAAGGGGAAAGCACCATGTTGTAAGAGTTTAAAGAGGCATTATGTTACTGAACGTTATATCTTTCCTTTATGCATTAAAGTTGGGAAAAGATTTCCTTCAATTTTTGTTGCTGAGAAAATGTGGTAATTGGTATCAATTTTCCCTCGTGCTTACCTATTCTATGTTTATTTGTCATGTTGATAAATAAACGTCGTGGGATTTAGCCAGAGGTTTCAATTTCTCAATATGGAATTGTGGTAGCCTTTTGTCAATTTTTGAGGGTGTAAGCTTCATTGAGAACACTGCAGTACCTAGTCAACCAAAAATTGAAAGAATAAACTTCATTGCCCCCCCTCCCTCCCTCCCTACCTAAAAATGTCGAATCAAAGTGTAGAAATTTTATTAGCTAGAATGTTGGTACATATGACATATTTATGACACATTATTATAATTTATACATGGTATGATATAGGAGGGAATAAAAAAATAATCTACATATTATTATTCAATTTTATCTGTTAGAGTTTCATGTCGATTGAAATTTAAAATGATCATAAAATTAGTTAATATATAAATTATTTTTCTATTCAGTAACGTGTGTGGGTCATTAAAATATACATGTGAGTGTAGTTTTATGTGACGGTGATTTATTTTTTTCTATTAGTTAAAACACTTTAAATGGAGTTATCAGATTAGTTCCTAATTATTTTAACAGTATTACTCCTTTCATTTAAAAAGTAAATCTAATTTATAAAATTAAAGATACTATATTTTTGCTATACATTCATTCCTTAGAAGAAGAGTATAGAATATATATTTTTCTAAAATTTGAGCTCGGCTCAAGTTCTCACTTGTTAACGGCTACTCCTACAGTCCAACTACATGAAAGTTCTTTACAAAATCCATGGTATCAATTTCTCTTCTCATCGTTCGCAAATTTAACCAAAATTATCAACACAAAGTATCTAAATCATTCTCATTATTGAACCTTAAATATGAACATTTTCATTCAAACGCCACTATATCATCATCAGCAGCAACATCACCGGCATCATCATCACGTTCAATTATTAAACAAGTATGTTCACTGGTCTGCCAATCTTACTACCAAAATCAAACCCATTTCAGATCAACACCTCCGAAGCTGAATCTCCTGATAGATTCCGAGCTTCTCTCTCCTGATCAAGCTATCACTGTTGTTGCTTCTCTCTCGGACGAGTCGGGTTCAATGGTGGCTTTGAGTTTCTTTTATTGGGCAACTGGGTATGCTAAATATAGGTACTTTTTGAGATTTTATATTGTTTTGGCTTATTCTTTAATTGAGAATGATAATTTGGAGAGAGCCCATGAAGTAATGCAGTGTATGGTGAGGAATTTTGCTGAAATTGGGAGGTTAAAAGAGGCTGTTAGTATGGTTATTGAGATGGGAAATCAGGGGTTGGTGTTAAAGACTTGGACTTTGAATTTTGTTGTTGGTGTTGCAGTTAAAATGGGTATGATCGATGTGGCAGAGAATGTGTTTGATGAAATGTGTGAAAGAGGGGTGTCTCCTGATTCTTGCAGTTTTAAGTTGATGGTTATTGGGTATTGTGGAATGGGGCTAGTATCTGAGGCAGATAGATGGTTGAGTGCAATGTTGGGAAGAGGCTTTCTTGTTGACAATGCAACATGTACTTTGGTGGTTAGATTATTTTGTGAGAAGGGTTTTGTAAATAAGGGTCTATGGTTTTTTAATAAAATGGTTGAGATGGGTTTGACTCCAAATGTGATCAATTACACCTCTATGATAAATGGTTTGTGCAAGAGGGGGAGCATTAAGCAAAGTTTTGAATTGTTAGAGGAAATGGTTAGGAAAGGTTTGAAACCAAATGTTTATACTCATACAGTGTTGATTGATGGTCTCTGTAAGAAGGGGTGGACTGATAAGGCTTTTAGGCTTTTCCTTAAACTCGTTAGGAGTGACAATTACAAACCTAATGTGCATACATACACTGCTATGATCACCGGGTACTGCAAAGAGGGAAAAATGAATCGAGCAGACATGCTATTGACTAGAATGAAGGAACAGGGATTGGTTCCTAATGCTAACACTTATACTACTCTTATTGATGGACATTGTAAAGTAGGGAGCTTTGATCATGCGTATGAATTGTTGGACATGATGGGTAAAGAAGGATCCTCTCCTAATATTTGTACATATAATGCAATTCTTGATGGTCTCTGTAAGAAGGGAAGGGTTCAAGAGGCATATACACTGCTGAAGAGCTGCTTTAAACGTGGTCTGCATGCTGATAGAGTTACATATACCATTCTCATATCAGATAGCCGCAACTGTGCAGATACTAGGCTAGCTTTGGTGTTCTTTAATAAGATGTTAAAAGTTGGCATTCCACCTGATATACATTTATATACTACATTAATTGCTGCATTTTGTCGTCAAAGAGAATGAAAGAAAGCGAGAGGCTTTTTGACGATGCCGTTAAGCTTGGCTTGGTTCCATCAAATAAAACTTATACTTCCATGATATGTGGGTACTGTAGAGATAAAAAGGCCAGCATGGCCATGAAGTTTTTTCAGAAGATGACAGAACATGGCCGTGCACCTGATAGTATCACTTATGGTGCTCTTATAAGTGGGCTTTGCAAGGAGTCCAAGATGGATGACGCTCGCACACTCTATGATGCAATGATCGATAAAGGAATTTCCCCGTGTGAAGTTACTCGGTTGACAATGGCATATGAATATTGCAAAATTGATGAATATTCGACTGCCATGGTTGTCCTGGACAAACTAGAAAAAAAGCTGTGGATTTGCACTGTTAACACCTTGATCAGAAAGCTTTGTAGTGAGACGAAAGTAGACATAGCAGCATTATTTTTCCATAAACTAGTTGATAAAGACCAAAATATAGATAAAGTTACTCTTGCAGCTTTCATGACTGCGTGTTACGATAGCAACAAATATGCGCTTGTTTCTGATATATCTGAAAGGATTTTAAAGGAGTAAGTTAGCGGCTCTACATATCTAATGCAAAACTTTCCTTGATCGGAATTTTTTTGAGTTGCTGAATAGCTTTTGCGTAGTTGACTAAAGTTGATATATGCATGGCATTCTGTTCTTACTAACGGTTGTAATTTATCCTTTTAATCTAGTATCAAGACTGTTTGTCAAATTAAACAGTGGGAGCTTGGGGTGGCAGCGCAGTGTTGTAACTTATGACAGAAAACTGTTAAAAGGAACATGGTTATTCTTTTGCATTTGATTATTATTTTGTGGAAGTTTATGTTTCTTCTGTCTCCTTTGACTCCTCTAAAGATACATCTAATCTACACATTTGATCAGGCATCGCCACAAGAAGGTAAGACCCAAAATTTTACAAAACTGTGGTGGGGTGGTCTTTTTTCTTTTTTCTTTTTTGGGCTCAAGTTTGCAATTAGTTTTGTTGATTCTGTTGACTCATTTGAAGCTATATACTGCAATTGATTTCCTTGCAATAAACTTGTAGAGATAGATCTTATTTTACCATGGTGATTGTAAACTTTCATAGTCGTTAATCAGGCCAACCACCATGGTTTACTTGTTTCTTTCTTTTCTTCTGTCCACATCTGAGGAATAGTTGAGGTCGTACATAGAAGGTGAACTGCATTCCTAAATTTTAGATTTATCACTAGTAATAGGTGGCTAGGCGCATTGATTTTCAAGTTTCAACAACTCTAATTAGGAAATCATTCAATTCAGTTATGGTACTGCACTCTAATGTTAATGGGATAGAGGTTAGTGATTCTATTTCTATCACATTTTGTTGCTAATTAGCATTATTTAGTTGACTTTTTGAATAAATATGGTTTTAGGCAAACTATGATATTGGGTTCTCTTCCTCTTTCAATTGATTCGTATATTGTGCTTGGCATATACAGAATATTTCAAAATTCTTTCAGTGTGTTAGTCTGACTGGACCCCAATGATGTACTAGAAAATACTAAATTGATTAAATATCTTTTCTCTTGGGGTATTTCCAGTTCAATTTGTACAATTACTCCAAGAGTATATTTGGACAGTGTGTTTGAAGACTATGTTAATGCTAGCAAAATTTGTTACTTGCTTCTTATCTTCTGCATACTGCAAGTACTTTGGGTTATTTAAGGTTAGCTGCTAATTAGTGACGGTTATGTCTATTGCTTGTCAAAGCATTATTTGATTATCAGTTTCATACGGTTAATATGTGCCTGCACAGAAAATGAAATTTCTTGAACTTAGTTATGTTCAAGTAAAGTGCTGGACAGAAAATGAAGGGAAAATTTTGAACATATCTTAAGGCAACACTTAATTAGATGCTCTTTTTCAAGTACTTGGGATTGCATGGAAATAACATTATGGGCCTTATCAAAGAGCGATGCTGTTATGGGCCTTATCAATTCTAGCATGAGATTTCATGTAGCTGAAATTTGGGGATTTTTTGTTGGAAGATAAATTAGGATTAAATAAGGTACTGAATTGGAGCTGGTTACGGGGATTTCAGTCCTTCGACAGTTTATATATGTGATCCTAATTTTAAAAACATTAACCTTGAAGCTACGCCAAATGTTTCTCAAATCAACCTGACATCTTTCCCTCTTTTCTTCTAATTTTTGCATTGTTTCAATATGATAGAATACAGATTTAATTGTTTGGAAGCAAATTAAAATAAGATACTAAATCAGTCAGGATGTGTAACTAGACCTTGATGAACTGTGTAGTGCTCTATAACTGATCTTTCTCTATTTTCCTATGGTTGCAGAGTTAGCTGCCACCAAGCTTTGTCGTTCCCAAATAAACCTGAAGATTGCAAAACTCTTGACAGCAAAGAAGAACTCCTGTATTCAATTCCTTCCAATTCAAAGTGGTGAAAGTGCTTTGTGATAACACAAGTAAGTTGCTTAATAGTGGCATTAATTTGAGTTGGCCAATCTTAAGCATAGTTGGCTTACTTACAAATCAATAGTAAAAGTGATTTCTAGAATATTATTTTGAGAGGTATTTTTTACTTGGTGGTCATTTTATGCCATTTCTCATCTATATTATAGCAAAAGTCCTTACAAGTTATAACCATCTTTTCCCCTTAGTCTGAGTTGTTTACTCTCTCTTATTGCCTGCAGAAGAGGATCTTAAAAGTGAGAAGCATTTGGACTAAAGTTTGGTGGACAAGCTCAAGATCAATGTAAGCAGGATCGCGGAGAAACGAAATAAGAACAAAAAGGGTCACATTTCACGTTACAAAGTAGGGTAGGGATCGCTTTGTTGGTGTAGAATACGAAATATGGTAAAAAGATATAGTTAAATCTCATTGAGTTAGGTGATGTTTGATTGCATCTTAATACATCTTAACAGTCCACCTCTTAATGCATTTTAATAGCCGACATTTTTCTATTATGAGGTCCTTTGAACAGTTTAGACTCATATTTATATCTTAACTATTCAGAGGATCTCTTAATACAAATATGTGGGCTCTTAAGAGGTATTAAGAGGTGAACTGTTAAGATGCATTTATCTGATGCCTAGAAGGTGGCCACTTGGTGGAATTAATTGAATTTTTTAGAATTTTATTATACATAATTGTCATTTTATAGAATTTAATTATAAATATTAGAGTTTCTGATAGAATGTTCTAGCTTTTATATATGTGATAATTATGGTTGTAAATATCTAGATATTTGGAGAAATATTTTATCTTAGACCTCGATTTAGATTTTATTCTAGCCATATGTTGTAAGGCCATTGGCCTATATAAAAATGCTTTGTCTGCAAAATATAAAATAAAATTGTATCATTCTTGTGAAGTTTACATTTTCAATTAGATTGATAATTTGATGTTTCAAAATGAGGGTGTTCATACCAAAACACAATTTATTAGGTTTTACTAGCCCAACTTATGATAAGAAATATAATTGTCTATATTTTTGCTTAGGTTTCTTTAGGATCCATTTGCCACATTATTTTGATTATTTAATTATTCAATTTCAAGAATAAATGAGACTCTACCTACCAAAACAAGATCATTATCCAAATTTATTCTATTTTTTTATTTAAATATCAGTTAACTTTTTATTGAATTACAATTTAGGTTTAGAATAATTGAAAAAATGTCCAATATGCCTATTATGTAAATTACTTGAATTGAATAATATTAAATCTAGGTTTAGAAATTTTGTATAATAATAATTTAAAATTTCCTCTAATTGTATTTAAATTAAAGGATTATTGACTAAAAATAATGTTTAAAACACAAACTACCATTTTGCTAGCATACATAATGACCATGAGAAAACAACATGATTTGATGATGCCATTAGGGACATCAGCAGATAAAAGAAAGCAAATTAAATTTCCCTTGTGTTTAGAAGATGCTCCAGATTTTTATGCTTTGAATTACTTATTATTTATAGCATGACTCGAGTTAGTTACTTATTTATAGGAGAATTTACACTCCCTGGTCCCAACCTTTTTTAATCTTTAAGATTAGCACTTTTTTTAGCCTAGAACTATTACTTTCTTAATTTCAACAAAAATCGCTTTATGGATGGGTGGGTGGGTGGGTGGGTGGGTGGGTGGGTGGGTGGGTGATAATTTTCTATGGGGCAAAGGTCCAAAAATATCTCTGATATTTTTTTCGAACGTTACAAATTTAAGCTCAATTTTGCCCCTCTCGTTAACAGACATGCCACCTAAACTAACGTATATGACACGTTGATATATTTTGCTGACCAGACATAAATTTAACACCTTTGCCTATATTAAAATTCAAATACAATACTCCCTAGTACCAAACTCGAAAGTGATTGGGCATTGCACACTGAAATAAGAGGATGACGGATTTTGATATTCCTATATCTAATCTTTTCTAACCTTGATTCAGGAAAAGAGGATGACGGATTTTGATTGATAAACCTATTTTGATTCTAATTTTTGTTAATTTTTAATAAATTTGTGAGGGATTTGATCAGGGTACTTCAATTTTGTAATGAATTTGATTTGGTATTTGGAATTTGTGATGAAAAAAAAGGAGATATATACAGAGAGTCGAGAGATATGTAAACCCCAATTCGTTTTCCAAATTTGGTAAAGAAGACGGAGGAGAGAGAGAATAGAGGAAGGAGATAGGAGAGAAAAAAAAGACAAAAAAGAGGGAAAAATATTTTTTTATTAAATATTATCTTTGTCATGTGTCAACAAAATTTATTTTGTCTTCATGCCTTTTCAGCATAATTAGATGATGTGTCAGTCACGTTAGTTTAGGTGGCATGTCCGTAACGGGAGGGGGCAGAGTTGAGCTGAAATTTGTAACATTAAGGGTACTTTTGGAAGAAAAAAAAGTTCAGAGTATAAGTGGGATTTCGGGTAAAATATCAGAGGTATTTTTGGACCTTTGCCCATTTTCTCTGTCATTATTATAAAATATTATTTTTCTTCCTTTATTTCATAATTATTTAAAATTCAAAATTTAAGAGCGTAAATATTATCTTTCAAAAAACGTGTACATGACGTAAAAATAATAAAAAAATGAAATCACCAGTGAAATAAATAAATAACTAATAATATTTTTATTTAAAAAAACAAAATTAAAAATTGATCATGATGTCTTAGAGGGCGTTTGATAAAACTGAATGAGTATCTAAATAAACTGAATAGACTAAAGGTTCTTAACACATAATAAAATAAGGAGTTTGGTAATGAATCTTTTTAAAATATTTGAATATGTGCATTTTTCATTTTAACCTTTTGAATGATTTAAGATAAATTTATTTTATAATTATAAATATATAATCTTAATTATCTAAAAACAGTTGCATAAACTACTAAGCAATTATTAATATTTATATATATATATATATAACAAAAAATAAAAATATAATATGAATTAGTATTTGGATGGTGAGAAAATGGGAGTTATTGTCAAATAATATTAATTATTAATTATATACATAAAGGTTGATGAGTAGACAATTTGTAAAACAACACTCTTGAGAAGTTCATTTTCTTCCGATCATATATACAAACATTATTCTAGCAATTAACCACATCTTGTTTCATTTATTAAAAATAAACTTTTAATAAATCAAATATTACAAAATTCTTTTACCATTCACCAATAAAAAAATTTAGGGGGGTGTATTCAATTAAGATTTTTAAAGACTTTTTTTAAATAACATATTTTTATAAAATTTATGGAATTTTAATGACTTTCAAAGACTTTAAAAACTTTTTTAAAATGACTTTTATAGACTCTATGAAATAAGTAACAGACTTTATAAAATTTTTATCAAGACTGTGATAGACTTTTGTATACTTCTAATATATCATGCAGCTTATATTAATTGTTAATTAGCCCGTATGTACAACATCTTCCTCTTTTTTCATGAACTAGAGTAAATCTCATTATATTATTGTGGCATGAGATTTTATATATGTTGAAAACGTTCATATTATTTTACTCATTTCATAATACATTTGGATACTCGAATACCAATAAAACTTTAGAAACTACTGACGCAATACAAAAATTAAGCTCACTTTTCATTGAGCTATATATACTATATGCATATGTGTACGCTTATTTAAAATTATTGTTTTTCATTCCAGTCTACAAAAGTTGTCATCAATACTTATTTACGTAACTAGCAATTAAAAAATTAATATAAATGTGAGACCCCAGATTTTATGAATAAATATTTTTTTGAAATATTTTTATATTATGGTGTGAATTTGATATAATGTTATAGTTGTGGGTAATATTTATAAATTTTGCAAAGTATGCAAGTTGTTATATTATATTCGATTAATCAGGGAATATTCTTTGTGTCGGAAAATATTCGTACGACGGCACAATCATTGGTGGACCCCACAACAAAATTATTGTCGGATTGAGAAAACGACAAAAATATTTTTATAAAAGTAACGACGGAAGTTTTACCGTTAATACTGTTGAACTACTCGATAGTAAAAATACAGTAATACGCGTGGTTGCATAATAGCACACGGTATTGATTATTAATGCCTATGTGAGAAGTCACTCAGTTTTGTTCAATTATTGCTATATTAATTGTTGCATAGTATTTCACGTTATTTGATTCAATTATTGTCGATATTTTATATATTATTAAATCAATAATTGAAATGACAGAGTTAGTAATATTATAAATTGCAATATTAACGATGTCTAGAAGTTTTGCCAAGGAGAGGTTTGGTCACCTAATTGCGCGCCAATAGGAAGAAATTCTTATTGGAAAGCCCCCTCTTTTCTGAAAACGACCTAGTCGATTAATATTGTGAATTATAATAATGATGATAAATATTGTTAAAAATATTAAAAGAATTTTTATGAGGTAGTTGTTGTAAATTTGACGTATTATTTAGACCCTCATTTACCTATTTTTCAACATTATTGATAGAAAGTTATTTAAATATAATGGGACCCCTGTGATTATGACATGTTGGGGGGAGGGGAACATGTGGGGCCCACGGTTTGAAAATTGAATGGGTGGGAGGTTTTGATTTTTGGTTTATATGGAGGGAGTATTATTGTTATCATTATATATATATATATATATATATACATATATTATATATATAATATATTTTATTTAAAAAAATTTGTTTTAAATATGGACCGTCCGATTAAAAGTAAATCAATCTGGACCGTTCATGAATTAGTTACAATGCAGCTCATTCTTCTATAAATAGAAGCTCATTCATTCATTATTTTCTTACGAATTCACTGAACTCTAGAGAGATAAAGTTATAGAGAGAAATAAGAAGAGAAATCTGTCAACTTTCTTTTCCTTTATCCAGTTTCTTTTACGGTAAACGATATTACTCTTTTGTATTCAAGAAGAGAACTTCTGTTATTCCATTTCTTTATTATTCTGTTGGAATAACCTGTATACGCGGAATACCCTATACTTGGTGACATTATTCTATTATGTTGTCTTTATTATTCCGTTGGAACATCCTGTCTGTGCTTTACGCCGGACCTGGTTCCGTCTTTATTATTCTGTTGGAATATTCTGTCTGTGTGTTTAACGCCGGACCTGGTTCCGTCTTTATTATTCTGTTGGAATAATCTGTCTATCCGGAGTACCACATGCATGGTGATTTTTGTTGTTATTCCATTCTTTATTATTCTGTTGGAACATCCCGTCGGTGTGATTTTCACCTGACCTGGTTCCGTTATTATTATTCTGTTGGAATAACTTGTCTATGTGAAGTACCGCATGCATGGTGATTTCTGTTGTTATTCCATTCCTTATTATTCTCAGTTGGTTAAAATTTTGACTTCTATATTCCATGAAATTAGTGGAATATCCTTGATATTTGCGCTTCATCCAGTATTTTTCCTGGAAATATTCTTATGAGCATTCTTGAATTTTACTTTACAAAGCAATATCATGTTGACAATTTGGACGTTATTAGTTCCTGAATAACTTAACTCTTGAACTTATTTTATTGAATTCTTATATCATTGTCATCATCCTCATGTTTATATTTTTTAAAGTCATCTATGGTCTGTAGAGCATGGATGGACTTGGTATGATTATGACCAGGGATTATTCGGTGTAATCATGACCGTAATGTTATAAATGATTTGGTAAAAGTCCTCATTGGCCCGTAGTGCATTGATGGACAGTTGTTGGCTTGATTATGGCCATTGATGAATACACAAATATCTTTGGCCCATAGTGCATGGAATTTGTGGTCGTGACCCTAATGAATATCATTGGCCGTAGTGCAAGGATGATGTAGATTATTTATTAAGCTGAGTCCCAGCGATAAAAGTAATGAAAAACCTTATAAAAACATAAAAGATAGTAGATTTTATTCTCTACTTGACTCTTTTAATGGATTGCTTGATCCGCTGCAGTTAAACTTAATGTCTATTGTATTTTATCAGTTTAACATTGTTGAAGGCTAATGATAATTTATTCTGCATTATCTTAGTCATAATATTTCTTGCTGGGCTAGTTGAGCTCACCCTTTCTTTCATTGTTCTCTTCAGGAAATGAGCATGTAGCTGGAACTAGTCGGGGGACGGAGTGATGGTCCGAGATGGTGTCTTAGTAGTCCTCACTATTCTATAAAATAGTGTGATAATAAATATAATGAGGACATTTTCTGAGAGTGGATATTGTCTAGAAGACAATATTTGTATTAAAACTCACAGCTTGTATTTTGTCGTACTTTACACGACTGTTGTATAATTAACTTGTATTTGAATTATGTACCATGTATTTGGCGACTCAAGATAGATGATGTATACCTATTTTGGGGGCGTCACAATAAACATTTGCAGTATATATCGATTTTCATTCAAATATTTGAATATTACCTCGTCTTAGTATCAAAATTTGCAAATAAAAATAATATATACTTGTTTCATGTATATTTTAAAATAGCAAGTTATTTTTTAAATAAAAAAATATTTTTTTATTTATATTCTTTTTAATAAATTTTTAGTTTAGTAATGTAACATATAATAAAATTATGATAAAAAGCTTGAAGAACTTATATATTTTATACAACTATATATCATTATAAAGTACGTACTCCTATATAAATTACTTTCCCTCTCTCTCACTTTTTTTCTTCTTCATTTAACTCTGATTCTAAGTTAATTTACGAAATTATAAAATTTAAAATATTGTGTATTTATTTTTATTTTTGAAATAATAACGCGTGTTTATTATTAAATAACAAATAAATTCAAGTTTTAAAAATTTTGAATTTTGTACGTTGGCTACAAAAACAAAATAAATATTTTATTTTTGTGGGTACAGCAGAAGTATTAATTATTCTAGATTATAAAGTAATTAGAAATATTAGATTCATGTGAAGTAATTATAAATATTGGATTCATGTGAATTGTATTTTAAATTTATTTAGTTTATTAAGATGAGATATGAAGTCTTTAGAAATCCTTAGAGATGATGTCAAACTTTGGATATGGATTAATAATTATAATTCTTTCTTCTAAAGTCTGTCAAACTCTGTCATTTAACAGAAATCTGAAAAGTTTATGACTTTTTGAATACCAAAATACTTTTATAGACTTTGTAAAAATCTTAATTCAATACCACCTAACTTTTAAAGATATTAAAAAAGTTGTAATTGAATACCACTAAACTTTTATAAACTCTTTAAATGTCTTAATTGAATACAACCAAACTATTAAAATCTTTAAAAGTCTTTAAAAATCTTAATTAAATACACCCCCCTTAATACTTAAGAAGACAATACATTTGTATATAAATTATTTTTTTCATTAAAAATATCAATTGAATTATTATTGAACATTTTTTGCTAAAAACATTATTTAATTGATATGTGGAATGTGAATAGGGGCGAGAGAGTTACTACTTCAATAAAATAAGTTCAAATTAATTTTGAATTTAAAAATTTTAAAATTATTATCAAAAAATTAAAATTTGTGTGTTTTGATAGAGAATTAAAAGGATAAACATTTGGGCTTCAATAAGTCTATAGGCTATAACGACCGGCTTTTTCCGATAAGGGTAGTGATTGTCGGAGTTTTTGTTTTTGATTTTGACTATCAAATAATTAATGTGATTTATTGAAATTAAATTTTTATAAAATGATTTAAATTTTATTTGCATACATGTAAAAAATAAATTTGTACAGTCTGTGCAACCCTATTTTTTACTTGTATCGTAAAATTTTTACTTCCAATATTAATTATTTGGAAATTAAAAACAAACAAAAAAAATTCCGGCCGGTCTGAATTAGAAAGATTCTTTGGGTTTAAGAGACTGAAAAAAAAACAGATATATAAATAGAAAGATTCAGGAGAATGGAGATGATGTTGCGTCAAGATCAAGACCCCTCCTGCCCCTATTCCTTGTAGCTGCACGCTCAATTTAACAAGTGAGAGCTTTTTGGTAATCTGACATGCCGAAAGAGATAGTATTCTACAGGTAGATTAGATTGAGCCTAAACTACTTGCTGGAATAACTGTGGCAATCGATTGAATTGTCCGTACCAAAATATTTTTTAATACAAAAATATGATTATTAAGATATATGTGAACTGTTTATATATATTAATATATAATCAAACACCTGATAAATTCTATTACAAATTCTACTAATATAAGCCCAAATAATAAAAAATAGAAATTGATGATCTCTTTTTGCTATGCATAACAAATTTTCAGCTCAATTATAATTATAACCTATATAAATGTATATAATAAATAATAATTAAAAGATATTCACTTTAATTTATTCTATCGGGCAATTCAACTTTTTTTTATCAAACATGGATATCATCCTTTCTAAAATCCAAATGGTCAAAGCTTTTGGGCCAAAGCAACTTCACATCTGTAATCGCCTGCAATTCTCTTCCAAGGTAAACGCATTTTACTTCTTATCTATTATGATCTTCCTGTCCCTTTTTTTTTTTTCCTCTTTGATCTGTCTCTGAGTATGGATTTCTGACCAGTATACTAGTAAAAATGTGAACTTGATTTCTGAGATGGAGATGTTTTTTTTTGCGTATTGTTTCTTTTACTACAATCTCCTGTAAATTGGGTTGATATTTTCTATACTTTAGCTATAATAGTGTTTGATAATTTCGATTACTTTTCTGATAAGAGCTTGAAATTATTATTATATGATTACTTAATGGATGCCCTTTAATGTATTATTAACTGTATTTGAATTAAAAATTTGTTATAATCAGGAAAAAAAAAGAGAGAAATGGGGATTTTAAAGAGTCTGGATATGAGTATGAGTTGTTTGAGAGATTGAACTGTTTTTGCTCGGTGGGAACTGCTGAGAATGAATTTTCTGATATTTTTAGATTGAATTGTGTGGGAAATCTTGGGATTTTGATTATTGTTGAGAATCATTTAGTTTCTAGAATTTTTTTTCCTGGGAAAAAATGGATCTCATTTTATATTGGATGACGAATAAAAACGAATGATTCATGGGTAGTCTCGGGACTCATTACTGGATATCTATTGGCCTTCAATATTAGCTCAGCTTTAGTTGTTATGTTTTTCGGAAACTTATCTTATAGTAGCAAACTTTAGACAGTTAAATGATTGGTTATAATATTTTCGTAACTTGTTGGATGGATGGATCTGTTTTTATGGCTAATGTTGCTCTCAGTGAACTTGCTGCTACTCTTGGGTGAAAGTGTCTTTGGTAACTAGTTCTTTAGTTGAGTTTTTGTTTCCTTGATGGATTAGTTGATAACTTGATATTTATAGGGTTAAGAATCTTTTCCTCAAGTTAAAAGGACATTGTGAAAAAATGGGGCTTATAATAAACCAAATTTTCATCCCCGAGATGAGGTGTTGCTGGATGAAATTAAAATTGACATATAAGTGTGTGTATATATATATATACCTGCCAGTTATCATACATGTTATATACCTGTATATATTTATATTTATACATTAGTAGCATTTGAGAAGATTGAACACCCAAGTTACTATCTCCAATATCTAGTAGACTAGTATTATGATACTGGAACATTGATTCATAGTTCAATAAATCAGTGTTTTGTTACTACTAAAAGTGTAAATGGAACTTTCTGAATTTTGGGTTATTCTCTTCCATTATTTGATATGCCTGGGAAAAGGCAGAACTAATTTCTGCTAGTAATGCATTCTTCAGCCCATTCCTCAAATGGCTCGTTCAGCTCTAGATGAGATGTCAGAATCTGGTGCTTTTATAAGAACTCCTTCAACATTTCGTAACTTAATCTCGAGAGATCCAAAGTCCACTTTCCCTGCAGAAGCTGGAAGATATCATCTGTATATATCATATGCCTGTCCCTGGGCCTCCAGGTGCCTTGCATACTTGAAGATTAAAGGGCTTGACAAAGCCATCAGTTTCACTGTAAGTTTTGGTTATTCTTATACTAATTCTAAATAAATGCAAGTGATTAAAGATGTTAATTCATTCTCGTATCAGTCTGTTAAACCAATATGGGAGAGAACAAAGGACAGTGATGAGCACATGGGATGGGTCTTTCCTGCATCAGATACAGAGGAGCCAGGAGCAGAGGTTGACCCTTTTAATGGAGCAAAAAGTATAAGAGAACTATATGAGGTCGCAAGTACAAACTATGCGGGAAAATATACGGTTCCTGTATGTCTTTTTTAATATATTTTCTTGTCTCTTTTGCTGTTATTTTGAATCTGAGTTTTGCATATTATATGATTGGGTATATGTTTGATCGTAGGTTCTCTGGGATAAAAAACTCAAAACAATTGTGAATAACGAGAGCGAAGAGATAATCCGCATGTTGAATACAGAGTTTAATGATCTAGCAGAGAATGCAACTTTAGACCTCTACCCTCCTCACTTGCAAGAAAAAATCAATGAAGTAAATGGTTGGGTATACAACAACATAAATAACGGTGTTTATAAATGTGGATTTGCTAAGAAGCAAGGGCCATACATTGAGGTATCCATTTCTTATGCATTTTGATTTGATTTGATTTGATTTGATTTGATTTTTTATTTTTTTTGGGGGGGGGGGGGTGGGGGGGGAGGATTTGGAAATGGTTCTCCCCATGGCTGTATGCTCAAAGAATATTCATTGATCTTTGTTTGTTCTGAAGGCTGTGCAAAAGTTGTATGAAGCCTTGGACAAATGTGAGGAGATACTTAGCAATCAGCAATATATATGTGGGAAGACACTAACAGAAGCAGATATCCGCTTGTTTGTAACCCTTATTAGGTTTGATGAGGTAAGAATTCTTTTCTCCCAAGGCAGCAGATACCTTCTGACTTTAAGCAACTTTTCTAAGGTTCATATATCCTGATAATTTTTATTCCAAAACAATATATAAGCGCACACACATATGTATAGAAGCGTTGATCATTATAATTATGTAAGAACAATCATATTATTCTCACAGTCCACTGCTGGTAATTTTATATACTGGATACTGAAGGAATGTTTATAATTCTTCTACTTTCTCCTTATAAAAAGCATAGTATTGTTCTTTTTCTCTGCTCAGAGATCACTATGAAGAGGTAATTGGAAGGGTTAGGTAACTCATATTTCTAAACTAGTGGCAGTTTATCAAACGATAAACATTTTGTGGAAGTTGCTTGCTCCATAACTGTATTTTCATCATTCTCCGAGGAGAGAAAAACAATACAAAGAAGTGAAAATTAAAATAATACCCAAAATCTGGTTGATGTATATAATGTTATAGAAAAATATTTTGAATTCTTTCAATTTCACGTGTAGCTTTTGTAATTTATTTGCAATTGAGTCTTATTTTTGGAAATTCGTTGAAATAGCTAGTTTTGGTGCACTTTGTAATGCACCAAAACTAACTGCACTTTCTGATGCTTTTACTTTTGCTAAGTTTTTTGTCGTCCTTTATCTTCTGAACAAGTGACAAGCATTGAGAAAAAACTAAACTTCTTATTGAAATTGGCCAATCTGTGATTCATAAATCATAATCTTCAGTTTTTTCTTGCAAATATATGACTCTTGGCAATCTTCGTCTATTTTATGTAGTTTGATCCATTTCTTTGGTAAACTCGTGGTAAAAACTTTAATTATTGAAATGGCCTACCGTATTAACTTAGACGTTCAAGTTTAACTATCAAATGTGCTTACAAATGCAGGTTTATGCAGTTCACTTCAAGTGCAACAAGAAACTCCTTCGTGAGTACCCAAACCTGTTCAATTATACGAAAGACATTTTCCAAATCCCTGGAATGAGTAGCACTGTCAACATGGAACATATCAAGAAACATTATTATGGAAGCCACCCTTCAATTAATCCATTTGGAATTATCCCTCTCGGTCCAGATATTGACTATTCCTCTCCTCATGATAGAGCGCGATTTTCTGTTTAGAATTTTTACATGTAAGCAGATAATAATGCAATCATTCGTGTTTTCCAGGTTCTATTATATTTTTGTTTAAACAAAACATTATAAATAAGGTTGTACGCGCGATCAAAGTGGTATTTAATATTGTGTAATGATAATGTACATTGTATAAGATTATGTTATGTAAAGAAGAAACCTTTGGGTTGCTCAATGCTACGTTTGGATTGAAGGAATGAAATAGAGGAATGACACATATTTTTAGCATTTCAATTGAATGCTTGATTGTTGTTGGTATCCATAGGTGTTTCTAACAAGTCCTGAAATGGTGGAAGCAAATGGCTATTTTGTGGAGGTTTTCTTTTTGGCAACTGGCAAAAACTTTGGTTATATTAGAAGAATTACACAAGTTGAATAGCTAATATATATAACCCCACATTTATGAAGAAAAGAAATTGGTTCTTAGACCCCCTATTTGACATTTATCTCATGTTTAACCTTTAGGAAAAACTGAATAGACGAAGCAAGCAGCAAAAGGTATGTAATGAAGCACCATAGTAATTCAAGTCTTAAATTTCAATAAGAATACAAAATATCCATAAGGATAAGGATTTCCATTTATTAAAAAGAAGGGGAGAGACCATGCAAATACAAAATATCCATAAGATTAAGGATTTCCATTTATTTTATAATTTATGGAATTTTAGTTTATTTTGATGTATTTTTATATATTATTTAAGAAAATCCAGCAGTTTTAACTTAATTTGGTTGGTTTGCATTTTGAGCTAATATTATTTTAGATAGGAGTTTAATAACACACTGAACTCATATCGAGTTTCATTAAGAATTAATAATTTATTGCTTGGATGATTATTTTTTTCGCATTGTTTTTGCATGCCCATAAAGAAAGCTTTATGTAGATAACTTTCTATACATTTCAAAAACAAAAAACTATCCCGAAAAATAAAAATGAAAAGCATACAACTCACTTTAAATACTGTAAAAAAAAAAACTTGAACAAACAACAATAATGAACTTGTAAAAAAGGGTTTTTACAACAAAAAAAGAGTCAAGTCCTACAAAATGCAGCCATTTGTTCTCTCATCAACTACAATATTTACTGATAAAAGGTGCTGGAGCAGGAGCAGTTCTGGTATCTATTTTGGGAGAACAGTATCTCGAGTTTGTCAATACCAACAACACAGTTGAATACGAAAGTTGTATAATGGGGTCCAATCCATGGGTGTCAAACGGTTAATTGTCTTTCTTCAAAAATATCCATCCATTTGCTTTCACTTCATCAACTTAGAATCTTGATCTTTGGTAGCTACTAGCAGCTACGTAGTCTAACAATCTTGAGCCCAATTTTGTTCTTTCTTTTGACGTCTTCAGAATTCTCACATATAATCATGGAAGAGACTCGTAAGATACAACCGGGGAACTAAATGAATTCAAAAACTTAAAATTATACAAACCAAGGATGAGCTACAAAGTTCTATATAATAAACCAAAGGGTCTTGGCCCAATGATTTGTTGGATATGCTTCAAAATTCATAGTTTTTCCATAGTTGAATATCGTCTATTTTGTAAAAATTCTTTGTGTATATTAGTACATGTTTGCTTTGGGCTAGTAACTTGGTTGAAAAAATAAGGATGGGCTCGCGCACATGGCTCACTGCTCAGTTGAAGACTCCAAACAAATAAATTATTTGAAACTTCTATTTTACTTAAATTAAATTTTACAGTCTTATAAGATTAATTTTTACAGTCTTATATATAAAGTTTACACGTTTTAAGTATAATTTGTTTCATAAAAATCTTTGTTTAGTAATATGATATGATAATGGAAATTCTAAAAATATTTTTTTCCTATTGGGAGAAGAAAGCCTTAGATCCTAATTTTTATGTGTAAATAATTTTTCTCGCTTATTTCCTAATTATTATTAATATTATTACTATCATAATAATTAAACAAATAAAAGTTATTTTCAATTGAGTAACGCTAATAATCAAATAAAGTTAAGCAACTGGATGTTTAGTTATTTATTAAGTGGGGGTAATTTGGACATAAGAACTAAATCATATGGTTAGTTTACTACACAAAGGGTTGGTTTAGTTAAAAATGAGACCTACTTGTAAAAATATCAACTAGCTTGTGAAAATATCAATTCCCTTAATCTAATTACCAAGTTTTTATTAATTCAAATTCACTTAAACAGTCATTCCAATTGTTTTGTAAAAATTATTTTAATTAAGAACAAATAAAAAGAAAACTAAATTAACTAACAGTTATTGATCACCAAATAATAAAGACATAGGAATACAATTTCCCTAATTGCTGAACAATAATCGCCTTATCTTATCCCTACTTGATTATTCCAACAAGTTGCCAACTAAGATTGCCTATCAATGTATTAACTGTGAGACCCCAAATTTTATAAAATGAAAGTATTCAATTTTCTTATAATTATTCTATTTAGTAAATGGTTAAATTGATAAAAGGTTAAAGTTAAGGGTGATATTTGATTTTTTTTTTCAAAGTAAGCAAGTTGTCATAAAATACCCGGTAATAAAAGTACAGTAATACGCGTGGTTGCATAGTAGCACACTGTATTGATTATTGATGCTTACGTAAGTAGTCACTCAGTTATACTCAATTATTGCTACAGTAATTGATGCATCATATCTCTCATATTATTGATTCAATTGTTGTCACAGTATCATCTGTATAATATTTTATATTATTAAATCAATAATTTAGACGATAAATGTAAGACCCCAAATAATTAATAAATAAAATTTAATTTCCTCTAATTATTATTTTGAAATAGTAAGGGTTGACGTGATTAATGTGGATAGTTATGGGTAAAATACGCAAATATTTCAAAATAAACAGGTGGTTATAAAATATTCATTGTTGTTGGGGAATATTCGTACTGTCGTGGAATATTCGTACTGTCGGGGAATATTCGTACGACGGCGCAGCCATGTGTGGGCCCCATAACGGAAAGCGATTGGAGGAAGAAAACGACAAATATAAGTTGTTTAAAAATAACGGCGTAGTTGTTACCGTTTACACTGTGAGAATACCCGGTGGTTAAAACACAGTAATACGCGTTGTTGCAC
Organism: Panax japonicus; assembly: GCA_020205505.1. Classification (NCBI taxonomy): domain Eukaryota; kingdom Viridiplantae; phylum Streptophyta; class Magnoliopsida; order Apiales; family Araliaceae; genus Panax; species Panax japonicus. The sequence goes on from JAINUV010000854.1 coordinate 40,737, forward strand.
AGTAGCACACGGTATTGCACCAATTATTGACTCTTACGTAAGAAGGCACTACTCAATAATGGTTATAGTAATTATTGTTCAGTATTTTATTATATTGATTCAATAACTGTTGCGTTAATATTTTTATATTGCTGTTGTTTCAATAATTGTCATTACACAGTATTTTTCATTATCGAAACAATAATTCATATTATCTGAATAATATTATTAGATAACATTATTGGCAATGTCTAGAAAGTTCTGTCTAAGGAGAGGTTTGGTCATCTAATTGCGCGCCAGTAAGAAAAAATTCTTATTGGAAAGCCCCCTCTTTCTTGGGAACGGCCTGGTTGTCAGTATTGTGATTCTGTAATATTATTTGTGAATAATTAAATTATTGATTTATATGATGAGGAAAATATTGATTTTATGTGGATATAGATGAAGAAAATTTTTGATGTGACACTTGTTGAAAATTAATATTTTATCTTTTTCTGATAAAATAATTCATTTAAATATATTATTTTAATAATATATTAACGGTGATATTTTTACGATGAATGTGGGATATATGAGTATATAAGGAGAAAGAGTATTTTTGTTGCAATGAATATTAAAAACAGATTTTGTGTGTCGGTAGACCTGTTTCTTGACTAAAAATTTGATTATAGCCTGTAAAATCGCCCGTTTGTGGATTTCGGTCAATTTATGTTTGGAATTTGGAAAAACTTCCTTCTGCAAAGTTGTAGAGAATTGAATTTTCTATAAAAACACGCGAGATTCGAATTTTCTGATAAAAGGGCTATTTATTATGAATTATTGAATTCTGAAGCTCCGAAATAATTGATTTTTGGAAGTTTTAAATATTTTTTTTACAAAAACGTTTTTTTCACTCCTTCTAGAAGATGAGCATGTGGGATATGTTAGAAATCTGATTTCTAGAGGCGTAGGAATCTTGATTTATATATATATTATTATTAAAATAAATTTTCTACTTTGGTGTTCTAAGTAATTTCCTATAAATAGGTGCTTAGATTAGAATTGAAAATCACACCAGAAACTGAAGTTTTCTCTCCCTATATTATCGAGCGTATTCTTGTGAGTATTTTGAGTATACTTTGAGTATTGCTATACGGTGAAAGTTCAAGTCATAGCCTATATCCGGTGTTTCAGCTAGAAGTATAAATCTTTCGAGGTAAGGGATATTATTTTTTTAAAATGATATTATTTCTTCTAATATCATTATGCCGAAGTATTGATCTAAACTTTTTATCAAATTTGGAACTTTTTTATGTCGGGGTTACTATTCATGAGTTACTATTCACGAGTTACTATTCATGAGTTACTATTTACGAGTTACTATTCACGAGTACTATTCACGAAGCGTGAAGATGTTTTTTTTGTGAAATTACCATCTTTTGGTGTCGGAGTTATTATTCACGTATACGACACTATTCACGTATACGATACTACTCACGAATATGACACTATTCACCGAAAAATGAAATTTCTTCTTTTTGTCTAAAATATCTATTCCGGATACTAGCTTTGATTGTATCCATGTTTTGATCATTCTTGAATTTTACACCACTATGATTATTTTTGAGGTATTTTTGGACGTGGATAAAATAAAGTACGAATCATTAATCCTTGTCATTTTGTTTCACTGGATTCGTTTCTTTAAAAATATTTTCCATCATCCTCAGTCTTAAATGATGATATTATTGAATATCTTTGGCCTGTAGTGCAAAGATGAATGATTTCTGATGAATATCTTTGGCCCGTAGTGCAAAGATGAACAGTTGTTTAGATGAACATGACCAACTGATGAATATCCTTGGCCTGTAGTGCAAGGATGAATATATGATTCAAGAGGTGCATTGATTGATGTTACAGGGATAAAAATACTGTTGATGGACTATTAAATTCATAGACATTAGTAGATTTCATTCTCTACGTAACTCTTCTATGAATTAATATTTTTCGCTGCGAATATTGATTTAACATTTGTTGTTTATTGTATTCTATCATATTTTTCCCTGTTGAAGACTAACGATAATTTGTTGTATATTATCTTAGTCATAATATTCTTTACTGGGCTAGTTGAGCTCACCCTTTTTCCTTTTTGTTCCATTTTTCTTCTCAGGAGGCGAGAATATAGCGAGTACGAGTCGGGGTATGGAATAAAGGTTCTAGGGAGAGTTGTTTAGTAGTCCTCACCATTTTTGTAAAATAATGTATCAATAATTATGATGGGGATTTATTTGTATGTGGATATTGTCTATATGGCAATATCTGTATTTAAACTCATAGTTTACATGTTGTAATAATAAAGTTGTAGTTGTTTCTGAACCGTGTATTGACAACTCAGAATGGGTGATGTATACCTATTTTGGGGGTGTCACAATAAAGTTATTCATATTATTATTTGCAATATTGAGAATGTCTAGAAGTTCTGTCAAAGAGAGGTTTGGTCACCTAATTGCGCGCCAATAAGGAGAAATCCTTATCGGAAAGTCCCCCTCTTTCCTGGGAACGACCTGGTTGTTAAATATTGTGAGTTATAATATTAATGATGAATAAGTTCGTGTTGATTAAAGATGAAATTGATAGTTCTATTGTGTTAAAATTATTTGTGTTAGTGAAAATCGATATTTATTTCGATAATAATTGATGTCTGGAGGTTATATTGACCAATTGGATAATTAATCGGATAAATGAGCAATTAATTGCTATTGATTCACATGATTATAACTATTTATTCACATGTGTGTACTATTGATTCACATTCATTTATTATTAGGGGAGTTGGTGCAATATTGATAATACTTGCATGACTAAGTTAAAAATGGAGGTATAGTTGAAGGTATTATACTATAATTATTTTTTTCACATGTTTAGAACTATTGAGTCACATGATTTACTTTTGATTCACATGATTTACTATTAGGGAATGTGGTACAAGTTTGATAATACTTGCAGAGCTAAATTAAAAATGAAAAAAGAGGGAGGAATTATAGTGTAATATTTTGAGCCCCAAAACGTGCAATTATCGAAACTATATTTTTCTATAAATAGAAGCTTATTCTTTCATTATTTTTTCACCAATTCACTAAGTCTTACAATAGCAATTATTATAGAGAAATTATAGAGAGAAAAACTATAGAGAGAAAGAAGAAGCGAAATCTGCTACTTCACTATTTCAGTATCTAGTCTTCTTCTGAGGTAGGGGATATCATTATTGTGTAAGGGGAATTATTCTTTCGTATTCATGAAGAGAGTTATTTTCTTTTAATACTCGTAAGAGTTGTTATTCCATTCTTTATTATTATGTTGGAATAACCTGTCTATGCGAAGTACCGCATACATGGTGAAATTCTTCTATTATTCCATTCTTTATTATTCTATTGGAATAACCTGTCTGTGCGGTCTATCGCATGCATGGTGAATTCTGTTGTTATTCAATTCTTTATTATTCTATTGGAATATTCTGTTGTGCAGCTTACGCATGACCTGGTTCCATTCTTTATTATTCTGTTAGAATATCCTGTCTTTCCGGTTTACGCATGACCTGGTTCTATTCCTTATTATCCTATTGGAATATCCTGTCTGTGCAGTTTACGCATGACCTTGTTACATTCTTTATTATTCTGTTGAGATTAACCTGTCTGTGCGTCCATCGCATGCATGGTGAATTCTTCTGTTATTCCATTCTTTATTATTCTCTTGGAATAATCTGTCTATGTGGATTACCGCATGCATGGTGAATGATCCTTTGTATTCATACGGATAGTATTTTCCTTCAAAAGGGGTTTCTGCTAGGGGCAGTTTCTTAATTTTTTTGACCCTCAAAAATTCTAAAAAAGTTTAAAATGATAATTTGATGAGTTTTATAGATTTTGTCCAAAAATGGCAATTTTTGGATATATAGATTAAGAGTTATAGATTTTATGGGAAAAGACTATTTTAAAAGTAAACTCTTATAACTCTTTGTGGTTAACTCCAAAATTGGTGAAATTTTTATTGGGAGTACATGTATATAACAGGAGTATACCTTATAAATTTTGAAATTTTTGGACAAAAGTATAATTTATGATAAATATCTAAATATTCGGCAGTTTTGACAATATAAAACATACTAAATGAATTTTAAAAATTCCGAGAAAAATATATGTTCAATATGGGACTATGTTCTGCTAAATCCCAGAAAAGAAATATTTTTTGGACTGATTTTCTATTTTCATGAAAATAAACTAGTTATGAGTAAATGAATTAAATAAGTTATGTGAAGTAACAAAATTGAAAAATAGGATTTTATAACTTGGGAATCCTATATAGGGTACATGCAGATTTTTGATGAAGGATTTGATCATTGATGATGAAATCTTATGAGTATGATATTTTTGAATGATTAAAATAAATTATTTGGTAAAGTGTAAATAATTGAAATAAATTATTTATAAGTTTAAGAAGTGATTAAAATATTATTATAATATTAATAATATTAGATTATGAGTTTATTAAGTAATTGATAATATTTAGATAAATTTAATGTCTTTAATATTTATCCTTATTTTTGTTTGATTAATGCTTATATCATTGTCATCATCCTCATGCTTATATTGTGATGAAAGTCATCTTTGGCTTACGTGCATAGATGAAATTGGTACGATTATGACCAGGGATGTGACGCCCCCAAAATAGGTATACATCACCCATATTGAGTCGTCAAATACATGGTACAAAATTCAAATACAACTAAATTATACAACAGTCGTGTATAGTGCGACAAAATACATGCTGTGAGTTTTAATACAAATATTGTCTTCTAGACAATATCTATTATCAGAAAAAGTCCTAAATACATTTATTGTCACACTATTTAACAGAATAGTGACGACTACTAGCTAACACTATCATCCAGAACATCACTCCGTTCCCCGACTCGTCCCAGCTACGTTCTCATTTTCTGAAAAGAACAGTGAAAGAAATGGTGAGCTCAACTAGCCCAGCAAGAAATATTATGACTAAGATAATGCAGAATAAATTATCATTAGTCCTCAAAAATGTTAAACTGATAAAATACAATAGACATCAAGTTTAACTGCAGCGGAACAAGCAATCCATTAAAAGAGTCAAGTAGAGAGTAAAGTCTACTATCTTTTATGATTTAAAAGGTTTTTTATCACTTTTATCGCTGGGACTCAGTTTAATAAATAATCCACATCATCCCTGCACTACGGCCAAGGATATTCATTAGGGTCACGACCACAAATTTCATGCACTACGGGCCAAAGATATTTGTGTATTCATCAATGGTCATGATCATGCCAACAACTGTCCATCAATGCACTATGAGCCAATGAGGACTTTTGCCACATCACTTGTTACATTACGGTCATAATTACACCGAATAATCCCTGGTCATAATCATACCAAGTCCATCCATGCTCTACAGGCCATAGATGACTTCAAAAAATATAAACATGAGAATGATGACAATGATATAAGAATTCAATAAAACAAGTTCAAGAATTATGTTATTCAGGAACTAATAACGTCCAAATTGTCAACATGATACTTCTTTGTAAAGTAAAATTAAAGAATGATCAGAAGAATATTTTCATGAAAAGATACTGGATGAAGCGCAACTATCAAGGATATTCCACTAATTTCATAGAGTATTGAAGTCAAAACTTTAACCAACTGAGTATAATAAAGAATGGAATAACAAGAGAAATCACCATGTATGCGGTACTTCGCATAGACAGATTATTCCAACAGAATAATAAATAATGGAACCAGGTCCAGTGTAAAACACACAGGCAGGATATTCCAATAGAATGATAATAAAGACGGAACCAGGTCCGGTGTAAAACACACAGATAGGATAATCCAACAGAATAATAGAAGAATGTCACCAAGTATAGGGTAGCCCACGTATACAGGTTATTCCAACAGAACAATAAAGAATGGAATAACAGAAGTTCTCTTCATGAATATAAAAGAATAATATCTGTGAGACCCCAGATTTTATGAATAAATATTTAATTTTCTCGAATTATATTTTTGAAAATTATGGTGTGGATTTGATATAATATTATAGTTGTGGGTAATATTTATAAATGTTGCAAAGTACGCAAGTTGTTATAAAATATTCGTTTGGTCGGGGAATATTCTTTTTGTCGGGGAATATTCGTACAACGGTACAATCATTGGTGGACCCCACAATGGAATTATTGTCGGATTGAGAAAACGACAAAAATACTTTATGAAAATAACGGCGGAGGTGTTACCGTTAAAAATGTTGAACTACTCGGTAGTAAAAGTACAGTAATACGCGTTGTTGCATAGTAGCACACGGTATTGATTATTGATGCTTACGTAAGAAGTCACTCAGCTATACTCAATTATTGCTATAGTAATTGCTGCATCATATCTCTTATATTATTGATTTAATTATTGTCACAGTATCATCTGTATAATATGTTATATTATTTAAACAATAATTGAGACGACAAGTTATAATGATTAATAATTGTTGGAAGATTAATTATGTGTTGATTAAAAATAAAATGATTTCTGGTAATTTTTTTATTCAATCCTTGATGTATATAAAGAGTATATTATTAGACGTTAGTGATAAGTTTAATTATTTATGGGGGGCCATATGTCGTCATCTAAGAGTCTCTTTCGTAAATAGTAATTACTTTTGTAAAATAGTAATTATTTTCGTAAATAGTAATTACCTTCGTAAATAGTAATTACCTTCGTAAATAGTAATTACTTTTGTAAATAGTAATTATTTTCATAAATAATAATTACCTTCGTAAATAGTAATTACCTTCGTAAATAGTAATTAACTTCGTCAATAGTAATTACCTTCGTCAATAGTAGTTGTCCCTTCAATATTACCAAGAGTTAACTGCCTCTTCGGTGTTCCAAGGGTTAATTACCCTTTCGCAAATAGTAGTTGTCTCTTCAATATTACCAAGAGTCATTTTGACCCTTCGTTAAGACCAAGAGCCACCCTCAGTTTTCTATAAATAGAAAGCTCATTCCTTCATTATTTCTTACGAATTCGTTCAAGCTATAGAGAGAGAAAGTATAGAGAATAAGAGAGAAAGAAGAAGAGTTTTCTGCTACTTCACTTATATCCAGTTCTTCTAAGGTAGGGAATATTATTTGTTGTACTTCTTTCTTCTTGAAGAGAACTTATGTTATTCCATTCTTTGTTACTCTGTTGGAATAACCTGTAAAAGTGGCATACCCTATACATGACCCGTATACGCGGTATACCCTATACTTGGTGAAATTCTTACGTTATTCCATTTTTTATTATTCTGTCGGAATAACCTGTATACGTGGTTTACCCTATACTTGGTGACATTCTTCTATTATTCTGTTGGAATATCCTGTCTGTGTGTTTTACACCGGACCTGGTTCCATTTACTATTCTGTCTTTACATTTTTGTCGGAATATCCTGTCTGTGCTATACGCCGGACCTGGTTCCACCATTTACTATTCCGCATTTATTATTCTGTTGGAACATCCTGTCGGTGTGAATTTCACATGACCTGGTTCCGTTATTATTATTCTGCTGGAATAACCTGTTTGTGCGGTCTCTATCGCATGCATGGTGATATCTTTTGTTATTGTATTCGGTATTACTCAGTTGGATAAAACTTTGACTTCTATACTCCATGAAATTAGTGTAATATCCTTGATATTTGCGCTTCATCCAGTATCCTTTCATGAAAATATTCTTCTGATCATTCTTGAATTTTACACCACAAAACAGTATCGTGTTGACAATTTGGACGTTAATAATTTCTGGATAAAATAATTCTTGAACTTGTTTTATTGAATTCTTATAAAATTGTCATCATCCTCTTATTTATATTTTTGAAAGTCATCTGTGGCCTGTAGAGCATGGATGGACTTGGTATGATTATGACCAGGGATTATTCGGTATAATCATGACCGTAATGTTACAAATGATGTGGTAAAAGTCTCATTTGCCGTAGTGCATTGATGGACAGTTGTTGGCATGATCATGACCATTAATGAATACACAAATATTCTTGGCCGTAGTGCATGAATAATTGTGGTCGTGATACTAAAGAATATCCTTGGCCGTAGTGCGGGGGTGATTCGATGATGTGGAATATTTATTAAGCTGAGTCTCAGCTATAACGATGATGAAAAACCTTTTAAATCATAAAAGATAGTAGATTTTATTTTCTACTTGACTCTTTTAATGGATTGCTGGTTCCGCTGTAGTTAAACTTGATGTTTATTGTATTTTATCAGTTTAACACTGTTGAAGGCTAATGATAATTTATTCTGCATTATCTTAGTCATAATATTTCTTACTGGGCTAGTTGAGCTCACCCTTTCTTTCACTGTTCTCTTCAGGAAATGAGAATATAGCTGGGACGAGTCTGGGAACGAAGTAATGGTCCAGAGGATAGCATTAGTAGTCCTCACTATTCTGTTAAATAGTGTGACAATAATTGTATTGAGGACACCTTTTGAGTTTGTATGCTCTCTAGTAGACAATAATTGTATTCAAACTCACAGTTATGTTTTGTCGTATTGTACACGACAGTTGTATTAGTAAGTTGTATTTGAATTCTGTACCATGTATCTGACGACTCAAGATGGGTGATGTATACCTAATTTTGGGGGCGTCACAATATCCCTTGCTGTAAAAGAAACTGAATATAAGAGTAGGGAAGTAGCAGAATACTTTTTTTTATAGTTTTTCTATAATTTCTCTCTTTGGAGTTTCAGTGAATTCGTAAGAAATAATGAAGGAATGAGCTTCTATTTATAGAAAGAAGGGAAGGGCACTGTGTGAGAAAAATATCACATACGCAATAACTCACGGATGAAATTTTGATAACCTACAAATGCCAAAGTCAATCATCCAACCAATCAAAATAAGGCAAAAATATAACATATATATTTATATATATATACCACACATGTTTGATTGATTTCTTAGCTTCCACCCGACAAACCCTTCTAATTTATTGACTTTTAACACACCAAAGGATAATATATATATATATATATATATATATATATATATATATATATATATATATATATATATATAACATACATACACCCACATTAATATTATATATATATACTAGCTGGGTCCCGTGCCTCCGGCACTGTATGGATAATATGATTTATCTCAAATTTTGAACGACCAAAATAATTTATTGAGTGAGCGAGAAATTTAAAGTCATTTGTATTTTATTAAATTATTATTAGATTATTAGATAGATAGATGTATTTTATTAAATAGATGTATGAACGGTGGGATTTATCTCAAACTTTGGACGGCCCAGATGATTTATTGAGTGAGCGGGAAATTCAAAATTATTTGTATTTTTTTAGATATATATATATATATATATATATATATATATATATATATATATATATATATATATATATATATATATATTACTCCATCATTCCTACATTCCACCCAATTTACGGGTGGAATTCCTCCCAACAAAAGATTCATTTCACTCCACTAAAAAAAATCATTTCTTTCCCCTACCACTTATATATATATATATATATATATATATATACCGAATGATTATTTTGAAAAAAATGGATAAATAGGAATCCATAAAATAAGCAAACTTTATAAAAATCATCTTAATAATTTTAACAATATTTATCATCTTTATTATAATTCACAATATTAATCGATCAGATCATTTTCAGAAAAGATGGGACTTTCTAATAAGGATTTCTCCCTATTGGCGCGCAATTAGGTGACCAAACCTCTCTTTGACAGAACTTTTAGACATCGTTAATATTGTAAATAATAATATTAATAATTTTGTCGTCTCAATTATTGATTTTAACAATATATAAAATATCGACAATAATTGAATCAAATAACGTGAGATATTATGCAACAATTACTATAGTAATAATTGAACAAAACTGAATGACTTCTCACGTAAGCATCAATAATCAATACCGTGTGTTACTATGCAACCACACGTATTACTGTACTTTTACTACCGAGTAGTTCAACAGTATCAACGGTAAAACTTCTGCCGTTATTTTTATAAAAATATTTTTGTCGTTTCCTCAATCCGACAATAATTCTGTTGTGAGGTCCACCAATGTTTGCGCCGTTGTACGAATATTTTCTGCTAAAATGAATATTCCCCGACCAATCGAATATAATATAACAACTTGCATACTTTGTAGAATTTATAAATTTTACCCACAACTATAACATTATATTAAATTACTCCATAATATTCAAAAATGATAATTATAAAAAATTTATCTTTATTCAAAAAGTTAGGATCTTATAAGGGAACATTCAATATAATCATGACCATTAATGTTATAAATGATGTGGTAAAAGTCCTCAGTGGCCTGTAGTGCATTGATGGACTGTTTTTGGTATGATTATGACCATGGATTATTCGGTATAGTCATGAACATTGATGATTTAATGAATCTCATTGGCCCGTAGTGCAGGGATGACTCGATGATGTGGTTTATTTATTAAGCTGAGTCTCAGCGATAAAAATTGATGAAAACATTTTAAAACATAGAAAATAGTATATATCATGCTCTACTTGACTCTTCTAAAATGGATTGCTTATTCCACTGCAGTTAAATTTGATGTCTATTGTATTTTATCAGTTTAACATTGTTGAAGGCTAATGATAATTTATTCTGCATTATCTTAGTTATAATATTTCTTACTGGGCTAGTTGAGCTCACCCTTTCTTTCACTGTTCTCTTCAGGAAATGAGAATATAATTGAGACGAGTCGGGGAGCGGAGTGACGGTCCAGATGATAGCATTAGTAGTCCTCACTATTCTGTTAAATAGTGTGATAATAAATGTAATGATAACTCCTTTGAGTGTGGATATTGTCTAGATGACAATATTCTTATTAAAACTCTCAGTTTATATTTTGTCGTATTTTACACGACAATTGTATTATTAAGTTGTATTTGAATTTTGTACCATGTAATGGCGACCCAATATGGGGTGATGTATACCTATTTTAGGGGCGTCACATTAACATCTTTAAATGACTAATAAAAATACATATTTCGATTATTTTGCTACTTTCATGCAATATACTTAAAATAGATTCATTAAGCACAAACTCCTAACAAAATTGCGCATGACATACAAGTATTGTCGTCTGATCATACACTGTTATGTTATCCTAGAAAGAATCAACAAATTCACACGTCATTATATTTAAATCTAATCTAAGATTTCCTCTTTCAATTCCATCAAAGATATCAGATTAATTGTTAACTAGATAATTTATAGATTAAACACAAAATATAATAATAAGATCATCAAGTGAAAATAATGATAATTGAATTAAAGCTTTGCAAAAGATTCAATTGCACTCCTAATTGAGAAATTAGTTCATCATCATAATAGAAACAAGAAGATTAAAATTAAAATTAAAATTTATTTATCCCAAGGACAGATAAATAAATTAAGAGAAAAGAAGAAAACTCTGTCGAGGATCTCCAATCTCTAAGCTTCAATTTCTGCCTTGTGTGCTCTCCAATGATATCTGTAAGTCTCCGATAGAAGTGACTCTTAATGAATTGTAGTCAAAAGTCTCTAAATCTCCCTTTAAACTTAGCTAAAACATTACAAAACCCTAATACATAAGGTAAGTCAAAATCATCTTCTACTTTGAGCAAAAAGAAAACAAAATCTATCAAATTGGCGCGCCAACTTCCTTCAGTGCGCGGTGCACCCTGCGCTACCCATACAGAATCTTCAAACAGCCCAGCGCGGCTTGCGACATCTCCAATGTACAAGCAGCGTGCCCCGCGCCACTCTACCAGTTTGTCCAGTTCTTCATCTTTTCCTCCTTTTCAACTCTTAAGCCCATCCATGCATCTTTCCTTCAAATTAACACAAAAACCATAAAAAGTAACATGCAATACTTGAGAAATAACAATATACTAAGCTAAGAAATACCGAATTCGTAGGTTTTAGCCCACTCATCAATAACATAACCATTTCAGAAAAAAGAAACATTCATATAATCAACCAAAAAAGTAATTTCACTTTCTTAATTCAAGCCAATAAACTTCTCTCCTTTCTTACATTCAATTCTTTCTTATCCATATTTTCATATCTGTCCAGGCGTTTTCTCTCCATAATTTAAACAATCTGTTGGTGGGCGTTACACAGAAGGAAAAAAAATTAGCTCATTCGTTTTTCCTCTATTTTTCGTAATTTTCTTATTAAAGTATACACAAGAAAGTGTATATGTGAGTATATAGAAAATTAAAGTATAAGCACGAAAGTGTATGTGTGTGTGTATACACACACACAAAAACACATAGATATGAAAATTAAATTGCCCACAGTTGATACAGACTACCTCAGGCTTGAACTTGAAGGACTTATAGTCCTAATTTCTCCTTCTCTGTGAGTTACAAATTTGAACAACCTAATTATGTTTGGTCTGCAAGTCTTACGTAATCATAGTGACGTGATATAGAACTAAAGGTGGCTATTGTGGTGTCAAATAGAAGAATAAAGTGAGAGGGTGAAGCCCATGGCGGAAATGCAAATGATGACGTTTTATGATGATGAGAGACATTGACAGCGAGGAGGGTGAAGAGAGAGGTTGTGTGTGTTTTGAGTGTGTATTCGTGTGTGAGCCCAATGTTTTTATCGGGTTTTGGATACTAAAATATTGGTTTTGAAAATCTCACGTTTAGCTTTAGTATTCAATTTATGGAAATAACTGATTTTGAATTTTATTTAACTTGAGTCTTCAATTCCTAGTGTAATTTAATGATCCAAACAATAGTATTGAAATTGGGATTGCCAACTCCAATTCCAAACCATTGAATCAAGGTTCCCAAACGACTGTAGTAATTCAATTTGATTTACAAGTTGGAAAGCATTACCATTTAATAAATTATAACATAAGGCATCATTTAGGCTTTGTTTCCGAATAGAAGTTTGAAAGAATATTTCTCTCTTTCATGGGTGTGACTAGCGAGAAACACCATTAAACTATCAATGTATATTTCAATAAGCAAATAAGAAATTAGAAGCATGTTTTTGCAAGCTGAGATGCAAAGAGAAACATTCTGGTGAATGTATGAAAACATGAGTACCTTGGTAGATGTAGGATCTATACGAGCTAGCAATGACAATAAATTTACCAACAGCAAAATGATCACGGTATCCTAATTAACATGGCTAGTAGATACAGCTTATGGATTTGTGAGGTCAAATCTAAGGAGTAAAAATAATGATACTCACATTTTGATTTTTGAAGTAGGAAGACAAATTCTAGTTAGTCAAAAAATCATATCACCTTTTTATCCATTGATATTCAACCTTTTTTACCCACTACTTAACTCAACCTTGCGTCGCTTCTTGTATCTGACATAGAAATACCAACAAATACTTCTACATGATATCTAAAGTGAATCCAAGAAAACAAGTTGTTCTCCTTTTCCTGAGATAGGAAGAACAAGTTGTTCTGACCCCATTTCTACTGGTCTGTTTGTGGTTTTCTTAGTGCAAGCTTAGCCTAACTATTTTTCTTCTTAGTCGGATGATTGCATCAATGGATATATGCAGCTTAATCAATTGGATACTTCTGCCAAACACAAAAAGTTAACCAAATCCGAAAACCACTCTGTGGAAAATATTTATTTTAAGTTATCTGTATATAAGTTTAAAAGTATCTCAAAATAATTGAAATCACAATATAAAAGCGGATAATATCATACAAGTATACAATCATATATCAATCCAATAATCTCTTTCAAGTATCAATATGTTTTGCAATACACTTCTAATTCTTTACACTGACCTCACTTTTAGTTAGATGAGCAAGAAAAAAAAATACCAACATTATCTGAAAAATTCATCAGTCAGATCGCTTAAAAATTGAACATGCACAAGCTTAAAACTCAAAAGAAACCAAATAAAACTTCATTTCAAAAGATAAACATAATCAAAAGATCATAAATTTCATATATATAAACAAAAATTAACGAAAATAATCTGAATCCAAACAGGAACTTACAAATTCTAGATTGGAGAGTTCTTAACTGAAGTGAAGAGAGAGAAATTAGGGATCCGATTCTAGGTCTGACTTTGATGGGAAGAAAGGCAGACAGCAAGAGAAAGCTGAGCTTGTTCACACTGAGACCGTTTGAGAGCAGTCCCACCACTACTACAGAGGCTCCGAACCGCCTCCGATTCGTCGGGGCAAATCACCGCCACAAGGCAATCGGCTAGTGATCGGTTCAGGTGGCGGCACGCCGTCTCCCGCGGTCGTCCCTCCGGGACCCGATGGTGGCACTGCAGCAGCGCGCGGTGCAGGCGGTTGCACTCGATCGGAACAGCAAATGCACTGCCCGAATCTCCTTCTGCCATTGATATTTTGGTGGGTCCTACAAATGTCTCAGGTAAGAGCACAATCCACTAAATTGTAAATCTGACCTCTCCTATTTGTCATATTTGTCATTCTTTTGCTAAATTGTTCCTTAAATTATTTTTTAGCACAATTTTTTCTCATATATATATTAGTTATGCAAATATGTCCCTCTAATTTTTTTTGCCTATTAAAAATTGATTTCTTCTCTCCTCATTTTTTTACTTTTTATTTTTAAAATTTATATAAAAAGTATACTTTTCTTCTTCTTTTTATTTATTAATTTTATATTAACCTTTTGAATTCAATATAAAATATCTTTAAATTCAAAATTTGTATATATTTAATAATTTTAGACAATATAATTACCAAAATTATAAACCTTATTATTTTTTTTTATCTAAATGGTACTAATAACTGTATGATTTATTGTTTTCAAAAGTTAAATTATGTGCATCAATTTTAAAATTTCATATATTTCAAATTGATTTAAACAAATCAAACTTGATCCTATATTTTGAATAAAAAATATAAATTTGAAAATATTTTTTAAATTTTCATCATATGATTATTATTAAAAGTTGAACTCAGTATTTTTAAAGGCAAATATATATATATATATATATATATATATATATATATATCCTAATTTAGTACCTATATTCTAAATTATAAAATTTTATAATAGTCGTATGTTGAAAATTATATTGTCTAAAATTAATAAACTTATACTAATTTATAATAATTGAATAAAAAATACCTTTCATATTAAAATAAAAAATAGTAAGATTTATAATTTTGGTAATTATATTGTCTAAAATTAATAAATTTATATTGTCTAAAATTAATTTCATTTAGATAAAATAAAAAAATAGTAATGTTGATAATTTATTTAGATAAAATAATATATATATATATATATATATATATATATATTTCATATATATTTCATATTAAAATAAAAGATACACATAAAAAGTATTTTCACAATTCCCTTTTCTTTGTTAAGTGTTGGAAATAAAAACCAACAAACTGAATGCACCTAAAATATGTAGATCTAAATCCAAATGGAATGACCATATGTGTTTGATGTCTTAGGCTGCTCAAGAATTCACATAATCTAACCCATTTTTACAAATACTAAGCATGATAATAATAGTAAAATTTGTGCATAATTTATTAAAATTTGAGCTTAAATTAAAATAGATTTCATTAATCATTTGAGAAGAATTCACATATCAATATAATTTTATTCCATGAGTAGATTAAAAATTAAGTATTAGGAAACTTAAATTCATGAGGTGATGAATGAAAAATTTACTCCTAAAAATCACTATTGTAAATGATAATAAATACTTGTGGGAAGCTAAAGTATCACATTAGTTAACGACTAAAAATCAACTGAGTATATATACAATTAGTTTACTCTTAGGTTTGAGCCTCAAGGGTCATCCTACTTTTATAGAGTGAAAAGGACCTAGTTAATGCTTGGTTTGACCACATGCGACGCTGATTTGTCGGGCTGCGCTCGTGGGTCATTGTATATATATTATTTTTGGGTAAAATTTCTTTAAATTTTGTTTTGCTTAGTTCCCTTTTATTTTTTTTGAAGCAAGACAAGTAAACAAAGAAGCAAGAACATAAAGTCAAGCGGCTGACTTGCTTAGTTTCGTCTGGCCTGATTGATTGCACATGTTCAACCACACCTCTTCACATGCATCCATTCGGTTTGCAAGAGTTATATCCCATCTGAAGGGTCACTAAATCCTTCTATAAATACCATATGAGGATAGCCATTTGAGACATATATTCAAATTCAGTTCATGTTCATTCATTCTTCATTTATCTCCTCAATCATATAAAAAAATATATTTGAGAGAGTTCAGACATTTTGATTTTGTTCGCTGTGTATGCTATTTGTAGTGCTGCTATAACATACATTGTTATTGTATTCTAAGAGACAAATTTCGATAACTCTAAGCACCGATAAAGAAAGCATAATTGTTTTAAGGAAATAGAATCAAGTACTAGTCTTGACATACTAATTTTCTGACTTTTCAACTCAGAAATGTTTATATATATATATATATATATATCTATATATATATATACGGTAAGGATCAAGAGCATACTCCTTAAATAGCATACCGTCTTAAATAACATACTTTTATCAAAACGACGTCGTTTTCATGGGACGCGGTGGCATTTTTGTAAATACAATGCCACCGCGTATTTATAAAAATGCAACCGCGTCCCATGAAAACGACGTCGTTTTGATAAAAGTATGTTATTTAAGGCGATATGCTATTTAAGGAGTATGCTCTTGATCCTCATCGTGTATATATATATATATATATATATATATATATATATATATATATATATATTTATAGGGAACCCTTCTCTATCGAACTATAGTGACAGTTCAATTCGTCGTTATAGCATAGAAAGTCGACGCCACGGCTATAACCATTACCATAGCTTAAAAATCAGTTTTTATGTGATTTAGCGACGGATGAACCATCGCTATAGCTGGTTCATCTTTTTCGGTTCGTTGGAGAAATTTTTCCTATATATATATCCATTGCTCATTTTACTAACATAATTTGATAAGTCTAGTCCAAGGGTACAGTCCATCTCATAGGCCTCGTCCTCCAGTCCATCTCATAGGTCCGTATGATATGCCTAAACTCAAGAAGTCTGGCGAGCCCAACAAAGATGATCCATCACAGTCGGGTTAAATGAGCATGCCCACATAATGAAATGGTCAAACCTCGTCTCCGAACCTCACGGAAATAACATTCATCACCTTGCACGCTTGGGAGAAGTTGGGAGCTCCACTAAAGTAATGGTTACGTGCTCGTCCCAAAACTATCATGGTTCGCTATAAATAGAGCGCCTTACCATCACTGGGGGCAACTAACCCTTGTAATCTTTAAGCTTATGCTCTTTGTATTCTCTCCAACACACGTAATATAAAGTGCCAGGCAACCATAGCCATTCAACAGTGGACTAGGTCAACTTGACCGAACCACTTTAATTCGTGTCTCATTTTTCTACTTTAATTACCGTTTTTATAATTATTTGATTGGCGTTTGTGCAAAGTCCATTTTGTGCATCATCAGTTTGGCGTCGTCTGTGGGAATCGAAAAGATTTTCACCTTCAAACATCTTAACTAATGGTGATTACAACCAGATCAATGAACCAACCTGAGGATAATCCACGGCTAGAGGATGTTGCTCATCCACACACCAACCCTGTCTCAAATACTTCAGCTCCAAATCCACAACAGATGCTGGAGACCATGCAACAAATTGCCATCCAAAACCAGCAGATACTACAATTCCTGTTCGCCGGACAAGGAGGAGGAGTGCAACAAGGAGCTCCATCCTCTGGACATCAAGGAGCCCCACACAGGGGAGCCCATCATGATCCACCTCCTCCTCCTCCTTCCCAAGGAGGAGATCCTCATCTCCAAGAAGATGAAGGCGAGAACCAAAGCGTGGAGCATGGGAGTCACCCCCATGATCATTCCAGGGGAGCCCTCTAGGATGAAAAAATCAAGGAAGTGCAAAATCAACTAGGTGATGTTTTCAACGCCATGAAGGCCCGAGGACCAGAAACCGTGGATTATCTTATGGGGCAAACGGACACGCCTTTCAAGCCTGACATAACAAACTATCCATTCCCTCAAAAGTTCAAAATGCCATCCGTGGAGATCTTTGACGGAACGAAAGATCCGCTAGATCACCTCGAAACATACAAAACTCTGATGCAGCTCCATAACATCCCTGATGAAATCATGTGCAGAGTATTCCTAACCACCTTGAAGGGCTCCGCTCGACAGTGGTTTGCCAAGCTCTCTTCAGCCTCCATCTCAACCTTTGCTGAGTTAAGCATGTCTTTTGTGTCCCACTTTATTGGGGGGCGACGTCATCAAAAGCCTGTCACACATCTTCTCAGCATAAAACAAGACAAAGATAAGCGCCTGAGGGATTACCTCACTCGTTTCAACAAAGAGGTTCTTCAAGTAGAAGAACCTGATGATAAGGTAACCATAACCGCCTTTTTGGGAGGTCTCCGCTCGTCAAGTTTCTTTTCTCAGTGATGAAACGTCCACCAAAGAACATGACCAAGATACTAGCAAAGGCCCATAATTATATGAATGCTGAGGACGTCACAAGGGCCAGACGAGGTGAATCCTCCAGAGCAGGAGAAAAGAGAAAGGGAAGAGATAGGGACGATGAGAAGAAGACTGACAGTAAATCAAGTAGGACAGAGCGGGTATCCGCCAAAGACAGACTCGGTCCTGCTCTTCAGAAAGATCGACGACCATTCACTCCCCTCAATGCCACAGTCGAGCACATTCTTTTACAAATCCAGGATGACCCCACCATAAAGTGGTCGGCGAGGATGAAGTCTCCTCCAAACCACAGGAACCCGAACAAGTATTGTTGTTTTCATCGCGACCACGGTCATGACACTGACGATTGCTACGAACTCAAGAAACAAATTAAAGATCTCATTCAACGTGGTCAACTACGCCAGTATGTTGCTGGTAGAAGACAAACACCATCACCAACTCGCAATCAGGAAGATCAAAATCCAGTGGGGGAGATCCACACCATCTCGAGAGGATTAGCAGGAGGGGGAGAGTCGTTGTCTGACATGAAGGCACATATCAGAAAAGCAAGGCACCCAGAAGAGGGACGCCCATCCAAGATGCCTAGGCAAGATGCTAGCGAAGTCATATCCTTCTCAGATGAGGATTTGAAGGGGATTCAGCACCTGTACGATGACCCCCTGGTGCTCACCATGACCGTGGCCAATTTTCAAGTACGCAAAATCCAAGTGGACAGTGGCAACTCTGCCGATATCTTGTTTGCAGAAGCTTATGACAACCTCAACCTGGGCAAGGAGAGACTGCAGCCTATCAGGTCACCCCTCATGGGGTTCTCAGGGGAGAAGGTATATCCTCTAGGATCCATCACCATGTCAATCACAACCGAAACAACACCAAGAAGTTCTACAGTTATGGTCAACTTCTTAGATATAGAATGCCCATCAGCCTATAACATCATACTGGCGCGACCTGCTCTTAACACATTAAGGGCCATCCCCTCTACTTATCATCTCATCCTCCGCTTTCCAACCCCAAATGGAGTCGAAAAAGTCAGAGGAGATCAAGTAATAGCAAGGGAGTGCTACGTCTCCTCCATGAAGGCCAGAAAGCAAGAAGATGAATTACAGGTCGAAGTCCTTGACCCAAGGGATGACTCTACCATAGAAAGAGGATAGCCCATCGAGGAGCTCACCCCAGTAGTCTTGGACAAGGAACACCTAGACAGAAAGGTGTACATTGGTTCTTCCCTCAGTAATGATCTAGTGCAACAACTGATAGACTTCCTCAAAAACAATATGGACGTTTTTGCATGGTCACATACAGACTTGAAGGGCATCGACCCAGAAATAGCCACACACCGTCTTAATGTTGACCCTCGTTACAAGCCAGTTCGCCAAAAGCTAAGGGGTGCCTCCACTACAAGGGCCCAAGCCATTGACGAGGAAGTTAAAAAATTAATAGATAATGGAGCGGTTAGAAAAGTAGCATATCCAGAATGGCTCTCCAACGTGGTAATGGTTACTAAAGCTAACGGGAAGTGGTGCCTCTGTGTTGACTTCACAGAGCTCAATAAGTCGTGCCCAAAAGACAGCTACCTGCTACCACGGATCAATCACCTCATCGATGCCACTGCAGGGCATGAGTTGTTCACTTTCCTGGATGTGTACTCTGGATATAACCAGATAAGCATTCACCCCCCAGACCAGAAGAAGACATCATTCGTCACTTCTAAAGGGACCTACTGCTATAAAGCCATGCCCTTCGGGTTGAGGAACTCAGGAGCAACCTACCAGCGACTGGTGAACAAAATGTTCTAGTCTCAAATTGGGCGAACAATGGAAGTCTACGTTGACGACATGTTGATAAAGAGCCTCCGTGCAGCAGATCACGTTAATCACCTCCAAGAGACCTTCAATGTTTTTAGATTCTACCGAATGAAGCTGAACCCTGAAAAGGGTGCCTTCGGCGTAGGATCAGGAAAGTTTCTGGGCTTCATGGTCAACCAGAGGGGAATTGAAGCAAACCTCGACAAGATCAAAGCCATCCTTGATATGAAATCACCCACTTCAACCAAAGAGCTCCAGCGCTTCAGTGGAAGAATTGCAGCACTCAACAGGTTTGTCTCCAAGTCTGCAGATAAGTGTCTGCCTTTTTTTAAAATTCTTCGAAAAACTTTTGAGTGGGGACATGAGGCAGAGGAGGCATTCCAAAAACTCAAAGCCTACTTGGCTGCACCTCCTCTCCTTTCGCATGCCACACCAGGCGAGGTATAATATCTGTACCTTTCTGCCTCCCAATCGGCAGTAAACTCAGTACTCGTCAAGAGCAATGACAGAGTGCAAAAGCCAATCTACTATGTAAGCAGAGCATACCGAGGAGCAGAAGTCAGGTACTCGAGACTAGAAAAACTGGCGCTCGCCTTAATCACAACAGCGAGACGGTTGCGACATTACTTCCAAAGTCACAGCATTGTTGTCATCATAGATCAACCTCTGAAAAGAGTCCTGGGAAAGTTCGACGTATCTGGGAGGCTGCTTAAATGGGCAGTGGAGCTTGGTGAATCTGACTTACAGTACCAACCAAGGTCAGCCATCAAAGCACAAACACTGGTGGATTTCATTGCTGAACTGACACCAGCAGATACGGAGAACAACGAAATTGCCACCTCACCTAGCTCAGAGATGGTTGATGGAAGAACTCAATAGCATAACGAAGATCTGGCGCCCGAACCGAGCACACGGGCCCTACCAGGCGACCAGATCATCATGCTGAGCGCCCAGACTCCCCCCTCAGACGCCCAGACAGCTCTTTCGGATCACCAGACTGGAGCCCTAGTTCCCAATCCTAGCACCAAGTCTCCCCCTTTAATCTCCAAGCCCTGCTCTCTTCCATCCTGGAAACTCTATGTAGACGGTTCCTCGACCAGCGATGAAGGCGGAACAAGTTTGATCTTGATCATCCCAGATGGTACCGCTCTCAAGTATGCAGTAAAGCTCCACTTTATTGCCTCGAATAATGAGACAGAATATGAAGCCATCCTCTCCGGATTAAGATTGGCAATTGAGATGGAGACTCAAGACCTTATTACATACAACAACTCTCAGTTGATAGTTAACCAAGTGAAGGGCGAATTCAAAGCAAAAGGAGCCATAATGCAAGAATATTTTGGTATGGTAAAGAGCATGATGTCGAAGTTTAAACATTTCCAAATTTGCCACATTCCTAGAGAAGACAACATGGCCGCCGATGCACTTGCAAGGCTTGCCTCGTCCTTGGAAACCCAACCAGAAGGACCAGCATATATTGGTCACCAGTTCGAACCAAGCACGATAGACTTGGGAACCTTAAATATCAACTGTATATCGGCCGAACCAAATTGGATGACCCCAATAATAGCATATCTTCGGGAAGGTGTATTGCCGAAAGATCCTTCAGAAGCTAGGAAGCTAAGGATGAGAGCTTCAAAGTTCACCATCCTACAGGACAATTTATAAAAGAAAGGCTATTCATCGCCCTTGCTCCGGTGCCTTTCACTCGAAGAAGCTCGCTATGCCCTACGAGAGATTCACGAAAGAATATGTGAGAACCACTCCCTTGCCCACAAGGCGCTCAAACAAGGTTACTTTTGGCCTTCTATGGTAAAGGACGCCCATGAGTTCTCCAGGAAGTGTGACAAGTGTCAGCGCTTCGCAACTGTACCTAGATAACCACCAGAAAGCCTAACGATCATTTTAAGTCCATGGCCTTTCTCTAAGTGGGGCATCGACATCCTAGGCCCGTTGCCTCTAAGCAAAGAACAATGCAAGTTTTTTGTGGTAGCATTTAATTATTTCACCAAGTGGGCTGAAGCCGAACCCTTAGCAAAAATCACAGATGCAAAGGTTAAAGATTTTATTTGGAAGAATCTAGTATGTCGCTTCGGCATACCTCACACCATTGTCAATGACAACGCCAAATAATTCGACAACAAGCTAACTGCTAAACTCCTTCTGCTCTGACCTTCAAATAAAGCAGTCGCACTATAGCCCAGGTCACCCGCAGGCAAATGGACAAGCAGAAGTCATGGTGAGAAAAGTGTTACGCAGTTTAAAGACAAGGCTTGAAAGAGCGAAGGGGCTTTGGGTCGATGAACTCCTAGGCGTACTGTGGGCCTACCAAACCATGCCAAGAATTCCAACTGGGGAAACCCCTTTTTCTCTAGCCTTTGGAACCGAGGCGGTCATCCCTGTAGAGATCAGGATGAACTCTCTAAGGGTCCAACACCACGACCCTACCTCCAATGAGGAAGGACTTCGCATCAACCTCGACTTGGTAGAAGAGGCAAGGGAAATGGTTGTGGTCTGCAACGTAGAGTATAAGCGTCGCATGACAAAATATTACAACTCAATGGTGAAGCCTCGTTCCTTCTATCCAGGAGACTGGGTCCTTAAGAAGGTCATCATCGCCACAAAGGATTCGCGCGAAGGAAAACTAGGACCAAATTGGGAAGGACCATACCTTGTAACAGAAGTAGTGAGACCAGACAATTACAAGATCCAAAATTCCGAAGGGAAGGTCTTACCTCATCCATGGAACGCTGAGCACTTGAAGAGATATCACCAGTGACACCTTGAAGAAGTAATGGTAGTATAGTTAGGGACTTAATTTTATTTGTCTTTTTAAAGATTATTATCCAATGTTTAAAATACCTTTTTTGGGTCAGCAATGAAATTTTCTATATTTTACTCCAAAAGATTGCATTTTTCATTCAATTTCAAAGGAGTATCAGTACAAAAGTAAGGATGAACACTGCCTTTCTGAAAAAAAAATTAAAAAAATAAAAAGTCCCTAGCACTCTAACTACTATCATGGTCGTCCTCATCATCCTTAGCATCTTCAGAACCCCCATCGTCAGGCGCCTCAGTTGGCACAAAGCCTGAGAAATCAATATCGGGGAAAGAAGCAGAGATCTTACCCCGAAGCTCCTTATAGCCATCAATAAAAGCACTTGTAACAGCATACTCCAGGTTCGCTTCAGCCTGCGAAACCCTTTCTTAAGTTGCCTTTAATTCTGCCTCCACCCTCGAGCAGGCAGCCTCCTTGAGCGCGTCCCTTTCATAGACCGCCTGAAGATCAGTCTCAAACTTAATCGCCTTCTCATGGGCCTCAACAAGCTCCACCTCCCTGAGCGCATCCCTCTCACGGGTTGTCAAAAGCTCATCTTCAAGCTTACTGTCCTTTCGCGAATAACTGAAAGATCTGTTTCAGCCTTCGAGCAAGCTACTTCATTAAGCGCGGCCTTCCCACGGGTCGCCAAAATCTCAGCCCGAGAAGCCCCATTAGCAGCTTCGAGCTCGGCAATCCTCCCCTGAGCAGCAAGAAGCTCCTTCTGTACAGCCTCATGGTTAAGCTTCAATTGGCCGCAAAAATGAGCCCTCGAGAACAAGCATACAAATGCTGTCGAAATCTGGAGAAGACAAGAGACAGAAAATGACCAAGTGCAAAAAAAAGGGATTCTTACCTGAGCCAAGACCTCTAGAAATGTGTTGATAACCCCCTCAATGCCCAAAGCACTAATCTACTGAATATCAGATGGAACCACAAATCTCCCAAACCGTTCCCTGATGACTTGAGGATTCCCCAGCATAGAACCGGACTGCATCGGTGCCCCTACATAAGCTCCTGCAGGAGGCAAGGACGAGCGGGGGATAGAAGGTATATGCGGGGAAGTCTCTAGAGTAGCGCTTGAAGTCACCAACTGGGAAGGCACAACCAAAGATGTCACTTGATGAGCGCTCGCCTCAATGTGCACATCACCCGTCCTCGTCACCTTGGGAGGTTAAACGCCCCTACTGGCGCCCCTAGAGAGGATTGATCCAATCACCGTCATGTCCACTGCAACAAATGAGACAAAGCGTTATCTAAGTGACCATCATCTCATAAAAGATAAGTTATGAGGTAAATCAACATACCTTTTGTCTTTAACAAAGAACCCCCTGATTTCGGCGAATAACCTCCAGCTTTACTACCATACTTGGGCAGAAGAACGCTCAAGTCTCTGTCAGGGTGAGCCTTCACATGCTGCAGCTCGACTCTTGTTCTTTGGAGAGCACCGACATACCTGCAAGGAGATGATGAGTATGTATACATATATATATATAAACAAATATGTTGTAGGCTCAAAAACGCACCGAGTTTCTTGGAAGCACCCCAACGCATTGGAACCAAGGCCCTATCAGCCTCTGCAGCCCATTCTCCGCCAACAAAGAAGAAACGAGATATCCAGCTGTGGCAATTGGAGCGTAACCCAGTGAACACCATACCACTCTTTGAAGTAAAATAATACCAGCCCCTATTTGGTGCAGGAGTCTCACTCAAATTATAAGCCCCATGAAACTCTTTGGGAGAAAGATCTTCGTGATGCACCTTCTTCCATAATATGAGAAAACCCAACAAGACTCTCCAACCATTGGGTGCTAACTGCCCTGAAGTGAGAGAAAAATAGTGCAGAATTTGACAAATGGGATGGGACATGGGGAACCTAAGTTCGACCTCGACCATCTCCTCGTAGATGACAATGTCACCAGAGGAATCATTGTAAGCACATTCACCCTTCTCGGCTCGGCGACACGACACCATAGATGGAATATGATAAGTAGAAATAAGCCTAGAAATCTCATCATTAGAATTGAGTGAGCTAAAAAGGGTACTTACTTTAGACCTGTCATTATCGGGAATCAATTTGCTCTTATGTTTCATCTTCCGGGGTCTTAAAGAATGGGGTGTTTCTGCAATGCTCTGCCCAGTGTTTAGAGAGACATCTGAAATCCCTTGCTCGCCCAAAACTTGCTCAGTTCGGCTCTGCTCTCCCAAAATTTGCTCAACTCGCCTCTGCTCACCCAAATGGGACAATCCAGCACCTAGAGTAGCGCCCAAAGCCATCTTCTCGTCCAAAGGTACTAACCCATGCTCGCCCATATCCAAATTTGGCTCCTGCTCGCCCAAGACCTCTCCAGTTTGACTCTGCTCGCCCAAAGCCTGCCCAGCTTGCCCCTGGGAGGATCCAGCAACAGCTCACCCACCACCAGATCACCCCTGTTCAGCTTTGCCACGGAGCCCAGACGGATCTGCACTTCCAGCAGCGTCGTACACGACATTATCCACCATACCAGCCTCTTGGGAGCTCACTTCATCAGTCAGTCCACTCCCATGACTATCTCTTCCTTTGTTCGGCATTGAAAAGTCCTCATTAAGAGATTTCTAAAATTAAATCTTTCTAATCGCTATGGAACAAGTAAGATGAAGAACAGGACTCAAAACCCCCAAATCCACGACCTAGGTTCTTCAAGAATAAGAGAGTGAAGGAGCCCTATAAGCCAGAGAAGTTTATCTGAAAAGAAGAAGGTCAAAAGTTAAAAGGAATTTCTAAAAATTTGAATTTAAAGGTACTTTTACAATTTAAGTCATAACTTTTGATCCGTAACTCCGATTGGGGCCCGTAATATTTCAAAATGACCGTATCGACGAGCTCTACAAAAATCATTGCCTACGGCCAAGACGCATGCTGTTTAAACCCCAAAAAAAGCCTCCAAAGCACAAGTTTTGGCCTCTTGAGGTTTTTTCCAGTTTTTTCGAGAATTCAAATGTAAGTCGAATGCCCTCCTCTTTAAGTTCTGTTAGACGCAGGGCATTGGGGGACAAATGATGGGTCTAGTCCAAGGGTACAATCTATCTCATAGGCCTCGTCCTCCATCCCATCTCATAGGTCCGTATGATAGGTCCAAACTCAAGAAGTCTGGCGAGCCCAACAAGATGATCCATCACAGTCGGGTTAAATGAGCACGCCCGCATAATGAAATGGTCAAGCCTCGTCTTCGGATCTCACGGAGAGCACGTACATCACCTTGCACGCTTGGGAGAAGTTGGGAGCTCCACTAAAGTAGTGGTTACGTGCTCGTCCCAAAACTGTCATGGTTCGCTATAAATAGAGCGCCTTACCATCATTGGGGGGCAACTAACCCTTGTAATATTTAAGCTCTCCAACACACGTAATATAAAATATAAAGTGTCAGGCAACCATAGCCATTCAACAGTGGACTAGGTCAACTTGACCGAACCACTTTAATTCGTGTCTCATTTTTCTACTTTAATTACCGTTTTTATAATTATTTGATTGGTATTTGTACAAAGTCCATTTTGTGCATCATCATAATTATCCACCAATAGATTATTATTTTTTTAGCTGACCTTGTGACGTTTTTGCTGAATTCTCATCTCTCTCCTTTTTCTATTTTCTTCTCCGACCCTCTTGAGTGTTGACAAATATATACAGTGAAAGATGGTATGAATTCTATGGTGTTTCTCCAACAAGAGAAAATATCTAAACCATAGGCTTCTTGTTGTTGATGATAAGGTAATCTATTTGATGATCATTGTTTACCTTTGGCCAAAGTTTCTTATGTTTATATTTTATTTTTTTAAATTATTTACCTTTGGTTCATTTAGTGTTTGTATATATAAAATATATATGTATTTGGTTATCATATAAAATATATATATATATCCTATTGACTCCTAATATATTTTTTTAATCACAAATTTATTCATAAGTACTTAATTTTTTATTTTTTAAAAATAACATAAATTATACTATTATTTATTTTAAAAGATTAGAAGGAGATACGAGAGAGTAAAATTGGGATTCGGTTATCATGAAGTTAACTTCATGGTAAGTTGGTCAATTGACCAATACACTGCTGATACACAGACAGAGAGATCACTTTCCGACCTGTGTGTCGATATTGCATTGATTAATTGACCAAAATTAATTTCATATTAACCACACCCGTAGGAGTGATATAAGATTGACAAACTTGTAAATTTCTTAATTTGACCACATGTATTAGACAAATCATTACACCTCTTTTTATTTAAATTTTTTTTTGACATATATTATAAAATAAAAAAAGTTAAGTGGGGTCAATTGACCAACTCACTAACATTATTTCGTCCCTGCTTTATTTTCTTGAAAGAATTTCTTTAGGGACATCCTATAATAAAAATATATAACCACATAAAATAAGAAGGGAGAACACAATTTAATTTTAATTTAATAAAAAGTTCACAATTCATATGATCATCATTTCATGTGCCAAGAAAGAAATTATCCATATCAGTCAAGAGGCCATCGTTTTATAATTGAAACATACTACTTCATGATGACATTGACATTAGATCGATGATAAGATAATAGAATGATGGTGACATTAAATTGGTGGTGTGCACTTGATTTATTTTTGAGTACAAAAATAAGTTTACACGTTCTGAATTATAAAATTGTTATTAATATTTTTTAAATATTTTTAAGTAATTTGTGACTTATAAAATTGTAGATATAAATTAAATAAATACTTGTTAATTTTGACTTTAAAAATATTTAAAATTAATTTTTAAAAAATTAATATTAATTTTATAATAATTTAAAATAAAAATAATAATATATTCATTTTATTGAGTCAAAGAATGTTATAGACTTTGCAAATTCTTTATCTAAAATTGAAATTAATATTAGGAACGTATATTAGTCATATGACAAAAATATAATAAACTACTAATAATTAAGTTCACTGATGTGTTAAAATTATGTACGGTAAGTGCACAATATCGAATTGAAGAATTGATACTTTAATTTTAATGTATCCTTAATATCTATTTTAGGCTAATTAGAAATAAATATAGAAAATTAATTAACTAGATAATGAAAGCTAATAATGAGGAAACAATCTAGGAATCCGAATCTATTAAATACTACTCCCTCCGTCCCAGTATAAAAGTCCTTATTACTATTTTGGGTTGTCCCATGTTAAATGTCTACTTTCTTTTAATAACCAAACTTTTACACATTTTTTCCTATTATGCCCGTAGCATTAAATATCTCATACTTTTCTTATTCTAATTCTCTCTCCATATTTAATGACATTAATATGGATAATTTTGTCATTTTATTCCTCTTCTTAATATGCGTGAAAAGTCCATCAGGACTTTTATCCTGGGACGGAGGGAGTAATAAACATAACATATAATTCAATCTCTTCTATTTTTATAACTTAACTATGATTTTGATTTTTCTTCCCTTTAATTTAGTAATTTTATAATTAACGCGGACAAACATAGACTATGAAAATTTAAGAATTAACTATAACCCGTCAAAACTTCTTTGATCAAGCATGAATTACGAAGAACTCGTATATTAATAATAACTATCAAAACCTCTTAATTAAATATTTAAAATCATATAAGAACTATAAAACAAAGGTATTTCAATAACGAAACATGAAAGCGTAATCAATTAAACATAAAAGCATAAATAATAGAAGAGATGAAAAATATTATCAAGAATAATTATTTAATTTCATCTTCATCCTAGATTAAAGAAATTAGCTAGACACGAAAAATAATTAAACTAACTAAAATAAAGAAAAGACTAAGATTAAAAATAAATAAGAAAACTTTCTTTAATTAAGGATCATACAACGAACCTACAAACTAATACAATAACTAATACTTCTACTCTCTAAAACAAAAGACATATTTATAGGGAAAATAAATTTATGCCATAATTTAGATTCATTGAACTTGAATATTTTTATTCCTTTTTTCTTTCTTCTTGACTCCACTCTCTATATGGTAATCCTCCAAAAGGTCTTTTTCCAGCTTTAAAAGTTGGATATAAATTTTTATTTGCTCCCAAAAAAATAAATGTTATTTTTTATAAAACAAAATAAAATATATTAATTAAATAAAATAAATATGTAGAATAATAAATATGAGAATATGAAAATATATTAATTATGTCTCTATCATCCACTATTACTTTAGTTAAATTTAAGATTACACTTGTGAAATAAACTTAGTAGTTAAATATTTTACAACTATAATACTTTTTATTTTTTTTGACAACCACATAATTTATTATGAGATTACAAAGTTGGTCTAATATAAAATAAAATGCACAAACGTTAAAAAATAATCAAAAAAGAGATAAAAAGGGGAAGAGTTAAAAAAGATAACGTGCTTTTCTCAACTACGGAATACGATAAGCCACACGGACATTTCGTTTTGTACAAAACGTAGAGATAATATAAGGGACCTATTAGTGGGTCCCATGGACCATTATTACATTATCTTTTGGTAGAAAGTCCAAAGGAGTGGAGCCCATTATAATAATTAGTGGACCCAAAAAGATCACGTATGCCTTCTTTTTTTATTTTATTTTATTTTACTACACACCTTCTTTTGGGTCTACAAATGAGGGTGAAAAGTGATGCAAATTTTTATTTATTTTTTGATAATTTTATATTATAATTTTTTTAAAACTCAGACCCTCTTTATTTTAGGATTCGATTATTATGAAGTAGATTTCATTTTAAGTTCATTTTATGTTTAATATAGTCATGAAGTGAACTTCATGTTAAGCATTTCCCCTTTTTTAACATGTATAATTTAATTCCCAACCTCATAGTTACCATAGATTGGATCATACCATTGAATCAAAGGTCACTCGGTGGGATGCAAATTTAACTTCTTTTTTCAACCCATTCTATTATAATTTTATTTTAGAGTAAGTAGGAAAAAAGTGTCATAACACAACTCAAGTGAAAGAAAAAAAAGTTTCTATTATAATTTTATTTTAGACTTTCAAAGTTAAAAAGTTTAAACTACTCTCATAACACAACTCAAGTGAAAGAAAAAAAATAAATTTAAACTTAATCCATTCAAGAGGTCATTAAGGAGTGATATAAACATAGCATCATCCTCAAAATTAAAATATTAGGCAAAGAAAGTGCAACTCAAAGAGTGCAAAATAATGCTCTCCCATGATCTTCCACCCTCTAGTGACTAGTGGGAATTGAATTATTTGTATTGGAAGGAAGTGTGCAACTTTTGGGGAGCAAATATGGATGGCCCTCCCAAATTCCCAATCCCCTCCCAAATTTTATATCAATTGGTATCCAAGAAAATGTAATTCATTTATTTTCTCTCCCCATCTCCATCTTTCCTCCATTAAAAATCTTCTGTTGACAGTGTCCTGACCTATGTGAGTGGCAAATATGAATGCCAAGAAAGAAAAAGAATGACAGAGACAGCAAAAAGGAAGAAATAAGAGAATACTTTTTATTTTTTTACACAACCCTAGCTGATACTACAGCATAGGCCATAGAGTTTAGAGATATTAAATTTGTTATTTTTTTTTGTTTCCAAGTATAGTACTCCCTCCGTCCCAAATTAACTGTTCAGTTTTGACTTTTTTTAGTCAAATTGACTATTTTTAGAATTAATAATTAAGCATATATAAATATATTTCTAAAATTATAAAAATTAGGATTAGTAATAAATTGTATATACTTTCTTTTGGTTATAATCTCTTCATCTATATTTTAGCAAAAATAGTAAAAAAATTAGTTTTAAAAATGGTCAATTTGACTTTAAAAAGTCAAAACTGAGCAAAAACTGAGCAATTAATTTGGGACGGAGGGAGTAGTTTCTTTCTAAAAGTAGCTCTCTTTCTCCTCTCCCCTTCTCCCTCTCATATTTCTGATTTCAATTTAGCAGCATATACTGATTATGTTCACACTGGCAATATATATGCCGGTAATATATGGGCAGGGTTTTGATTTGTAAAATCTGATCTGGTAGATGGTTGAGTAAGTGCTAGGGCATGGAAATCTTAAAGGGGATTTGCTGTTAATTTCCAATCCACAGCTCCACCATTGCTGTAAGGTGAGTTATCATTGTATTTGCAGCAAAGATACCATTTTTCTTGAATTTCCTTTGGGTTTTGTGCTGCTATGCTTCCTTGTTATAATTTGTTTCTGTTTTGATTCTTTAGAGTCTTGGGAGTTTGTGCATTTCCTCCAATTCCCATTTCATAGTGGTTTTTCACCAACTCTTAATGTGATATTTTATCAGCTTTCAAGTGTATTCTTTGAAGTGGAGTGTGTTGGATATATTTTTTTAATTTTTTAATTGTGTGCGCGTTTCTCCCCCACAAAAAAGGCAATCAACTCACTATCTTCAGGTGCCCCATTTTGTCCCAAGTCCCATTTGGCGTTTCTTCATGAAAGTTAATACATTTATTTGTTTATAGAATTGCTGTTTGTTTTCTTAGAGTTTTCATTTATTTTCCCTTTTCTGGGCTTAACCAATTTTGAAATACTAGGTTATCATTGCTTACTACCTTAATTATTGTTTGATCGTCTCTTCCGTCTACATGAGCAATCGAGTAGCATGAGTGGGTTGACTTACTGACTCGAACTCCCTCATATAAGAAAGCTGACACATTATTTTCCATTATTTTGGCCTTACTCTTCTTATATTGAAACTTTTCAGCTTCTAATCTCAGATTTCTTTGATTTTGATCAAAGGCGCAGGGTAAAAAAATTTAATCTTTAATTTTTGTTCCTTGTTGTTTTTGGTTTATATATATATATATATATATATATATATATATATATCCGTGTAGCTTTTACATATGTTCTACTACTTATTTGTGTTTGTTATTTATTTGATCTAGCCAACCAGTATGAGCTTTGTTTCTTTGTTGTTTTTGTTCTTTTACTCCTGATAATGTTTAAGCATATCAATGTTTTTGGTAGAAGTAATGATTTCAACTCTGGTTTTTACCTACCCAAAGAAAATAATTATGGTCAATTAACTTGGTAAAAGGTTCTGGGTATTATACCTTACTTTGAAGGGTTTCTTGTATAATGTAAAAAAACTTTAATTCATATTATGTAGAAGGAGAGCTGGAAGATGGACATAACCAGACTGGATTTAAGATTTCAGCCCTCTGGATCAACACCGTCAGACGAATCCGCTTTGGATTTGGAAAGAAACTACTGTAATCATCAGTACCTGCCTTCACGTAGTCCATCACCACTACAAGCTTTTGCATCAGGCGGTCAACTCTCTGAGAGTTGTGCTGCCTATTTCTCATGGCCTACTTCCAGCCGCTTAAATGATGCAGCTGAAGATAGGGCAAATTACTTCGGAAACCTTCAGAAGGGGGTTTTGCCTGAAACTCTTGGGCGACTGCCAACGGGGCAGCAAGCTACTACTTTACTGGAAGTAATGACAATCAGGGCTTTTCATAGCAAAATATTGCGTCGTTTTAGTCTTGGCACAGCAATTGGTTTTCGGATCCGGCGGGGTGTTTTGACAGATATACCAGCCATTCTTGTGTTTGTTGCTCGGAAAGTTCACAGGCAGTGGCTTAGCCACATTCAGTGTTTACCAGCTGCTCTTGAGGTTTGACATTTGGGGCTTGTGACTTTACTTGGGTATCTTGTGACTTATAGTATGTAGATACCACTTGTTCCTGTGCTTTGAGTACAGTCTTTACTTCTAAGACTGAAATATTTGATTTGGCGTTAATGTAGGTTTTGGAAAAAAAGTGCAAATCCCTATAAAAGTTATTTTAAAAATTGTAGACTTGACATAATTTTGGCTATAAATGTTTTTGAGTTGGCTGATGTTCAATCCTTCATTATTTTTTCCTCATGTATTCGGAATTTAATATCGAGCTTTCATTGAAATTCTAGAACCTTCTTCAATTCTATCATTGACTCGTTCACTTGATTGAGCAGGGACCTGGAGGTGTATGGTGTGATGTAGATGTTGTTGAGTTCTCTTACTTTGGTGCACCTGC
Organism: Panax japonicus; assembly: GCA_020205505.1. NCBI lineage: Eukaryota > Viridiplantae > Streptophyta > Magnoliopsida > Apiales > Araliaceae > Panax > Panax japonicus. The sequence goes on from JAINUV010000854.1 coordinate 73,979, forward strand.
TGCAACTCCCAAGGAACAATTGTATACAGAGCTGGTAGATGGCTTGCGCGGAAGTGACCCATGCATTTGTTCCGGTTCCCAGGTACTATGGTGATCTATTTTCATTCAAATACAAGAACCTTTCATTTTCTGTTATGTGGAGGGAAGTCTATTGATATATGCTTATAGATTAGCTTCCATGTTAGATGCTAGAAGAGGGTTCAACTCAGTTCAGGATAGTTAATCCACAACACGCTTGTGTGAGATGGTCGTCGTCCGGATCCAATGGTTATGGGTGGAACATCAATGACACCTTGACCCCTCGCTTCTATTGAAGCGATAACCTTGGTACAATCAACGATTTATGTATGGTAGAAGACACCACAAACACCTATGGATTGATGTCTGATAAGTCGGATTGATCTCCACGGGCACACCGATAAGATTGAGAGTTCTTGAAAAGAACAAAGATAAAATACTCTCAAGTAATCCAAAAAGAAGAAGTATTATTAAATCAACCAGTCCCAAAACCCTTGGCCTTGAGACCAATTTATACTAGTACTTAATTATGGTAATAAAAACCCTAAAAGTGTTGCCCTAATTTTATCCTGGTAGTCTCTAGAATTGCAATCAAAATAAATCATAACCCCGAATCATGCTAAATTACCTAAAACTAAAGGAAACAAAATACAATATAATCTACCTAATATTTTAGGAAACAAACTCTTCTCTAATTCCTTAATTGGACTTATTTTAGGAAACAAAATATTATCTTATTTCTAAATTGGGTTTGTATCAAACTGATCCAAACTTGTGTCTCATGCTTCTTAGCCTCCTCTTTGGGTATCTTGGATCAATCTATTGAGGCCTTGCTTGAACTTTTTAGTTCTAGCCTTTGTAATTGTTTCAACTGATACTTGAATTGGATCTCCCCACGCTCCTTTAGTCTTGTTTGAATCAGCCCATGTCATGTCCTTATCATTCTCCTCCTCTTGAGAAGGATTGTCCTCAAATCGTAACCTACATCAAACGGACTTAGATCAGTAACATTGAAAGTAGCACTAACACCATACTAACTTGATAAATCCAATAAGTAGGCGTTATCGTTAATGCGCTCACAGACTTGAAAAGGACCGGATTCGTAGAAGCAACTTAGAATGCCTTTGGGCTGAAAATCGTTCTTCCCTCATGCACCCATACCCAATCTCCTGGTTCAAAAATTACTTGACGGCGTCCCTTGTTGGCGTGCATATTGCTCCGTTCTCCTTTCTATATTGAGTCTTGCCTTCATGTATATGCTTCATAAAATCAACCTTCTTTTTACCATCTAAGTTAGTATATTCAGAAGTGGGTAATAGCGTTAGATCCAATGGAGTTAAAAGATTAAAACCATATACAACTTCAAATGGAGAAAAATTAGTAACAAAATTAACAAATCTATTATATGCATGTGGTAAACACTCTTCCCAAGTTTTAATGCTCTTTTGAATTATTGACATTAACAATGTAGATAAAGTTCTATTCACTATTTCTATTTGACCATCGGTTTGGAGGTGGCAAGTAATAGAATACAACAATTTAATTCCTAACTTACACCACAAAGTTTTCTAGAAATAATCAAGAATTTAACATCTCTATATACGATTGTCCTAGGCATGCCATGTAATCTAACAATTTCTTTAAAGAACAAATATGCAACATGGGAAGCATTATCAGTTTTTTCGCATGGAATAAAATGTGTCATCTTTGAAAATCTATCCACAACCACAAAAATAAAATCATTACTATGCTTAAACCTAGGTAAACCCAATATAAAATTTATAGATAGGTCAATCCATGGCTCAATAGGAATAGGCAGTGGTGTATACAAATCATAGGCTTTTATTCGGGATTTAGCTTAACGGCATACAATACATCTATCACACAACTTCTCTACATCTCGTTTCATGTGTGACCATAAAAATGTTCTTGTAATATAGCCAAAGTTTTGTCCACACTAAAGTGTCCCATTAACTCCCCACCATGAGACTCTTTAAGTAATAACTCACGCAATGAACAAGCAAATATACATAATTTGTTTTCACGAAATAAAAATCCATCATACCTAAAATACTTACCCAATGCATTCTTTTCACATGATCTAAATTCTTCACCAAAATCATGGTCTACAACATATAACTCTTTAATTTGCTCAAAACCAAGCAATTTTGCGTCAAGAGTAGAGATTAGCACATACCTTCTTGATAAAGCATCTGCAACGATGTTTTCTTTACCTTGTTTATATTTGATTACGTAGGGAAACGTCTCTATGAATTCCATTCATCGTGCATGTCTTTTATTCAACTTTCGCTGCCCAAGTATTTCAAGGACTCGTGATTAGTGTGTATCACAAACTCTCCATGTCATATGTAGGGTAGTTCAAAATGGCCCCACTCACCTTTTCACTAAAGTACACCACTGGTTTTCCTTCTTGCATCAAGATAGCTCCAACACCTACACCTGATGCATCACATTCAAGTTCAGAAGTCTTAAAAAAATTCGGTAAAACAAGCACATGAGCATTAGTTAATTTCTGTTTAATCAATTGAAAAGTTTTCTTCTGTTCATCTCTCCATTTGAATCCAACGCTCTTCTTTATGACTTTAGTTAGTGGCGTAGTGATGCTGCTGAAGTCTTTCACAAATCGTCTATAAAAACTCGCGAGTCCATGGAAACTTTGAACTTGGCCCACATTAGTAGGACTCAGTCACTCCTGAATTGCACGTACTTCTCTTGGTCTACCTGTATTCCCTGTGAACTAACAACAAAATCAAAGAACATGACTCTCTCTATCAAGACATGCATTTTTCCATGTTAGCAAATTACTTTTCTTTCCCAAGCACATCTAAAACATATTTTAAATGTATTACATGTTCGTCTAAATTTTTGTTATAAACAAGAATATCATCAAAGTATACAACTTCAAATTTTCCAATAAAAACACGTAAAATATGGTTCGTTAATCTCATAAAAGTGTTAGGTGCATTAGTCAACCCAAACGGTAAAACTAAGCACTCATACAAACCATATTTTGTATTAAATGTAGTTCTCCACTCATCTCTTTCATGCGAGTTTGATGATATCTGCTTCAAAATTTGAAAATATACATAAACCATGCAATTCATTTAACATGCCATCTAATTGAGGAATAGGATGCCGATATTTTACCATTATGTTATTTACTGCTCGACAATCGATGTACATGCGCCATTTCCATTTCCAATCCCATGTAATGTTGTATCTCCACTAAGTTTGCAATCTCCCAATTTAATCCAATTGAGAATCTTTCCATGGTGGCCTTCCGATGCTCTTCTATGTTGGCTCTAGTCGTCAAGATCTCCATCGCCGTAATCCTCCACACTTTGAGTTCCCTGCTACAGAGTCTGTGATCTTTTGAACAACTCCCGGTGGTAGTATGATGGCACGATTTGCGTCTTCATCACGACTTAAATCTCTGCCCATGTCTCAATCGGCCACTCACCACACCTCCTATTTATCCCCAATTGGTCCCACCATACTACTGCATAGTCAGAGAATTCGATGGCCGCTAGTTTAACCTTCTTGAGCTCGGAGTAATTGTGGCAGTCAAACAACCAATCTACCTTTTTCTCCAATTCCAACAACGCCTCAGGATCATTCTTCCTCTAGAAAGTTGAAATCTTTCATCTTAATATTGCCCAAGCTATTATCTTCTCTGTTCCTATCTCCTCTAATCCTTCCTCCATACCTCCTTGGGTCATGTTCTTCCTCCTCATCAGCCCTACCCCTTCCTCCAAATCACCTTTGATTACGCTCCTCCTCACCAGCCCATCCTCTAATCTCTTGCGGCCCATGTCTGGATCATGATCCTCCTCATCATTGACCCTACCTCCATAGTACTCCTCGTCCTCCATCCTAGCTTCCCTGGGCTGCACTGTTCCCCTTCAGTACACCAGGAGTGTTTTAAGACTGTTTTCCTCGTGTAATGCTCAACTGATTAATGCATTCATGCATTTGTTCCATTGTCATGACCAACTTCCTGGAAAACTGCTTCATAGGCCATTGTAAATTTCGTATCAAACGTTGATGGAGGTTCTTCAAAAATACCCTTATCCTTAGTGTTAAACATTTTTTTGCTGCAAAACAAGAGTTAGTAAAATAAAAACTCCTCACCACTCCCTCACGTGTATCACTCCAACTATAATTCACTCTACGCTCGTGTATACATTCAAATGGTTTTTTCTCTCTTTTGAACTCACCCCTCTTGTTTCCCCCCCCCCCCCCCCCCAAGTATTCTTCTTTTATGTTCTTTTCTTGAACTAATTATTAATCGTTGTAATCTATTACAGCCAATCAAAAGTTTATCAAGAACAATTTAAATTGAAAGTATTTAGGCGACCTTGATGCACACGGTCTAGAACATCTTTTCTCGAATTAATTGCTTCGGTTGGCCTTGGTTTATTGTTGATTTCAGATCGACTTCTTGTATGCCTTTAAATTTTCGGGAAAGCTAGTTAGACTTGCGGAATTTTATGGCTTTGCTTGTTCGGAATTGATGATGATGTATTAGGATGTGAGGATGGTTGATAGCTGCAGATTTGAAGCAATGATAGACGCTGTGAATTTGGGTTAGCACAAAACAATAATATGCATATATATATATATATATTATAATACGCAACAAGAACAATAAAAGGATAAGTAATCTGCTAGAAATTTGGCTTTGATACCAAATGATAAACTCCACAACAAGCTTGCGTGAGGTGGTCGTCGTCCTAGCAATGGTTATGGGTGGAACATCAATAATATCTTGACCGCTCGCTTATATTGAAGCGGTAACCTAGATACAATCATCGGTTGATGTATGGTAGAAGACGCCACAAACACTTATGGATTGATGCCTGATAAGTTGGATTGATTGCTACGGACACACCGATAAGATCAAGAATTCTTGAAAAGAACAAAGATAGAATGCTCTCAAGTAATCTAAAAAATAGAAGTATTTTTAAATCAATCAATCCCAAAACCCTTGGCCTTGAGACCTATTTATACTAGTACAAGTACTTAATTACGGTAATAAAAACCTTAAAAGTGTTGCCCTAATTTTACCTAGTAGAAATCTCTAGAATTGCAATCAAAATAAATCACAACTCCCCAAGAATCATCCTAAATTACCTAAAACAAATGGAAATAAAATACAATATAATCTGCCTAATATTTTAGGAAACAAAATCTTCTCTAATTCTTGAATTGGACTTGTTTTAGAAAACAAAATCTTCTCTAATTCTTGAATTGGGCTGTGTCTCATGCATCTTAGCCTCCTCCTTGGGTCTCCTTGAGTTAGCTTCATCCCAAATATCTTGGATCAATCTATTGAGTCCTTGCTTGAACATTTTAGTTCTAGCCTTTGTAATTGGTCTAACTGACACTTGAATTGGATCTCCCCACGCTGCTTTAGTCTTGTTTGAATCAGCCCATGTCATGTCATGTCCTCATCAGTTAATGCAACAGCATTGAGATGCAAGTCCTCTCTTTCTCTAAGTGACTTAGAGGAACTGCTGAAAAGAAATTTGAGGTATGTGAGAGTTGTCACCCTTTGTACTATGCTGACCCCAGTAACTGAGTTGTATATTTACATCAAGTTGATATCCTCTAGAACTAAGTATATCAATGAGAACTATTCGTCTATTTTATCAGAATTTAGTCATGTTATTCTCAAATTGGAAAATTCAATTAACTGTTTACGGTCGTTCTAAGTCTGATTTCAACCTAAGTTCTCAACACTCGTAATTTCTCTTACTTTAGTCCATTAACCGTTCTGTCTACTCAAGTCGTAAGAAATGATTTTATTCAAATTCCTACAATGATCATAGTAATGCATTCTGGTAGACTAATTTTATTAATTTCTTGCAGTCCACAATTTTTGGATGTGAACTCTAGCTGATCCTTGGGGATTTTACAATTTGTGCACGACAGTATGTACATTCCACTTTGATAATATGAAAGAAAAGTGAAACATAATTTGACAGGCTAAGATTATGGGGTCAAAAATACTTTAGGAACTAGGTTTCATGGCATTAACATTGTATCTAACTGATTGCGCAAAATGTCTTTGATCTTTTCTATTCTGGTCTGGCCTGCTTTAATTATATTGCTAATATAGAGAGAATAAGGAAGAATTGGCAAACTAATGTTGAGTAGAATCAGCCGACTAAAATGGACTAGAAATCTTGAACTGCCTTAGTGTAGCTAAGTATGAGCTGCTTTAGGTGCAAAATACAAAAAAACTGCGTCAAAATAAGGATATATAGTTTCTTCTCTCTTTCTCTCTCACTGTGTATATCTGGCTATGGATCTCTGGTGTATATTACTTTTCCTTTATTTGTGCTTTAAAAATTTTCATTTAATATGCAAAGGTTAACTAATGCCTTGTTCTTTATGGTATTTAATAAACTTAACCATGATTCATTTATGAAATTTGTTTAAGCATTCCGTTACTTTCCCCTTTGTGGTTTCTCTTCATTTCTCAAATCACTTTGTTCCATAGGTTGCTAGTCAAGATACATATGGAACCTTGGGCGCTATTGTGAGAAGCCGAACAGGAAATTGCCAGGTTGGTTTCCTCACGAATCGGCATGTCGCAGTTGACCTGGATTACCCAAGCCAAAAAATGTTTCATCCTTTGCCACCAAGCCTTGGACCAGGGGTGTATCTGGGTGCAGTTGAGAGGGCAACATCGTTCATAACAGATGATCTTTGGTATGGCATCTTTGCCGGGACAAACCCAGGTATTGTAGTGTTTGGTGATAGATATTTAATGTATGATCAGTTTTATTTTACTATGATAATATAAGCAAGTTCCAATTTTCGGTTGGACTATTCTTGCTTGGAATTTGACTATTAATCTTAAGTCACTTGTTTGTTTTTAAAATTAGATTTGGGGATAATAAAATGACTTGGAATGGGGGACTATTTAATACCATGTCCAACCAGGTATTATTATCCCTATTATTTGGGTTTAAAATTTTTTGGATTAAAATTAGACTGTAGACTATTAGTCTAGGGATAATAAAATTACTTGGAATGAGAGACTATTTAATACCATATCCAACTAGGTGTTATAATCCCCTATCATTTGGGGTTAAAAATTTGTGGACAAAATTAACCTTTATCTTTTTTGAAAATGACCAGTGTATCCTATTATATCCATATATACTCACACTACTGAGAATACAATCTTTTAGTTATTATTGGTAAGTGTATGATAGTCCAAACAATATTTTTTTTTTCAATTCTTTAAATAATCATGGACAAAACAAACATAACATGAAATTATTTTAAGTTATCCAATGAATAATTTCATTCTAAACAAAACATATGATCTATTTAATCATAGAATTTGTAGTTTTGTGATTATAATCCATAGGAATATAGTCTCGAGATTATAATTTTTGCAAACAAACATGACCTACGTGTATTATTGTCAATATAAATAGTTAGTGGCTGATACAAAACAAAAACTGATAGTAATAAAATTACATATTGATCACACTATATTTCTAATGGCACGGCTTAGTCAGTTATTCTCTCAGTTCAGATAAGATTTGGACCGTTCATATAGTAATCCTGCTTAGTACACTGACCCAAATTTTAAATGTATCCATCATAGTAACTTTGTGAAAGTTTGCAAGTCGAGTGCCTAAGCAAAAAAGTCATCTCCGTGGATGACTCGTCGACGACTTATTGGTTTAGCGAGCCACTTGGCCACTGTGCCAACAGGGTTAAAAAACGAAAACAAAACGGCGTCGTTTTTGAGGAAGACAAAGTTGGCCCTAATCGGTGCGACTTTGAAGTTCGACCGGCTGCGCTGCTTTCTTCTTCCTCTTGCTTCTTTTCTCTAGTCGTCACTACTTCTGTTGTTTTTTTATTCCCCTTTTATTTTGTTTTTTGTTTCGTTCTCTGCTTCAATGCTTCTAGTGCTTTGACTGCTTTCTAGTTTCTTGCTTTCTGCTCGCCTGCTCCTTACTCCTTAGGTCCAAAAATGAAAGTATATATAAAAATATATATATATTTATATTTATATTATATATATAATATAAATATATTTTATATAAATATATGTATATATATATATATTTTATATATGTACTCTTTGCTTATATATAATATATTGTTGATTTGTTGTGGTTGTGGACAGTGGGTTAGTACCATAATTCTTTCTCAATCTTTGTGGAACTTACTAAATGAGACATATACCTACATGTGTTTTTTTTTAAATTTTTTTTTTATACACCCTATGAAAAACTTTATTTAAAAAAAAGTTGCTATTTTATCTAGTAATTTATTGGGCATTTGAAAATAACAATGTTGATCATTTCCGGACTCAAATAGCATTGAATATACTTCTCAATTTTCATTAGTGCCATAATTGTGCTTTTAATATTATTCCATAATGTTATGTTTTGGGTTTTAATGTATATGAAATTTTATTGCCAATATACTTTTTAAGTAAAATAAATAATATATAAATTTTATAAACGACTTGACGGCATGGCAGTCGCCTTGTTGCCTAGGCATCCTGGCAGTCGGCTACCGCCATGACTCGCCGTGGCGCCGTGACAGCTATGGTATCCATCAATATTAATTTACTCACAATTAAATACTGCTTTTTGCATCTCAGTTATTTGGACAAAATCTAGGTTACATTCACAGTTTCCATTAACTCAAGCAACAAGAGTACATTTTTTGTTATAAAAAATAACACATTCATAATGCATGTCGAATGTAGCAAAGTGCTCTCTCATCATCTCAGTCAGTCATTAATTTCAATTTTAATCAAGCCAGCCTCCAGTTACTTTCGCATTTCAACACCATCAACGCTTACAACTTTAAGTTTTTTCAGCTGGCCCACATTGTTTGAAGTTGTTTAGAGGAACAGTTTTGGTTGGAATCATCTCAATTAGGAGCTAGAATCATTCAATGTCAAATATGAACTAGAAAAAAGGTACACTATTCATAAGAGGTATGTTGGGTTACTCGTAACCTTACATCATGACATATGAGTTTGTTGAGTGTTTAGATATTAAATGACACTATACTAGTGTAATCCTGAATAATCTAGCCAACCATCTTTTGAATTTATGCTAAATCAAAGTAAGTATTGCGAAATGAGTTTGCATCGAGTCCTAATCCTGCCCATCCCCATCACGATCTGGTGATCCTGCAGAAACCTTTGTTCGAGCAGATGGAGCATTCATTCCTTTTGCTGAAGAATTTAATATGTCCAATGTATCTACATCTGTAAAAGGTATAGGCGAGATTGGTGATGTCAATATTATAGACTTGCAGTCTTCAATCAACAGTCTGATTGGCAGACAAGTGATAAAAGTTGGAAGAAGCTCTGGCTTGACTACTGGGACGATAATGGCTTATGCTCTAGAGTACAATGATGAGAAAGGGATCTGTTTCTTTACTGATTTTCTTGTCGTTGGTGAGAACCAACAAACATTTGACCTTGAAGGTGATAGTGGAAGCCTCATTCTCTTAACAAGTCAGAATGGGGAGAAACCGCGGCCTGTTGGGATCATTTGGGGTGGGACAGCTAATCGCGGTCGGTTGAAACTAAAAGTTGGCCAACCTCCAGAGAATTGGACTAGTGGAGTTGATCTAGGGCGTCTTCTTGATCTCCTAGAACTTGATCTCATCACAACCAATGAGGGCCTTCAAGGTTTGTATTTTTAAACAATATCTATTTTTGCAAATTACATAGAGGCTGCAATAAATTTTGGATCTTGTTTTGTATGTCCTCATTGTTTCATTGCGAGAAAACATATTATGCTAATAATATGGTTTATTGTCAAGCAAATAAGATATGCAAGCAGTAAGCATAGATGTACTGTGAAACAAAAAGTGGACTATTGAATTTGTACTTGGATAATTATGAATATACAATTCTCTACTTCCTGCCATTAAAGAAGCTTAACAAAATTCAGTGCAGTATATTTAATTCTCTGCCATGCGTATGGGTTTCTGTTTTGCATCTATATTTGTGTCCACTAATTATAGTAGGTGCTGGGTCTCACATTGTACTCAATATATCAGTCGCCAGAATGTACGTCATATTTACAACTGAAAGACCACAATAATATGCTTCAAGTATTGCTGTCAAGTGCCAAACTGTAGATGACATCTGGTTCTATTCAATTATACTAGTGATGTGTTTTTGTTGTTTATCCATAATTTTATAATTTCTTGTTTTAGTAGAGGCTGAAATTTCAAATTAACATTTGGGTAGAACTGGGACTATAGAGTGGTAGAATTCTAGGGTCAATTGCGCAATGGTCGAATTTTGAGGCGAAGGAATGACCAATTGCACTAATCAAATATTTATTTTTGAGTCTTTTGGTTTTTTAGCAGAATGTGGATTATCCTGGACTGATTGTTACTGTTATTGATTTTTTGTCGGAGTTTAGCTTCGGAACATGATTTTGTCGTGTTAATTGGTGACTTGGGTCTTACATGCTATGCTGCTTTATATTCTTAATTTTCCTGTGTGGCACCCACTTGTTGCCTCAATGAATAAGTTTTTATTGATGAAGAAGGTAGACTTTTGGGTTAATAGATCACTTTTATCAGTCAAGATTTAGGATACATGACCTTCAAATGAATTCATCAATTTTCTGCTGACTAACCTTAGTATTTGTATCGGACTACCCTTCAAATGGCCTCTCTATCTTCTCTCTTCTCTCTTTTTTATTTTTTATATATATAATTTTTATTCATAACTAATCACATATCCCCTTTCCTTTTTTGGGCTTATGTTCAAAATAGCGGCGTTGCAGGAGCAAAGAAACACCTCGGCAGCAGGAATTGATTCAACTGTTGGAGAGTCATCTTCTCCTGAGAGGAAGCAACTAAAAGAAAAGACCGAAGAAAACTTTAAGCCACTTGGGCTAAACATCCAAATTCCTATCGAAGGCCAATCCCATCAAGATATTACCCCACATTTCCTGCATGAGGAGTTTCACATTAATGGTGGAAGTGAAGCAGCTCCAAATGTTGAATACCAATTCATTCCAAGTTTTGCCGGAAGATCTCCTATTCGCCAAAACAATAAGCAGAAAAACGCAGAATCAAAAGACCTCGTGGCATTGCGAAATAGGGGTGAAGAAATTTCTGTTTCCTTGCAGTTAGGCGAGCCGGAACCAAAGCGAAGAAAGCAATCTGATACTCTGCTGGCAGATCCAAATTGAAGGAAAGGAAGTTCTGCATTTTTGCATAAACTAATATCACATCATGTGGAATTCAAATTCCATATTGTAAGTATTATGAAGTTTTGACTACTGAAGGGATCAAGAGTCAATGATGCCCTTCTGCTAGATGCATTATCATCATCATCATCATCATCATCATCATCATCATCATCATCATCATCATCATTTTTTATTACAATTTTAGTTTCCCAATGGGGTTATATAAAAATTTAGAAGAGAATTTCATAGAGTTTGGGTCTTGTTTCCAGTTCAACTGTGTTGTATGCATCATAAACACTTCTAAGTAAGGGGTATTGTCAACAAATACGAATGTTGCTATTTTTATAATTTTAAAACGTAAAAGTTGTTCCGTACGACTATAAATTTCTTAAAAATTAGAGTGTTATTGGATATTTGATTATCTTGTTATTGATTCTTTTAAGAGTTCTTCTAGGTGGTGGACATGAAAATTGAACATGAAAATTAGGCACGAGTGTATTTAAATTTTATTTATATGTATTTTTACCCACCATTGGTGGTCAAAATATAAATAAGTAAAATTTAAATATATTCATGTCTAATTTTTATGTCTAATTTTCATGTCCACATAGGGTTTTTCTTCTTTTAATGAGCATAAAGGGGAAAAAATGGACAAATTTTGAACACTTTTCTTATCATAATTTCCAATCAATGAAAATCTAAATTAAATATTTTTTTTATAATCTCTATTATACCCTCTACGTTATAAGCATGATATATAACTAATACTCTTTCTTTCTGTTGACATTTTAAAGTTAATTTAAGAGATTTTTAATCACAAAATTAATTTAAATTCTTTTAAATTAATCAATACGATGATGAATATAATAAATTATCTAAACATAATTATTCATCCTAAATTTTATTTTTTCATAATTTTTATTGAGTTATATCAATTTTGAATTTAAAAATGTCTTAATTTTTAAATAATTTAAAACGGAGGAAGTATAATTTTATAAAGGAAAAAATAGAAAGCTGAACGTAAAATTTAAATTTATTTATTTATTTTATAAACTCCTTCACAACATGAAGAAAAGAAAAGAGAATAACAAAAGAAAAATAGTAATAAGAGAAGTGGGGATCACGTGCAACTCACGTGACTACACTATCTTCTGCACTGTAATTCGACCCACTTCATTTCTGCCGCGACTCTTCAATTCGCTGCTCTGCAACTCAATTCGGTGAGTGACCCATTTCTCTTCTATTCCCTCCTGCTTCAAAATCTTATTCTGTGTATTATATTGTATGTTGAATAATTGAATTTAGGGTTCTTAGAGCATGTGTAATTATATATAAATTAAAAAATAAATGAAAATTAGACACATTTTGACGGGAGAAGATGATCGGTAGATTATATAGATAGACGTTTGAAAAATAATTAAACTCTTTGTTTTATAAAATTCAGATAAAATCGTTTAAAAATTTTGTTTATTTAATTTTAGGTTTTTCCATTTTAGATTTTTTCAGCTAAACTTTTGATATATGTATATATATATTTTTCCTCATTTCTTGCTCAGTTGTGGACTTTTTGTATCAGTGAAGCAGAAAAAATGAGAGAAGCTGGTGGTTCATCATCATTTTGGGTTTTATCAGCTGAATTGTGATATATTGGGTATATATATTTGTATTTATATATAAATGAGAAGAATCTGAGAGACTGTTGAGCTCTTTTTGAACTCGAGAAACAGGAGAAAATGGGAGAAACTGTTGATTCATCTAAGTCATTTTTAAGGAGGCACTGGGAAGGGTACAAAGAGTTCTGGAGTGATAGGTTTTCGATAATGGACAACTATTCCACGTTCATCAAAGGACATGAGCAACCCCTTTCTTGGTCTGCCTCTGATGTTGAGGAATTTATCGCATCCTATCCAGTTCATGGCCCAGCTGTAATTACTTTATCTCTCTCTCTCTATATGTGTGTTTGTGCACATATCGATGTCTTTATTTATCTGGGTTTTCTTGGCTGATTTGAGCTATCATAACTTCTTTAATTTTCCTACTTTTTCTCTGATTAATTTTAGTGACTATAGTAGAGTAGATTAAGTGTATGTTTATTTGCATACTCAGTGTTTTAAAAATCCCCGCCTAAGTCCGCCTAGGCGCTAGACCCTTCCTTGGCGCCCCGCCTAGGCGCTAGGCTCTCCCTTGGTGCCCTGCCTAGGCGCTAGGCCCCCCTTTGGCGCCCTGCCTAGGCGCTAGACCCCCTTTGACGCCTCGCCTAGGCGCTAGGCCCTCCTGGCACCTTGCCTAGGCCCAATGCGATAAAAAAATTCTTCTAGAAAATTAGGCGGGGCCTAGGTGGGGTCTAGGCGGAGAGATTTTTTATATTTATAACTACCCAAACCAGATTTTGATATATTTATTTTTCTAATGATTTACCATATTCATAATACATGTAGCATATCATATCACAACAAGAAGTGAACAATATCAAGTCAAAATTGATAATTTTATTATAATTGTAATTTTTTGTACTTGTACTAACTTCAAATTATATAAATGATACATTTGTAATATTTAGTTTAATTCAATATAATTCTTAAATTTATTTTTAGTTTCTTGAGTTTTAATATAGAATTAAATTCTTTAAATTTTAAATTCTATTATTTAATAACAATCTTGTTTATAAATAAAACTAATACGTTAAAAATATGTTTGAACTTTGAACAATTGCATATTTGTGTTTGAACTTTGACATTAACAATATGGATGTATTTGAACTTTAAGCAAAGTCCTTTATTATCTTTATTATAGATTGTATTTTTTTATATTATTGTTTTGTTTGGATAAATATAAGATAAAATATTAAAATTGACTTAGAATAAAAAATTCCGCCTAGCCCCCTAGGCGCTAGGCCCCTCTCGACCGCCCGGCTCCCGCCTAGCGCCTTTTAGAACATTGTGCATACTATCAGTGTTCTAAAAATTCCCACCCATGTGCTAGGCGGTCCTCTACCGCCTTGATTTGGCTGGACGACTAGGCCTCCGCCTAGGCAGAATTAAACCTCTACTTTGAAACTCCAATATAACTTAAATGAATTTGTTAAGCCTTAAAAAGGTTTTTTTATTTGTAATGTTTCATGTAAAATTTAAAAAAATTATTTCTACTATGTTTTTTTATAGTATAACAAGTATGTACAATAGAATAATAAATAAATGAAAGCGCCTAAGAAAATGTCTAGTCTGCCTAGAAAACGCGCCACCTCCGCCGTCTAGGTCCGCCTAACAATTTTTAGAACACTACATACCATGCTATGGAATTGGAATTTGGTCATTTAAGTTTAAAGTTTAAGCTATTTTTACCAGTTATAAAGTGTTTGTGTTTGAATTGTCAGGTTTTTTTCAACTCTCTAATGGTGTGTTTTGTTTGGCTGGGTAAATTTTTAATAGTTGGTTAGGAAGTGATTGATGAAGCATGATTTTTTGGTATACCTTGTACAGGGATCCTGCCAAAGATAAAAATTTCTTAACATTGGCTTTTGTACTATAGATGGGTGGATCCAGCCCCTTGGTTTAGTGGGGTCAAATTTGAAGAAAATTTTCAATAAAAAATAAAAATATAATACAATAAATCACAAAATTAAATACTGCCTATATATTGTTTACAATAACATTTTTCGAGACTCCATAACTTGAAATAGTTGCATGATAGCCTCATTTTCAATAGCTACAAAAATATCATATTCAATAATGTAAGTTACTAAACAATCATTCATCCATTAATCTTTGAATTTTTTTTTTGATATAATCGGTCAACATCGTTGTAAAAATATCATAATAGCCTCATTTTAAACAATTATAAAAATTCACAAACAATTACTAAATTTGTGAAATTATAAAAAAGAAAAATTACAATATGTTTTATAGAATTTTTCTTTGATGGGTTAACATTGTGGCTAGATAACTGAAAAAGAAATAGTAGAGGGTACAAATTTGAGACATTCATTAATTTTTAGGTAAATTATATAGAGGGGGAGAGCGAGGGGGGGTCTTTTACCATCATTTAATTTTTTCTCATAACCCCGTAAAAGTGCGAATCCGCTACACTCCTTTCCTAATTAATATTCATAATCTCCACAGCTTCCGAGACTAGTAACCACCATGCTTCAAAGCGAGTTGGTCTGGGGATAAAATTCACTTATCTGACAGTGTTCATGAGTAAAGGACTGTGGTCCGACTTGAAAATTGATAGATTATAACATTCATTTTTCGGGAAGGAGGACAAATTGACCCCTGAAAATTCAATGGGGTCAATTGCCCCCACTGCCCTCAAGTGGATCTGCCCCTGGTACCAGAGTGTGATAGAATTTCTAAGCAAACTGTATCGTATGTTTGCAAATTTAGGGTGTGCTACTAGTTCAATGTCCATTTGTTTAGGCTATGTTGAATGGTTCCAACTGATCCATATGTTCCTAAATTAAAATTACTATTGGTACCCCTTGGATATTAGATTGAAAGCTCAAATCTCTATGTTTACATATATATTTTATACATGCATACATATATACATCTGCAATTCTAACCCTTCTCGTTGGATTCCATCCACAAACGCAAAAGTTTATGGCTGACTGATATAGCTCATCATCATTTAGCTATTGTGTTTATTTTTCTCGTTGCTAACACAGATTAAATGTTGAAAGGAAACTTTCTCCTTTTTGAAGCCCTTACTGCATTGCTTACAGTAGTCTTGGCTGGCCTTCTCTGGACTACTTGGTGATTCTAGTAGTCTTGGCTAGCCGTCTTTTCACTACTTGTTTCCTTATAATTGAATAAAACAAAATCAAGAAAGTGTTACTTATTAAAAAAATAAATAAAACAATTAAAGTGTTCATATTTACTTGTATTTTCCAAATTTATCTCTGGGAATGACACACTATATTGAGACTGACATAGTAACTACTAACCTTTTGATGACCGATAAACTTTTAAGAATATAAATTTGTGAAAGATCTGCTTACTATTCATCGATACTATTCTGTTTATTGTTATATAGGAGTGTGTTAGAAGATATGACATGATATACCATAATTGTAGCTTCCTTAATACACATTACTGTAATTTAGAAATTACCATAAATGTAATTAGGTTGTTTTATGTATATATATATCAATCTATGTAATAGGTCGCACGCGCTGGTCAACGTTGGCACGTGGCGTCGGAGGTCAGGCGCGTGCGGCGATGGGTTGGAAAATTAAAAACTCTGATTAGGTCGCCTGACACTATAGAACCCTATTATGATCTCAATTTCTTCAAAAAAACTGATCATGCAAGGTTTCTATGACAATCTCACGTTTAGTAGTTGAAACAGAGGAAAAAGAAAGGAAACATGTCTGTTAATGGACCATGCTCTGATACTATGTGAATTGGAGAAACACAAACGTTCTGTTTATTCTGCTATTAACAATCGACATTCAGAATCTTTTGTTGTTATACATTCTGATGTGTGGGGACCCTCTCGGGTTGTTTACCATTCTGGTCATAGATGGTTTGTTAGTTTTATTGATTGTCATTCTCGTGTCACTTGGATTTATCTTCTTCGTTCTAAAGATGAGGTGTTTGATTGTTTCCAGGAATTTCATAAAATGATTCAAACCCAATTTGAAGCTAAAGTAAAGATTCTCCATAGTGATAATGGTCGTGAATATAGTAATAATAATGCTTTTGCATATTATCTCTCTCAACATGACATTATTCTTCAAACCTTGTGTCAAAACTCCAGAACAAATGGAGTGGCGGAAAGAAAGAATCGCCACTTACTAGAGGTAACCCGCACTCTTATGTTCACTATGAACACCCCTAAATTTCTATGAGGAGATGTTTTGACTGCTGCTTTTTTTGATAAATCGACTTCCTTCTAGAATTCTTGGGAACAAAAGTCCAACCTCTTTTCTTCGACACACGACAGGTCCTTCTCCTTCGCCTCAAATCTTTGGTTGTGTGTGTTATGTTCATGCCCACTCGGAAAAAATTAGATCCCAAGTCTCTTCGGTGTGTTTTTATTAGTCATTCTCCAACCCAAAAAGGGTATAAATGTTATCATCCTCCTTCACACAAAGTATTTGTCACTCGGGATGTAGCCTTTTGGGAATTGGAACCTTTTTATTCTTCTTCACCTTCTCATCAGGGGAAGATGTTATTGATGAGGAGAAGATTCCTCCTGAGGCTGGCATTACAAGTTCTATTATACCCTCTTTTCCTGTTCCATCTTCTCTTGTTCCTGTTGATGCTTCTGATAATTCTACATAGGGGGAGTTACAGAATGAGCCTGAGTTGAGAACCTATGTTCGAAGAGGCAAGCATAAGGTCACCATTTCTGCACCACTACTCCAACCTGCTCAGAACCTAGTCTTGATAATGCTAATGGTGAGAATCCTAAATTCGTAATCCTACTTGTTCATCTGATGATACTGATATTCCTATTGCTCTTAGAAAAGGGGTTAGAGCTTGTACTCAACATCCGATCTCTAATTTCGTAGCCTATGATAAATTATCTGCATCCTATCTCTCTTTTGTTTCTTCCTTGTCTTCAATATCTGTACCTCAGGGATGGAAAGAAGTAATGAGTGATGAGAATTGGAAACAGGCTATGATAGAGGAGATGAATGCCCTGAAAAAGAATGATACATGGGAACTAGTCTCACTTCTTTACGGAAAAAGACCAGTTGGTTGCAAATGGGTATATACAGTCAAACAAAAGCCAGATAAGACAGTTGAGCGACTCAAAGCTAGACTAGTAGCAAAAGGGTACACTCAAACTCATGGGATTGATTACCAGGAAACATTTGCTCTTGTGGCAAAGATGAACTCTGTTCATACCATAATCTCATGTGCAGCAAATTTCGGCTGGGATATTCAACAGTTGGATGTGAAAAATGCATTCCTTCATGGTGACTTAGAGGAGGAAGTATATATGAAAATATCCTCTGGTTTTGCTTCATTTGCCACCAAGGATAAGGTTTGTAAATTGCGAAAGACTTTATATGGGTTGAAGCAATCTCCTAGAGCTTGGTTTGGTAGATTCCACAAAGCAATGATAAGATTTGGGTACAAGCAAAGTAGAGCGGATCATACTCTATTTGTCAAACAGATAAACGGTAAGACTACCATTCTTATTGTTTATGTTGATGATATCGTGGTGACAAGGGATAATATAGAAGAGATAGTTAATCTCAAAGCAAGTTTGGCCAAAGAATTTGAAATCAAAGATCTTGGTCCTTTGAAATATTTTCTTGGTATTGAAGTTGCAAGATCTACCACTAATTTTTCTATCTCAAAGGAATTATGTCCTTGATCTTTTAAAAGAAACTGACATGTTGATGTAAGTCTGTTGATTCTCCTAAGTTAATCATCATCCAGTAAGTGGCACAAGACCTACGGTTGATAAAGAAAGATATCAACGTGTGCTGGGACGATTGATATATCTTTCTCATACTAGACCTGATATATCTTATGCTGTGGGAATATTGAGTCAGTATATGCATGATCCTCGGCATTGTCACATGGAAACTCTTTACAGAATTCTGAGGTATCTCAAGTTTGCTCCCGAAAAAAGGTTATTGTTCGCATCACATGGTCATATGAGAGTTGAAGCTTTTTTCGACTCAGATTGGACTGGCTCTATAGAGGATCGTCGTTCTACATCAGGTTACTGTTCATTTGTTGGAGGTAATCTTGTTACTTGACGTAGTAAGAAACAATTCGTGGTAGCAAGATCTAGTGCTGAAGCGGATATCGAGCTATATCCTTGGGTATATGTGAGCTAATGTGGCTTCAAACCTTGTTAGAAGATTTGGGTGTTACAACTAATAGGCTATGAATTTATTTTGTGATAATAAGGCAGCATTAATATTGCGAACGACCCAGTACAACACGATAGAATGAAACACATTGAGATTGACAGGCACTTAGTGGTCTTATTTGCTTACCTTTTGTCAAAACAAAAAATCAGATTGCTGGTATTTTGACTAAGGGTCTTAGTAGTAAGATGTTTCATTCACTATGTTTCAAGTTGGTGTATAGATGGGGTATGCTAGACATCTATACACCAACTTGAGGGGGAGTGTTAGAAGATATGATAGGATATACCATAATTGTAGCTTCCTTAATCAGTGTGTACACATTACTGTAATTTAGGAATTACCATAAATGTAATTTGGTTGTTTTATTTGTATATATATATATATAGTGTGTACACATTACTGTAATTTAGGAATTACCATAAATGTAATTTGGTTGTTTAATTTGTATATATATATATATATATATATATATATATATATATATATATATATATATATATATAGAGTCCGGGATCCCGGACTCTATTAAAATACGGACATTTTTTTTTTTGCTTTTTTTTTTTGAAACAATTAAAAAAAAATTTATGGAATTGGAATTTTTACATAATACAGTGTTTTGGGCGTGATTTGGATGCCTATACCAAAACATTTCTTTACAGTCTGGGTAGACTGTACATACATTGGTTGGTATAGGTATTAAAAACACACCCAAAATACTGTATTATGGAAAAATTTCAGTTCCATAATTTATTTTTTTTTAGTTCTACAAAAAAAAAAATTTGGGGTCCGTTTTTGATCAGGTCCGAGAGTCCGGACCTGATCCGTTGTGTGTGTGTATATATATATATATATATCAATCTATATATGTAATAGAAATAAACAACTTTAATGAAATAAACTTCTCAATTTCTATACTTGTTTACTCCTTTATTACTTACAGCTGAAGATTGCTCGGGAAGCTGTAAACTATGGTTCTGTAGGAAGCCTAATCGGAGCAGTTTCAACCGCTGGGTTTGCTTAGAAATATTCAAGGAGTCTTCATGGTAGTGTGGTCCCTTTTTAGTGGCTCTTATTCTACTTCATAACATGCTTAACTGTTATGTGATGGTATGAATGTCGTATGGTACTAATACTAGCAGAAGATAAATAGAAGATCACTGAAAAGTTCACTAGGACTCGGCTTTTAATCCAAACTTCTGAAGTTCACTGTTCTCAGTCCTTTCTCGATTCAGCTTATTGCTAGTTTCAGCATCTTTACTTCATTGTTTCATTTGTTTTGGGTTGACTGAATAAGATATGGTTTGCCAGTTCTCTTGAGATTTAATAGCTATAAACTTGATTAACTATTTTGATATTATTCAGGCACTATCGCGATTTACTGTGTTTGCGGATTTGGACTTGGGCCTGTTGTTCTTAATGCTTACAATTTTACTTGTAAAGACTAAACAAAACATATCAGCAGACACAAAATTAATCTTTTCCTTTTTTCGTTTCTTTTCTTTTTATTAGAATCTATATGATGTTTGAATATTGGCATCCACTTTGTAGTAGTGCAGGTGACCTAGCACTCATTCCTGAACCAAAAAGCTCAAGCCAATGAGTCTCGAGTCCATCCATGTATACCTACTTATCCTTGTTAACCAACATGGGCTGCTCGACTTTTCCCAACAGTTTCTTATTTTCCTCTTGTTTCTGGAGAATCATTTGAAATGGAGCAAGTACCAGAATCTGGCCTGTTCCACTAACTTAAAATTTTCACTGAATTTGTATGAGGAGGTAGCTCTTGGCTATGTTCTGAGTTTGTCTGGTTTAGTGGTCAACAATTCTCCTATTGGGATTTAGACTTATGAGTGTAGTTAAGATGGATATAATTATTTGTTCACGTATCTGTAGTGTTAATTCTTAACTTGAACTTGTCATTGGTTCTTGTATTCCCAAAAAAGTATTGTAAGAGCCAAGTATTAATATATAAATTGTAACACATCCCTTACGTTTTGCAGGTGCTGCACTATCCTTCGGAGCAGGAGCTGTGTTTGGTTGGACATTTGGACATGAAATTGCAAATCACTACCTGCAGCTTTACAGGATTGATACCATGGGTGCGCAGGTTAAGTTCTTGGAATGGCATCAGAGCAAAACTGAAGGAAGGTCTTCTTAAAGCCTCCTGTAGAATGTCAACTAATTAAAACTTACATTCCCATAGCAGCAATTGAAGCACATTAGTTGCATGTTTTGAAACTGAAATAAAATTTGATGGAATAATTTTCTAGCTTTCTAGTATCGTGATCTTTGAATGATTGGATTCTGTTTCTTGTTCTCATGCATGCAGAAGTACGTACTGGTATGAATGTAAATCACCTAATTTCCTCCATTAGCAGTATTTAAAGCTTTCAAATGGAAACCCATTTGATATGTGCTGCGACTAAAAATTAATATTCCTCTTTCGAGATATATGTGAAAGATTATACTTAAAAGTGTTGTTGTAGTTATAGCGACATTTTTGTTGTGGAAATAACATTTTATGTTGTGGATTTAACAATTTTCAAAAAATATTATATTTTCATATGATAAATGCTTAATAAATTTTTTGTTTTATAACTTGATTATTTATTTAATCAATTTGTGATGTTTTTTTTTCTATCAAAAAGTCTTTTATATTTAGCTAATGAGGTCTTATTTCTTAATTAACTTGATATAGTTAATATTGAGATCGTGAGATTTCAAGTTCAATTATCTATTATAATGTTTGTTACACCTCCTTTAGAGGAAAGTTGATATTGATTACGAAATTCATTTTAATATAAATTTCACCTTAAAAAAAGTCGGCAATTATATTTATGTGCAATATATATGTACTAGCTGGGTCCCGTGCCTCCGGCACTGTATGGACAATATGATTTATCTCAAACTTTGAACGACCAAAATTATTTATTGAGTGAGCGGAAAATTTAAAGTCATTTGTATTTTATTAAATTATTATTAGATTATTAGATAGATAGATAGATGTATTTTATTAGATAGATGTATGAACGGTGGGATTTATCTCAAACTTTGGACGGTCCAGATGATTTATTGAGTGAGCGGAAAATTCAAAATCATTTGTATTTTATTAGATAGATTAAACCTTACAATAAGCTTTTTTCTTAAAAAGACTTCTATGTACAATATATATGTATTAAAGCCTTTTTCCACATTTTCATTTTTTTTGGGAGGGGGGGGGGGGGGGTGGGTTGGGGTGGGGGGGACATATATAAATGCATTATCTATATAATTGTAACCATATATCCTTTTCTTCCTTCAAAATGAAATAACATAATATAAAATTTCACCCATCAAAAGTTGTAACTATTTTTTCTACAAATCAATTATAATCACCAACTAATACCAATTAGATATACTCCCAGTAAATCAATTACACAAACCCTAGCTTCTTGTTCTTTGTGAATGAGAATAATTTATTTAATACTATGTCTTGGTGTACATTAATCTGGGATTGATCACATATATTTAAGATTCCACTTCTTTAGTTTAAAGTAAAAATAACCCTCTATTTTCTATGACACTTGAAGGAGTACAAGATCAAGATGTGGAAAGATTTGGATAAGATTATACAATCAAAAAAATACAAATAAAAATCAGATTGCCATAATGAAACATTGATTGCCTTTCCACCTTCCTTTAACTGCCACAAACTCCTCTAACTCGAACAGAAATTGAATCTATATAACTTTACAATCACAGAAATTCATAAAATTGGATAAACTGACTAAGTAGTCACAATATTTATAAAATCTGAGTAAATAAAAATTAACCATAAAACACATGAAAACATCCTTCAAATACAAAACAATAAGCTGAAAATCCATCATAATTACGCAAAGAATAATTAAAATACGAAATAGTCCAAATAAACCCAAAATTGATTTCGGAAGGCCCAAACACATGTTTCCAGGCGTCTTTTGGGATTTCTACGGTCTCCTTTATGACCAAAGGTGATGAGATTGGTAGAGCTCGTGGTAAGTTTCGATTTGATATATTACGAGTCCCGCAACTCTAAACGGATCAAAAATTATGACAGTGTTAAATCTTCTTAGACTTGAATTTCCTTCAATTTCCTATTCTGACCGTGTCATCCTCCTTCCCAGGTTTCATGCCTTAAAGAGCCCAATTTAGAGACAATAATGCGATTATTCTGCAGAAACAGATACTAATTCTGGTGGAAGGAAGAGAGGTCGATAGAGTAAAATTTCCAAGGACAGATCGAGAATAGTACTCCATCATATATATGCATGAACAAACACTTGCATAGAAGTAATTATTTAACATTACCAAGTAAAACCATATATAAATTAGTCATAATTATAATTAATAATGAAAAACATATAATATTTTTATTGCTAATTACCCCTGTTAAACTGTCAATAATTTTTATTAATACTAGTTAGTAATACTTAAACAACATTATAACATCCATCTCTTTATATATTGATGCTGCTTTAATTTTTATTTTTCTTGTTTTTCTATTTTGTTTTCTTCTTTATATATATTAATTCCAGTTCATACATACATATTTACTCAACATAATTAATCCTAATTATTAATTCAACTCTAGATACCAATTACACAATGAAGGACACATATATATGGCAAAACAATGTACTTCATTCAGAATATATGCATTTTATGCCTAGCTACTAAAGAAATGAATTTCAACAAATCCCTTATTTGAAAATACAAATTTCTTAATTAATCCACATTTCATAAGAGAGTACGTACTGTCTCACTTATCTTCATTTAATTAAGATGTTAATTACATGGAATTATCCCAAATTTTCTTTCTAATGATCTAAAATTTGTGTAGTCCTAGAAACATGCATTAAAAAGAAGTTAAGGCCGTTACTACAAATGTCTACAATAACATTGGAATTTTAGTAGATTTTTTTTTTGATGGGCAAAAATAAATTTTAATGAAACCCAAAGTCATACAGATTGAGGCAAATCCAAAAGACGATGTGCATGGATAATGCCGTCATAGAGTTAAAGAAAGAAACCTAACCATTTTTACTACATTAATTAATTATACAGGATCAAAACCTGATTTCGAACGAACACAATCATCCTGGCTTGAACTTATCTGGAAAACACCCTCAAATTCTCCATCAAAACAAGGAAGAGAAAGACAGAAGCATGTCTTTCTCGTGTCTTGGGATTTTGTCCTTACTTGTTGTCTCATTGATATATTGATCTGCATATATACTAAAGACAAACAAGTACACACAAACATAAAGATATCTAAAGAGAGAAAAAGATATACATAAATATATGTATATATATATATATATATATATATATATATATATATTGAGAGAGAGAGTCTGGAAGAGTACCATTACTTGCAGAATCCATGAATTGTATTAATTAGGGAAAAAAGAGGTAATTGTATTGACTGTTGGTGAATGAGTGATTGAAGCTGCAAGATGACCTGATGGAACCATATCTATCTATGAACCAAACAAATATACCCCAACTCTATATCCCACCATTCTAAAACCAACTTACTCCCTCTCTCTCTCTCTATATATATATATATATATATCAAGAAAATTGATGAATTTGATATAGCTTTACCCATGATTGTGATTTTATTTTGTGGGGAATGGAATGAATCATGAGAAGATAAAATTCTACTATTTTTTTAAAAAAAAAAACTTGTAGTGAAAAAGTTCCTGTTGCTATCTCTTTAATTTCCTTCAGTTTAGTACTCTCCGGCCTCCGAAACAAAACTCACAAACACAAATTAAAAAAAATCGACAGATAAATTTTGGTGATTCATCTATATATGTGGAATTTAAATTGCGAAAAGAAAGAAATATGGGATAGGTAGGTAGATATATATATAAATATATATATATATATATATATATATATATATATATATAAGATAAAATTAAAAAAAATTGAAATGAAGAACTTTCTTCTTTTATCTCTCCGAAACAAAACTCACAAACACAGCCTAATTAACGACAATCGAGGATTAAGATGGGTAGGTAGATATATAGTTGTTACCAGATCATGCTGGCAGCTTCAATCTCTCAAACCAACATATATAATTAACTGGCCCGGCCACTGGAGACGAATAGAGTTTTCATATGCTCATCATAAACCAATTAAAGAGAGGCGGTGAATATAAATAGGTGTATTTTGGGGAGCCTTTAACTTTAAGGGGAGTAAGCTGATGATGAATCTGCAAAGAACACGAGCCATGAATGTAATTATATATATATATATATATATATGTATGGTTTGAAAACTCCTCTCGTGATTCTGTCTCTAGATCTCTCGATCTCTCCCTCATGGCCTCATCATATAGGTATGTGTATATATGTATGCAATGATATAAATGTTCTCCTCTCCCTCTTCTTGTACAGTTACATATATAGAGTTTTTAATGGTATAGCTTTTGGTCCTTTCTTACACCTATCCTCTCTCTCTCTATATATACATATATATATATATATATGTGTGTGTATACATGAGGGTTTAATATATATATATATATATATATATATATATATATATATATATATATATATATGAAGCATCAATTTTGTATATAGGAATTGAACAGCAACTGGGACCAGAAGCTACCTAATTGCCAACTCCTCCACAAACTTCCATATAATATTTTTTTCCATTTACAAAATTAAAGAAAGTCATTTTTTATTTTTATTTTTCTGTTTTGCATAAATACTGATCCACTTTTAGTGATAATATAAAATAATATTAATATCTTTAAATTTGTCATCATAATTTTTATTATCATATCTTATCAGTACTATATAAGCAAATTAATTAATAATTATTTTTAAGGGTTTAATTTAAGTGAAAAATATGTCCATATATAATATTCACAATTTTATAAATAAAACTCTTTTTATAAAACGATGTCAATATATACAGGAGAGCAATTCATATTACATATAGTATCTATAAAAATAGTGCTCCTATATAAATCTTACATGGTTCATTTCAAAATTTAGGAGTCATAATTTAAAATACACAACTCAGCTACAACAATACAATATTGCAGAGGGAGAGTTGCCTATCGCAACAAAGTATTACAAATGGCCGACTTTATGTATAATTAAATCGTGACCACCAGATCTTACGATAAATGTTGTAAAATGTAGTGACCACATAAGTTTTTACATAAATAAACATTAAATAAATTAATACACGTATATACGTAGACAGGTATAAGGTGGTTTTCTCTACTGAAACTTAAAAGACTTTTAGCTTTTTTGAGCCCAAAAAATCAAACATTCATGACAGCGGTTGTGTTCATCGATGATGCAAAGTTATTTGATTAAGTTACTAAGTTGAAAATTGCAACATTAATATCTATAGCCAAAAATTATCTAAGGCCGGTACAAGTTCTATCGGCGGGCCAAAATGGGTTGCACCCCAACAACCGGTTGCTGTGGATGGATATATATATATATATATATATATATATATATATATGAGGTTCCATCCACAGCAACCGGTTGTTGGGATCAACCCATTTTTGGCCCAGCCGCTACAGGTTGTAGCGACTTATAAAATTTTTTTTTGATAAAGGCCGGTACAGCTTGTAGCGGATGGATAAAATGGGTTGCTCCCAATAACCGGTTGCTGTGGATGGAATCCCTATATATATATATATATATATATGGGGTTCCATCCACAGCAACCGGTTGTTGGGAGCAACCCATTTTTGGCCAGCCGTAACAGCTTGTACCGGCCCTTATGCAATTTTTTTTATAAGCCGGTACAAGTTGTTACGGCTGGCCAAAAATGGGTTGCTCCCAACAACCGGTTGCTGTGGATGGAATCCCATATATATATATATATATATATATATATATATATATATATATAATATGATCGAGAGAAAAGGTGGCATTTTATTACTACATCCGTTCCTTAATATATAAGTCGTTTTAGAAAAATGATTTTGTTTCTTAATATAAGTCGTTTGAGAATTTTAAGTAAGCATTAATTGCTTAATTTTCAATATTACCCCAAGTAATAAATGTTAACTTTGGTTCTCTCACCATTTTTTGTCCAATAAATAACAATCTCTTCTTTCAATACAAGGGCAATATAGACAATTGATATTATAGTTAATCTTATATAATTATTTCTTTAATATTTGTGCACAACTCTAAAATGATATATATTAAAGAACGGAGGGAGTAATAAATAGGGAGGGAGGGAGGGAGGGAGGGAGCTGCTCGCGCGTGCTTACTTGAGTCACATGGGCAATGTTGTGTGTAGACAAATTAAATGCAAGGTCTTGCTAACATTATTCTTTGAGTAGTTGTTTTCAATATTATTGGGGCATCCCTTAAGGAATTAAACTACACAGTATCAAATAGGCCAGCTTCTATCATTGGTTTTGATGCTTTGCTATCAATAGCCCAAGAAAAAAGCTAGCATTTTGTCAATATGACTGTAATCTCCCATAGCAAAAACGGATAAATTAAATCGAATAATTGAACCGATGGAATCGTATTTTTTAAATTGAATTATTTCGGTTATTATGTTATTTGAGTATATTCGGTTATAACTGTTTTATTTTTCAGTATTCAGTTTCAATTTCAAATATGAACGTCAGACTATTCGGATAATACCGAATTAGAAACTTAAAAAAAATAAAATATATTTTTTTTAAATTAGAATTTGATAGATGTTGTCATATGAATTATGTACTTATGTATTGTTAATTTGAAATTATTAAATTAGTTTATGAATTATTATGGTTGTGGATTGTGGTTAAATATATTGTTTGGAAACTTTAGTGCGAATTTTGAAATAAAAAAATTTATTTTGTAAAATAAAATTTTGATATTCGGGTGATATTCGTGTAATATTTGGTATTCAATTATAACCGAATAGACAATTCGATTCGATTATAACGAAATATTCACCCCTAGTCACATGCATGCTCTATTAAATTTAATATATATATATATATATATATATATATATATATATTGTGGGCCCATGTGCAAAATTAGGGTTCACATGACCTAATTGAAATAAATGCACAATTAGGGTTCCACGGTCTCATTAAATGTGCAAATTGGGGTTCGTATAATCAAATTTAATAAAGACGAAAAATTCAGAAATAAATATGCTAGACCTGGGAGAAGCCTCCACGCGTCCCGAGGCAGAAGACTCGTGGAAGCGGCTCGTTTTGGGAATTGATTGAGGGATTGGATTGGTGGCTAGAAGGACAGGGCAATATGGGCATTATTCTAACGGCTAAAGGGTATTTTCGGAAATTCCCTGAAGGCATGTGCCTTGCACATGACTACTTTCCAGAAAACCCTATAAATACCCCTTCCATTCCATTGAGAAGGGGATTTCTCTTCAGACTCAAGACTTAGACTCTCAGAAGATCAAAATGACCCTTTTTGGTGACTTAAAGGCTCAGAGATTCCACCTAAAAGCACTAGAAAGGGGTTTGAACATTCTCTCAACTCGAAGGACTCAAGAAGGCTCTTGGAATCCCTGTTACCCTAACACGGTTCCCAGATTCTAGGGGTTCTGCCACGCGTCGTTGGAGTAATCGCCCACCTGTCGTTCTCCCCTCTTCAATAAATCAATCAATTCCGTGCTCTTCGTGGATTTCTCTCCTTCTCAGCCAACACGAAACCCTAACCCTAACAAGGTACGATTTCCTTGCCCACATTTCTTTTGGCGACTCTGCTGGGGAGGTGTAGAATTCGTGAAGGGTATGCCCACAACTCGAAGTGGGAGAACAATAGGAAGAGCTTCACCAACAAACAACATTACCTCACCGGGTCCAGTTCCAAGGCAAGCAAGTCAATCTTTCCAAGGCGTGAATCTAAATCTCAATCAACCCATCCTTGAAGACGCATCAGAAGGAAGTTCAACATCACCATACATGGCTGAGCAACAACCAGAGAATGTCAGGCAGATAGACGCAGGAAGGCTAATCAAGGAAGAAAGAGGAGAGCATGCAAATGCTGCGCAACTGGAGATGCTCAAGGCGTTGAAGGAAGCACGAGAAGAACAAGGGATGATGATGGCTATGATGCTGGAGATGCAGAGGAAGCAAGAGGAAATGGAAAATTTCCGCTAGCAGTTGATGCAGATTCCCGCTTTCAAATCCATGTTCCCAGACAATTCACAAGGAGAACTGGCAGGAGTGGGGGACAACAACAACGATAACAACAATAAGGAGAATCAAATAGCACCTCCATTGAGGGAGAATCAATCCGTCCCAATCGTCCACTTGGAACCTCAGAACAGTAGTGACGCACCACAACCCAGATTGGAAGTCATCCAGCCTAAGACAAACATCATTTCGACCACTATCCCCGTATTTTCACAAGTGCAGATACCAACCATCCCATTTCTCGTTCAACGAACCAGCCCACAAGCACAATCGATGCAGAATTTACATGATGCCAGTGTACATCAGCCAATTTATGTACCACAGAGAGTCCATACCACGAGCCAATATGTGACAAAGGATGATATGATCGATGTGATCAATCAACTTCACAGACAGACATCCCGACCTTTGGAGTTAGACTTTACTCCACCTTACCCGACACATATTCGGAGACAACCCTACCCATCAGGGTATATCGAGCATCCCCCGTAATTTCCAAAATACAATGGAGAAAAAGGAAATGTCAGGGAACACATTGCGAGGTTCGTGGAGTCAATGTCTCCGTGGTTAGGATATGATGAAAGGAACAATCACAATTTTTTGATGAGGGAATTCAACAAGACTTTGACGGATAATGCCTTCAGTTGGTACTACAACTTGGAGAAGGGATCAGTCCATGATTGGGATAATTTAAAATTGCAATTTTTTAAGAAATTTTTCTATGTGCAGAAACAAGTAACCATCGTAGAGCTCATACGATTCAAGCAGAAGCCAATCGAGGAGCTGTCAGATTACGTGGATAAGTTCAGGGCCCAAGCACAGACGTGTGTAGAACCAATTGAAGAAAAGAACTTGGTTAACATATGCAACAATGGTGCTTTAGACTCCTTCAAGCCCCACCTCATTACCAGGGCGTGTGATTCATTTGCGACCCTCTCATTTTTTGCACAAGACTTGGGGGGAATCATGACATTCCCCACCAGTCATGCGATGGATACATGGAAGAACAAGAGGACAGCAATTGTGGCTTTGGTGGATTCTCAGTCAAAATCACAAGGGGGCAAGAGGGAGAAGAATGAAAAATTTGAACGAAGCGGAGAAAATTTCGGAGGCTATCACATGTAGCGAGAAGGCGTTCAGGAGCCTGTACGAACAATGGGTCGAGCACGGAGTGGTGAAACCTCCAAGGCCTCGGTCGGTTGTAACGGAAGAAATGAAAAGAAGATCAAACTTCTGTGTATACCACCAATACGCAGGGCATTTCAATATGGACTGTTACAGTCTGCGGAGGATATACCATGAGAAACTGGTGACCGGGAAGATTGAACTAGGAGAAGAAACGTGCAACACAATCACCCATGGTGCAGCCCCGGAAGTTAAGAACTCAAATACTGGCTCTACGTACCATCAAACAAACTATGAACTACAGATGAATTAAAAATCCACCCAAGATGGTGGTCTACCAAAAATGGTGGTTTAAGTCCTCAAGAATATCCCTTGCCAAGTAAATTAGATGACCAAGGGAGGAGGCACAAGAATTGACGACTAAAAAAAAATCCACCCAAGATGGTGGTCCACTCTAAACGGTGGTCAAGTCCTCATAGACTGCACTTGCAAAGAAATTGGATGACCCAAGTGACGAGGCACCCGATTTCAAGTCTTCGTAGACTGCACTTGCCAAGATATTGGACAACCCAAGTGACGAGGCACCCAATTTTCAAGTCCTCGTAGACTGCACTTGCCAAAATATTGGATGACCCAAGTGACGAGGCACCCATTTTCAAGTCCTCGTAGACTGCACTTGTCAAGAAATTGGACGACCCAAGTGACGAGGCACCCGAGTGTTACACTTTATCATTAAAAGTGAATGAGGCACCTGAGTATAAGCCCTCAACCCCGAAAAAGTTACACTTTATCTCTAAAAGTGGTGAACGTTATGCTTTCACCGACAAAAGCAAGATTTATTATATGAAACGTTATGCTTTTCGTTAAAAGTAATTTTATTATCAATAAATTGACAAACTTTCATTTATACTTGAACATTTTTCTTAAATTTCTTAAACAAAAAGAAAAAAGAAAGAAAAAAAAGTATAGATTCAAGTGTTAGTTTGTATGAGATAAATGTACATGATTTTCTGATACAGGAAATGAAAAGAACTACGAAAGTTCATGATCCAAAGGACATGACATGTCGAATTGAAGATAGAGGAATACCTAAAGCTTGGTCTTTGAGGCTATCAACAGGTCTTCAAGGCCCTCAGCAGGTCTTCGAGGCTATCAGTAGATCTTCAAAGCTATTATCAGGTCTTCGATGCTATCAGGCCTTCAAAGCTATCAGCAGGTCTTCGATGCTATCAGCAGGTCTTCGAGGCTATCAGGCCTTCGAAGCTATAAGGCTTTCAGGCCTTCAAGAAATGTTTGGTTCTCAATGACTTCTTGATTCCATACAAAAGGAAAATTTCAAGAGATGAGGTTCCCTCTTATAGGACTTTTGTTTTCGAGGATTGCAAAACATCAAGCCCCGCGAAGTGTTCAGACACTAGAATCAAGACTTCAATACTTACAATATTTTGCGCGATCATCTCACTAAAGGCGTGACTCACGCGCATGAGGCAAATACTAACCGATAAATGGCATAGACATCCTCCAGAGTAAAGGTGCATTCACCCCAAGCAGTAATGAATATGTAGATAGAAGAACACCATGGTCCTATTGGATACGAATGCTCCTACATAACTGGATGCAAGAAGAATGTCAGCTATCTACATAATCAGCATTCCCAAGTAGCTAGTCGATCCAATGTTGATATTCTTGAATATGGGTAGATGAATCAGACAAGAAGTCATCCCAACTTCCACAAGCCGTTGGATATAGAATCAAGCCTTCCTTCTAGGATGGAGAAAAAGTTGTACGGGCATAAGTTTGGACTTATTTCCAAAAGACGACGAAAAGGCCAAAGGAGGGGAGCCCTTTCCCAATCAATGAGAAACGGGGCCTCCTTGGTTGTTCTCAAGCCTGCAGAATGTTCAACAGGCCGTTGGATATAAAATCAAGCCTTCCTTCTATGATGGAGAAAAAGTTGTACGGGCATAAGTTTGGACTTACTTCCAAAAGACGACGAAAAGACCAAAGGAGGGGAGCCCTTTCCCAATAAATGAGAAACGGGGCCTCCTTGGTTGTCCAAGAGTAAAGCTTTAAAACACCTAAAAAGGAGAAGAAACAATGTAAGAAAGATTGGGGAGTCCTGAAAAAGAAAAAGAAAAAAAATTGTAAGGTTCGGCCCCCTAAGGGTTTGGCCCCCTAGGGTTCGGCCATGATGACTCTGTAGGGCTCCTCGCTAGCTTCGTTTTGATATATTATGGGCCCCGAAACTCCAAACGAGTTAAAAGTTATGATCAAAATAGTAGTTGCTCTTCCAAAACCCCCATAGGGTTCAGCCCCCTAGGGTTCGACCACCTAGGGTTCGGCCATAATGACTTTGTAGGGCTCCTCTCTAGCTTCGTTTTGATATATTGTGGGCCCCGAAACTCCAAACGAGTGAAAAATTATGATCAAAATAGTAGTTGCTCCTCCAAAAAACTTCATTTTTTTCATTTAAACTTCATTTTTCTCATAGGGTTCGGCCATTTTGCCTTAGGCCACCTAGGGTTCGGCCATATTGGCTTTGTAGGGCTCCTCGCTAGCTTCGTTTTGATATATTATTGGTCCCGAAACTCCAAATGAGTGAAAAGTTATGATCAAAATAGTAGTTGATCCTCCAAAAACTTCATTTTTTCCATTTAAACTTCATTTTTCCAATGGTTCGGCCTTGTTGCCTTAGGCCACCTAGGGTTCAGCCATGTTGGCTTGGGAGATGCATACATATGAATACATGTATAGCCCCAAAGTATGCTTGCAACGGAAAAGGAAGCGATCACTCTTTTTCCATTAAGGGAATGATTCAAGCTGATTTCCAAAAAGATAAGTATCTTTGAATTTATTTCTAAATGGAAACATATAAAAATATTATTTCCTAAATATAGAATAGATTTGATTTTTGATTTTATTCCCAATAAAGGGAAAATTCGAAATATATGTTTGATTTTCCTTTTTAATGATAATAAGGAAGGGTCTTATCTTCAAAATCAAATATAAAGAAGATTTAATTTTATTCCCAACAAAGGGTAATTTTCGAAAATGGATTATTTATATATATATATATATAGTTGATAATATATATATATATATATATATATATATATATATATATATAAATAAAATCTTTTGCTTTCAAATAAAGAAAGATTTGATCTTATTTCCAAAATAAAATTTAGTTTTGATTTTATTTCCAAAATAAAATTATGATTTGATTTCATTTGGTAAAAGGGAAAGATTTGGTTTACGAAAAGAAGGATTTTATTAAATTAAATTTTATTTGGTAATATTTGATGATCTTCCTTGTCTTAATTTCCAGAAAAAAATAAGGAAGCAAATATTGGGCACACTGTGGAAAGATTTTCAGAAGATTTTTAAGTATGGAAGTATTCTTGCGCGATCGTCTATTTGGGAATGCGACTCTCGCGCAGGGGGCAAATGTGGGCCCATGTGCAAAATTAGGGTTCACATGACCTAATTGAATTAAATGCACAATTAGGATTCCACGGTCTCATTAAATGTATAAATTGGGGTTCGCATAATCAAATTTAATAAAGACGGAAAAGTCATAAATAAATGTGCTAGACCCGGGAGAAGCCTCCACGCGTCCCGAGGCAGAAGACTCGTGGAGGCGGCTCGTTTTGGGAATTGATTGAGGGATTGGATTGGTGGCTAGAAGGACAGGGCAATATGGGTATTATTCTAATGACTAAAGGGTATTTTGGAAAATTTCCTGAAGGCATGTGCCTTGCACATGACTACTTTCCAGAAAACCCTATAAATACCCCTTCCATTCCATTGAGAAGGGGATTTCTCTTCAGACTCAATACTTAAACTCTCAGAAGATCAAAAGGACCCTTTTTGGTGACTTAAAGGCTCGGAGATTCTACCTAAAAATACTAGAAAGAGGTTTGAACATTCTCTCAACTCGAAGGACTCAAGAAGGCTCTTGGAATCACTGTTACCCTAACACGGTTCCCGGATTCTAGGGGTTCTGCCACGCGTCGTTGGAGTAATCGCCCACCTGTCGTTCTCCCCTCTTCAATCAATCAATTAATTCCGTGTTTTTCGTAGATTTCTCTCCTCCTCAGCCAACACGAAATCCTAACCCTAGCAAGGTACGATTTTCTTGCCCACATATATATATATATATATATATATATATATATATGTATAATACCTATGGGGTATAGTACTATGACTGACAATCACAACTAACAGTTTCATTAATGATAATTTTATCACTTCACCATATTAGTGGCAGTTTTGTCGTTTTACCCTTATTATTAATCAAAATTACGTCGGTATTTTTAACTATTTGCGACAACCAACTAACCGTGACAATAACTATGTTATTGAGTAAGTATATATTGAGATCAGTTTATCACTAACACCTTAAGCTTTTTAGAACGTACAATTGATAATTTGTCATGTATCAGAGCTCTAAACATGTATTATGTAATATAAATCTCGTAACTAATTAAAATGAGATGGTTTGGTTTATATCCCATAATATATATATATATATATATATATATATATATATATATATATATATATATATATATATATATATATGGATTTCATCCACAGCAACCGGTTGAGCAACCTCTTTTGGCCCAGCCGCTACAACCTGTACCGGCCTTAGACAATTTTTTTTTTATAAACCGTTACAGGTTGTAGCGACTAGGCCAAAAGGGGTTTCTCCCAACAACCAGTTGCTGTGGATGGATACCCATATATATATATATTGCTATAAACTAGGCAGCCATTAGGGTTTTTTACATCGGCCACCACTCAAATTCCATCCCCTGGCCATGGTTGAAATGATGAGTATAGTACTGGTCCCTATATAAGAAATAGGTTGGGTCAGGTTACAATCAATCTAGCACAAGGACCATGGTTGATAGACCTTTAGCTACTAGGGTTTCATGCTAGTATGAACCAAAGCTGACATAACAAGTAGCACTACTCAATCAATTAATAATATCTTCAATTTCATTACACACACACACATACGAAGGTTACATGTTGGACAGGTTGGTGGAATCAGTTGAGAGCACCCTTTTGTTTTTAGCTTTGGGCGGTTCTTCCGTGTCCATGGTGTCTATTTTTGACATATAGACAATCCCTTATGGGTAGGGAAGGACCACATTAATATTTATTTATTTATTTTATCTTGGTAGTTTGATTAATAGATAGAGTACTCACATGGTTTTGCTTTGTAATTAAGCTCAAAGAGTTGAATCTTCATTTGATTAAGGTTGGTATATATATATTGTGATCATGAGTTGTAAGTAATGCAGTCCATATATATATATATATATATATATATTTAAGGGTTTTCTCTCTCCACCAAAAATAATTAGGGTTCTTAATTATTTATACATTCATAAATACAATTTTGGTCCCACTAGCTAGTGTGTTTCATTAATATAAATGCTCCTATACAAATAGAGTCTGCAGATGCCTTTTGTTTTGTCCCACTATTATCTGTTACTAGCTATAACCCGTGCCTGAAGGCACGACGTAACGAAAAATTAAATTAAAATTTGAAAAATATTACATTATCTAAAGACACATATCACCACAACAATTAATACATACTCAATCATCAATATATATCCAACCACCAAAACATCGAGCTAGTCGGTACTAATTTCAAGAAATTTTGACAAAATTTCTTTTAAAAATAAATATCCAGAAAATTCAAAACCTGTCTACAAAACTTACAATCATCATTACATATCTAAACCCCAAAAAAAATTATCATTTCATACCCAAAATCATCATAACCATGCATAATTAGTTAACTTTACAAAATACGGAACACACAATCATCAACACATATCTAAACTGGAATGAGAGAGAGAGCAGTTGACGTAAACTTGATGTGACATTTGT
Source organism: Panax japonicus (assembly GCA_020205505.1). Lineage (NCBI taxonomy): Eukaryota > Viridiplantae > Streptophyta > Magnoliopsida > Apiales > Araliaceae > Panax > Panax japonicus. Next base: position 110,292 of record JAINUV010000854.1, read on the forward strand.
CTATTTTCTCTCTTTGCTCTGTTTTATATTATAGATATATATCCTTGTTATGTTCTACTTCTACCAAATAAAGGGAATTATTATTTTCATAATTAAAATAGATAATTTTATAAATTTCGCTCTGCGTGTGTGTGGTAGAACAGATAGATAGAGGGTTTGAAATTTGAATAACTGGAATGAGAGAGAGAGCAGTTGACGTAAACTTGATGTGACATTTGTCTATTTTCTCTCTCCGCTCTGTTTTATATTATAGATATATATCCTTGTTATGTTCTACTTCTACCAAATAAAGGGAATTATTATTTTCATAATTAAAATAGATAATTTTATAAATTTTGCTCTGCGTGTGTGTGGTAGAACAGATAGATAGAGGGTTTGAAATTTGAATAACTGGAATGAGAGAGAGCAGCTGACGTAAATTTGATGTGACATTTGTCTATTTTCTCTCTCCGCTCTGTTTTATATTATAGATTTGTTAACGGGTGTGGCTTATATTCACTGGCCGGGCGGATTCCATTATCTAGATCTAATATTTAGTTTTATATCACCAACCAACTAATCTTTACATGCAACAGAAAAGTTTAAAAAAATATATATAAAAAAATTTGTTCCTTTTTGTTTGGTAATCAGAGTATATATATATATATATATATATATATAGGGTTCCGTCCACAACAACCGATTGCTGTAGAACAACCCTTTTTTGGCCTGTTGATTTTTTTTTGCTCCAGTCGAAATTTCAACGGGCCAAAAAAATGGTTGGTCTACAGCAACCGGTTGTTGTGGATGGAACCCCTATATATATATTAGTAAAAATATATATAAAGCTAAGGTACAAGAGCTAGTGTTTAAAAATAGACTAGTTAACTACTAATTGTGTGCATATTCTTTGTCTGTTGATTCAACTACTTGAAAGAAAAAGTTGCTTAATGCACTTTTTCTATTTGTTCTTGTGTGACTTAATTAATTTGCCTTCACTTCAGATAGCCCTCAACACGTCTCAAGTTGGTAATAATGAATTTACAAGTAATTACTTATGATGTGATATATATATATATATATGGGTCTCCATCCACAGCAACCGGTTGTTGGGGAGCAACCCCTTTTTGACCAGCCGGTACAGCTTGTTACGGCTTATAAAAAAAAATTCTAAGGCCGGTACAAGCTGTACCGGCTGGCCAAAAATGGGTTGCTCCCAACAACCGATTGCTGTGGATGGAACCCCTATATATATATATATAAATACAAAAATTTTCTTTTGGGATAGGAAATGATGGTACGTAATTCTTCTATTTCAAAATTACATACATATATATATATATATATATATATATATATATATATATATATATATATATATATATATATAATTTGTTCGTCCAGAATTAGAGATGAAAATCAATCTTAAGAGTAGGATGCTCATTTAGGGACAAAAGATTACAACTTAATTGCAAGTCTAAATATTACTTAATATAAACAATAAAATTTGAAGGGGTGATATTAACATGATAAAAAGTACAGGGACATGCATGATAATATAATTATTTTAGATCAATTAATATACGTACTTACCAATACATGTTATGATTTTTAATACTGATTTAAATAATAAGAGCATACTAACTATATATTTGTCCGATCCGAAATAAAATAATTGCTCAGATTTCATACGTTTTACCCTATTAATATCAACCTCGCAATCTTAATTGAATTCATTAATTTTTCTCAATCTATCCGATCGTGTTTTACTCTATATATAAAGAGTCTCCGTGGTTGAACTGTTTAAAGTAATGACTTAAAAACATCACTATCTGCAACAACGGTCTTCATTATTAGGTTGGGATGAATGTGATGTAATATATATCTATATAATAAAATACAAATAATTTTAAATTTTTCGCTCATCCTAATAAATTATTTAGACCGTTTAAAGTTTGGGATAAATCCCACCGACCATAGTGCCGAAGGCACATGACGGTTCCTAGTATATATATATATAGAGAGAGAGAGTCCGGTTCCAGTCCGGACTCCTGAATTTTAGTACCGTCTGAATATTTATTTTTTTTGCTTTTTTTTAAACAACCAAATTTTTTTTTAAAGATTTTATGGAATTGGAATTTTTCCATAATACAGTGTTTTGGGTGTGATTTGGATACATATAACAAAACATGTCTGTACAGACTGTACATACATATTTTGTTATATGTATCTAAATCACACTCAAAACACTGTATTATGAAAAAAAATTTAATTCCATAAAATATTAATTTTTTTAGTTGTTTTAAAAATAAATAAATAAATAAGGTCCGTATTTTAATCAGGTCCAGGAGTTCGGACCTGATCCTCATTCTATATATATATATATATGCACACCATCAAATAAATATTAACAATTCCATTTATATATAATTATATGTGGTACTAGTATGAATTTTGTTTACTTTGGACTAGTAGTGGCTATATAACTTGTCCAGATTGCTTTTGGCAACTTGTGATTCAGAGTAAAAGACTTTAGAAGTAGGGAAATATATTTAGAATTTCAAACCACCCAATTACACAAGGATTAAAGTTGCGTATAAAAGTCCGAAATGTTTCTTTTTTCAAGACAGTGGAAATGACCAAATTACCGTCGGCCAAACAACACAAAAATTATGATTGAGAAAATTGAAAATTTGCTTATTTTCTTAAAAAATTTACCCAACTCCATCAAAACAATAATGTTTAGGATTGAAAGTTTAGTAGTATTAATATTAAATGTTAGAAGTACCGACTGAGAGGAAACGTACGAAGTGGTTGATTCAAGTCTGAGATGATTTGGATCGAAGAAATAGAATGAAAAGTCGAATACCACCCACCCACCCACCCACCCACCCACCCACCCAAAGAACGAAACATAATTTTTTTTCATTCCAATCGCAATTAAACACAATTTTTTTATTTCATAGTAATAAGTTATTTCATTCTCACTTTCATTACTCCAATCCAAACGTAACATAAGTTACATGATTGATGATTCTAGCTTTAGCTTGTTGTGGGACTTTAATTTCTCTTTATTATGAGGTTTGTATTCTCACTATTCTCATATTATTAAGATTATTATGTGATTTATTGTTGTTGTACTCATATATTTCTCCAAAATAAAAGCGTTCAGAAAAAAATAAAATACATACATACATACATGCATGTGTGTGTGTTCTAGGAGTATTATTAATACCCCATATTTAATAAAATTGTAGCCAGATCATATTAAGTTTTCCTTTGGAGTTGAGAACATGATCAGCTGGCACCACATGGAAAGAAAGAAGGGTGTACCATGTCATATCAATTAATTTCCTAAGATATTCAATATTAATGTTATGCATTATCAAATTATAATTGTCACATATATTAATATATGAAGTTGATTATAATAAAAACATTAATTTATAATATTATATGTTATACATTTCTTTTAAAAAGTTATAAATAATATTTATTCATGTGATTGATAATAAAAAAAATTAAGAAATAAATTCGCAATATATATATATATATATATATATATATATATATATATATCTATATATATCAATTCCGTAAATATTATTCCAATGACAAATTTCAGTCTTAAAATTTGGCATTAAACAAATTATAAATGGAAGAAAAGTAGGTACAAGTACTGTGTCATCAACAAATTTTATCATACATAAACAAGAAAAAGAAAAACTAAGTTAAAAGCTGAAACTCATTTTAATTTGACTCGTCTTCAGTAGGGGTGGGCAACCGGTAAAAACCGGTCCGAACCGGACCGGTACCGAACCGAACCGGTACCGAAATTACTTAAATTTTGGTACCGATACCGGTACCGGTTGAACCGGTATACCGAACCGGCGGTACCGGTTCGGTACCGGTTTTTACCGAAAATTAATATAATTATTATTTTTATTATTTTTATTATTATTTTATTATTTTTATTATTATTTTATTATTTTTATTATTATTTTATTATTATTATTATAATTATTATTATTTTTATTAATATTATTATTATTATTATCAATATTTTATTATTATTATTATTAATAAATTATTAATAATAATAAAAAATAGAAAACCGGTATATACCGGTCCGGTTCGGTATATACCGAACCATAAAAGTGGCGGACCGAAACCGGTACCGAAAAACCGGTATATACCGGTTTTTTTATACCGAACCGGACCGGTTTACATTTATACCGAATCGGTCGGTTCGGACCGGTCCGGTTCGTCCAAAAACCGAAAAAACCGAAAATTTTGCCCACCCCTAATCTTCAGTCCCTCACTCAATATATATATACTAGCAACAGTCTCGTATCTCTGACACTATAAACGGTGGAATTTATCTCAAACTTTAGACGGCCCAGATAATTTATTAGGATAGACGGAAAATTCAAAATCATTTATATTTTATTATATATATATATGGAGAATCATCCATAACAAGTAATTAATATGGACCAAAAATTATCACATACCATCTATACCATTGAAAATAAAAATGAATTGATCGACAACCATGATTAGAAATTAAAATTCGATGTCCGCTACTATATATTAGTAGCGGACAGATAAAAAAACACATAACATCTGCTACTAATGGTAGCAAACGCTAATCAGAATAAGGATGTAAGTTTATAAACTATGGTTTATTAAGGGTTTTTAAACCATGGTATAAGGTTTATTCGGTAAGGATCAAGAGCATTCTCCTTAAATAGTATTCCGCCTTAAATAGTATTCCGCCTTAAATAGCATTCTTTTATCAAAACGACGTAGTTTTGGAGGGACGCGGTGTCATTTTTGTAAATACAATGCCACCGCGTATTTATAAAAATACCACCGCGTCCCTCCAAAACTACGTCGTTTTGATAAAAGAATGCTATTTAAGGCGGAATGCTATTTAAGGAGAATGCTCTTGATCCTTACCGAAGGTTTATTAACTCATTTTTTAACCAGCCTTATTAACATCTAGTTAATAAATCATAAACCCTAATTAATAAACCTTAAATACTGGTTAATAAACTATTAAGCGTAGTAATAAACTCTTAACCTTAGTTAATAAACCTAAACTCTAGTGGATTAGCGTCCGCTACTATTAGCTTTTTTTAATTTTGTTCGTTAATTTTTAAAATGAATGATAAAGATTGTGTAAGCCCTATAAGGATTAATAATAAATACATTTTATGGATCATTTTCTTATATATATATATATATATATATATATATATATATATAAGGCTATATGTATATACACAGCTATGTATTACACAGTAAGGCTATGACGATAAATTTTTTGGGCTATGACGACGGTAAACTGTCGCCATAGCCGACTGTGTAATACACAGCTGTGTACATTCATTTTTCCCATATATATATATATATATATATATATATAGGGCCCGGTTCCTGTAAAGGAGCCCTTACTTAGTTAAAATGCATGCGGACTTTTTTTGGTTTTTTTTAAAACAACTAAAAAAAAAGTTTAATATTTTATGGAACTGAAATTTTTTCATAATACAGTGTTTTGGATGTGATTTGGATACGTATAACAGAACAGATCTGTACAGTCTGTGCAGACTGTACATACATTTTTTGGTATATGTATCCAAATCACGCCCAAAACATTGTATTGTGGAAAAATTTCAGTTCCATAAAATATTAAAAAAAAAATAGTTGTTTTAAAAAAAAAGAAAAAAATTTGTATTTTAACAAAGTAGGGGAGCCCTCACCTGATCGGTTATATATATATATATATATATATAGAAAGGATCAAGAGCATAATTCTTAAATAGCATAATGCCTTAAGTAACATAATTTCATCAAAACGACGTCGTTTTAATGAGACGCGGTGGCATTTTTATAAATACCCAGTGGCATGGTATTTACAAAAATGTCACCGCGTCCCATTAAAACGACGTCGTTTTGATGAAATTATGCTACTTAAGGCTTTATGCTATTTAAGAATTATGCTCTTGATCCTTCCCATATATATATATATATATATATATATATATATATATATATATATATATATATATATATATATATACAAGATAGATCAGGTCCGGACTCCCGGACGGGAGAAAATCCGGACCTGAAAAAAAATTTTTTTTTTTTTTTTTTTTTTGTAGAACAACTAAAAAAAAAAAAAAAAAAATTTATGGAACTGAAATTTTTCAAAAAAACAGTGTTTTGGGTGTGTTTTTAATACCTACACCAACCAATGTATGTACAGTCTGCCCAGACTGTACAGACATGTTTCGTTATAGGCATCCAAATCACACCCAAAACACTGTATAATGTAAAAATTCCAATTCCATAAATTTTTTTTTTTTTTTTTTAGTTGTTTCAAAAAAAAAAAGCAAAAAAAAGCAAAAAAAAAAAAAAGGTCCGGATTTTAAACCTGTCCGGGAGTCCGGACAGGATCCGGCCTCTATATATATATATATATATATATATATATATATATATATATATATATATATCGTTTGGTCAAATTTAAATTAAGACAAATTGACCGATCAAAATTAAAGAAATCTTTTTATGTCGGTACTAATAAATTTACAAGTAATTACTTGAAACCTGAACTCTCCTTGATCCTAAAGGTGACAAATCGATGACCACAATAATAATATAACAAACTAATTAAGTCAATTAGGTAACCAGCTTCATTGATTTAAATGTGGGGTTCTTTCTAATGTGATTATGTTTGCGTGCTTCCTATGCTAAGATTGATGCACTTACTATACTACAACTACTACTACTACTACTACTTAATTAAGCATCTGATATTATGACCATGGCAAACATGTTTATTTAATGATTTGTTTAAATTAATATTCATTGAAAACTGACCTGCCAACAATTTAATTGCCATTCAAGAGAGTTCTAATTAATTATCTCCAAATCATGCTTTCAACAATCTGACTTGTAAAACAGATTACAAATTTTTTTCCAATAAAAAAAAAATCAGTATTATTTTTTTCAATTACGATTTTAAAGGATGTTTTAATCCGTTCTTATTTTTATATAAAAAATATAAATGAACATAATGAAATAGTTCAATCTTGCTCTAGCTTTTTCCCTAATTTAAATCAATATAAACATGTGATTAAGGTCAAGAACATTGTGTCAATTTTATAGTAAATATATTTAATCATGTACATTTGTCTTTGTTTTTCTCATTGAAGAAAGTTAGGGGCTGTTTGATTAGCATTGAATGGCTGACCTATTCGGTCATTGTTTTGAATAAAAATCGTCCGAATGGCTGAATCTGTCAGCCATTCAGACGATTTGGGCTGAATGGCTAAGTCCCATTTTTTTTGGCTAAATAAGTTGAATGAATATTTTTTTTTACAATATTAACTATTATGTTAAATAATATAAAATAAATTTACAACAATTTTGAATTTTTTTAGAGGGGTAAAATAATAAAAATCTATTATTCAGATATTTCAGACATATTAATTATCAAATAAATTTTTTCATTCAGATTTAAATTCATTTAATTTTTATCAAATACCCATTTAGTTCAAAGAGATTCAATACTGGACAAACAAATAAAGTCAAAAGATTATAAGAACTAATGTCTTATACTATTGGATAGAGTAATTCATTTCTATTTTTAATTTAATAATAGAATTATATGGTTGATCAATGTATACAAATTTATATTTTAGGGATATTAACAATTTAATACTCCATCCATCCGACTTTATTTATCATAAATGACTTTTTATGATCAAATTAACCATATTTAGAATTAAAAATTATTTTTAAGTTTATTAGATATAAGTACAAAATTATTATCAGTACATCAAATATACTATTTTAAAGTAACTTATTTTTTTAAAAATCTTAATATATTTATTTTAAAATTTATTAATATGATCTTAAAAAAGTCCACTACGACAAATAAGTTGGACGGAGCATTTAGTAACTAGCCATGCCTAAATCTAATAAGTACTTTCTTGGACTAACACCAATACTTTCTTGGGCTTGAAAAGTCAATGCAGCCTTGCCTTATGAGCCCAAACCTCAATTCTAGGCTCGACACTTTCTTGGACTGGGCTTGGTGGCCTGGACAGTTTAACAGCCCATAAATTTCAGTACTTGGTCATGATTGAGTTGTGTGGTTGGTAATTTGTGAATGCTTTGGATTATTTCTTGGTGAATGAATTGTATTTCCTATGTGGTAAATGCAAGAAATGTAATGTAAAAAATGTCATACAAGTGATTTCATGTGAATTAAGAAATCAGTTTTAACAAATTAAAAAGAGAGCATACAAAATAAATTTCCAATGATATATATACTTAAGATTATTTAACAAAAACATATATACTAGTAATTAAAGTGGATCTCATATAAATATGGTCTTTGTACACTAATGCTATGTTGGATTCCCATTCCTTGACATGTATGGAATGGAATGACTTATGGAATGGAATGGTCATTCTCATTTTTATATTTGATTTGTCCATTCATTCCTTCAGGAATAAAATTACTTTTCTGTTTTAGGTGTTTAGTTTATATGAATTATATTATGAATGGAATGTGAAATGATTTTTTTCGTTTTTTATATACTACAAACTTGTAAAATGAATGAAAAATAAACTTGCGAGGTCATTAAGTTTAAATTTGAAATTCTTTTATTCTCTTTTTTTTACTTTTATTTTTTTAATTTGTGTGAAAATTATACTTTATTCATTTTTTTTAATTTTTTAAAAACGGAGAGAGTATTATGTAAATAAGTATAAATATATAATAGAAACATATTACTGTAAAACTAAATGACTTAAACGTTAATACAGTATGTAATTATATATAAATATTGTATTAACATTTAAGTCATTTATAAATATATATAATAGAAACATATTATTGCAATACAAAAATATGTTTATAAACATATTATTGTATTAGCGTTTAAGTCATTTAATACTGTATATATTTTTAAAAACGTTAATACTAGATACAATATTTATAAAAATTACAAAAAATGTTAATATAGTATGTAATATTTTTTACAAAATTAATATTAAACATTAATATTTATAGTATGTATTTAGTAAAAATTAATTATATGAATACTAATATTCATATTCTATTTTTACAAGAAAAAATACATAATGTTAACATGTTTTTTTTTAATTTTTGCAAATACAAACATGTTTTTTACTAATAAAATTAAAATTAGTATGTATTTTTTTTTATAAAAATAGAATATGAATATTTTTATAAACATATTTTTTTGACTCTAATATTAGTCAAAAAAATATTAGTATGAAAACAATACAAAAAAAGTAGTTCAAAATAAACATAAACATAACGTTTTTGTAAGGAAAATGAAGTAGCATAAAAAATAGGAAAAGAAAAGAAATGATGATAATGAAAAGAGGAGGGGCAGGAGGTGAAAGTAGTATGCACACAAGCCAATCATGTTTGATGATAAAACATATATTTTGTAACAATCTTATTCATTTATTAATAAAAAATATTAATTTATTAAAGCCTTTTAATTATCTACATGATGTTGCTTTATAATATGTGATAAACTCATAGTTTTAAGCAATACTTTTAGAATAATGATTAATAAGATCTAAATTCTTAGAAAGCTTAAAACTAAAATAGTTCCCAATCGTTGGATTACTAAATTGGGGATTAGTGAATCCGAATAGACTGGTACATACGTTGCTTGCTCATTAGATGAGGATGATTGATCTCATGATCATTTGTGTGGAGACACTAAAGCAAGTATGTAGGTCCTTATTAGAGAATAAGTTCACTGAACGTGGCTCGCTAAGGAATACCTAATGGAGTTTTATTTGCCTGTCAATAGAAATTTCTGTAGTGATAGTAGTACAAGTGATCCTTGGACTTGAGATCATCATAGTATCTTGTGTATGATGAGTTATACTTTGACTTATTCCTTAAGACTCTTAGGGTATATCAAAGGGTATGCTTGGGTATAATAAATTATACATGAAGATAATGTATGATCAATAAAAAATCTACCACTTCTAGTAAAAGAAGAGAAATGTCTTATGTGATTCGATAAATGACAACCCAGTAGTCATTGGCCAAGGCAGAATAAAATTAGAAAGGAGTTTCTAATTTGGATTATTTGGAGTTGTGCATTTAAGAGTCGAAATGCATATAATTAAATAAAATAAGACTTGACAGTAATTTCATGTCTTATATTTAATTGTGACATTGTATGGTGGAAAGATTGAATTGTACGGTAACTATTTACTCAAAGGTTTTTTTATGATTAATGTTGAAATCTATATTATCTGGAAAGTCATTGATCGTTAGGGAGGCTTTTCCCTATTGTAGAATAAATATTATTTATTTAAATAAATTAATAGTTTAATTTATGTATTTAGATAAGATTAGAATTGTTCTAATTAATTTATTCACAACCGATTTAATATGGAGAACCTAAAGGGTCACACTATAAAAGGAAGAATAATTATTTAAGAAGTTAATGACATAATCGCAATAATAAGTTAAGTATATTTAATTTAATATATGGTGATAGAATAAATTAAATAGCTTAATATTTATTATTTAATATTTTAGAAATATTAAATATAAATTAATAAGAGGAGTCTTATTATTATTATTACTATTATTATTATTTAATTCCTAAAGGAGTTTGGGAATTAATTAATAAAAGTACTCTCATATATTCCTAATAAGATTAGGAGGTTAAATTAATTAAAAGAGTTTAATTAATTATCCCTAATAAGATTAGGGAGCTTAATTAATTAAAAAAATTTAATTAATTAAATAATATCTTATTTTCTAATTAGATTAGATGTAAGACCCCAACTTTTATGAATAAAGATGAATTTTTTATAAATATCATTTTTAAATATTAAAGTATGAATTTTATATAATGTTATAGTTGTGGGTAGTATTTATAAATTCTGCAAAGTATGCAAGTTGTTATATTATATTCGATTGGTCGGGGAATATTCGTTTTAGCAAGGAATATTCGTACAACGGCGCAATCATTGGTGGACCCCATAACAGAATTATTGTCGAATTGAGAAAATGAAAAAAAATATTTTTATAAAAATAACGGCATAAGTTTTACCGTTGATACTGTTGAACTACTCGGTAATAAAAGTACAGTAATACGTGTGGTTGCACCACTACAAAACAGTAAATAGACAACGCAGAAAAAACGTTGTGGTTTCAGTCAGAAAAACGTCGTGGTTAAGGGTGTTGTCTATTTGACACCCTTACACAACGTTTTTAAAACATTGTAGTTAAGCACCATACACAACGTTTTTTAGGAAAAAAACGTTGTAGATTTATTTTTTAAAAATTAGCAGATGCTTAAAAACGTTGTAGAAGGTATGATTCCACAACGTTTTTTGGATAAAAACGTTGTTGTTTAGTATATCAGACAACGTTTAGACACATTTACACAACGTTTTAAAAATGTTGTAGATTAAAAAATAAATAAATAAATTATAATTCACCTACATTACCAATGCACCTGCAATATACTAATGCCATGATATATAGCTAAAAGGTCTAAATTCTCATTTAAATTTAAAGCCAAAATGTATCAACCATTCAAAATACATCCCAATAATACTATTCATTTACAGTTTCAAATTACTACATCCACAAAATATATATCAAACTATCCATATATCCAACACGTATCTATTCAACCATCACCGCAATGTATGCCAACTCTAAATGTCGATATACAGACAGAAAACTAATATCGATATACATACCGAATTAGGAAAATTACATGCAACTTGGTGCGGAAAGTTGTAGGAGAAATTTTAGACTCTTCAACATCTCTCTCAAGCTTTGTAACTGTGTCATTCTGAAACATAGAACCATTTGGGATTGCATATATACATCGGCAGTGTTGTTCATGCTTGAGCTTGCTGTAATATGGAAAAATATCATGACAGCCAACACTCTGGTATCTGCAGGGTAAGTAAATAAATAAAAATCTTAAGCACAATGGGATATCATCACAAACTGCCAGAGAAGATGAATTCAACTGAGAGAAGGAAGTCACAGTTTTGGCGAAATGGAAGTCATTTATGAAGTTCATTGTATGGTTAATGAGGAAAAGGAAATAGAGAAAAAACCTTCAACATCCTTAAAAGAAATATATGGGAAGTCAAAATTAGTTGCAGATCCGTGATGAAAGTTTTGCAAAGCAATATCTACTTTATTCCTCCAAGTGGTAAGCCATAGAGACCTGGACAAGGGTAAATGATAAATTAATTTTTTTTTAATAGTAATTAAAGACAGCAAATATTACAACTGCGTAGAGTTTTTTCTTTTTGATATATATAAATATATACACACACACATACCTATTTTCATCAGTGAATTGAGTCGGGTCACATGCAACACTAAGAATGTGTTTGTACTTCTCAAATGAATCTCCAAGGAAATTTGGAATTTATGGAGACTGAACTTGTATCCCTCTTCGTGCTGTTTCTTGGGTAAGAACAAGCATTACAGGTTGTTGTAGCAGATCCTATGCCAATTATAACATACAAACCATATCATTGCCACAATCTGCTTATATAGAGCAATAAAAAATAGGTGAAAGGAAAAACCGGAAACAAAACAAAAATATAACACTATAAGACATCCCCATTATACTAACGATAAAATATTACCTTAAGCCTCTGATCAGGGTTGAACTGATCCACTTTACCCGGGTTTTTATCCTTAAGATCCAAGTAGTAATAATCATAACTCACAAATACAGCACTGCAGCATTTCATGAAGCGAAACAAATGGCATAAAGATGAGAATTCAAAAACAAATGTGGAACTCCCAAAATGCTAATAACAAAAGTTGGACAACAGACTAGATAACATCAAACCTGCCTATGGCCCCAATGAGACACATACAGAAGAGAATGCAAAAAAAGAGCGAGAATAACTTTGTCAAGTTTCTTTTCAAGTGTACTTCTTTTAGAAGGAACATTCATTGAATTCATCATAACCTGCATGCAATAATAGTAACCACAAAGTTTCTAATGTTAAAGAAATAAACTGAATATAAAAGAGAGCAACTAGCATAGAACAGAGTTATAAACAGAAAAGCAAACAGCTTAACTTACAACATTAGACATATTATTTTTAGAATCTAATACTAGTAAAAATCAGGATCCATTCCCAACACCAGTGCATGTCACTAGAGTCTGACCTATTTATGGTTTTGTACTGGTGAGGGTGATCCATTGCAAGAACACAACAGGATGATTTCTTTTTGCTACCATTTATTCTCCAAACTGCAACATATCTTTCAGTTACAGCAGAAGAGATGATGTACTTTCCATCTTCAGAGAAGATCAAACAGCGAACAGGCCCCTATTAATTAAGAACAGAGCAAAAGAAAAAAGGGAAAAGATTGCTTGTATTAATGAATACGATATAAAGTGAGAGAAGAAACGAGTATTACACTCAAATAAATACAAAGGCTGCACAATAACTTACAGGATGGCCTGAAAATCTTTGACTCTTATTGTGGTCTGCACAATTAAATACCTTTAGCTGAGCTGCTACAGTAGCTAATAGTTTCCCATCTGTGAAAAGATAACCACCCAAGTAGCAGTATTTAGTTATTCAATTGGATGCCAAATAATTGAAGAGATACGTAAATTGTAAAATATCTCACTAAAGGGCTAAATGAATTATAATGGCTAATAGCAACACTTGATATGCATTTTACAATTAGAAAAGCACAAAGAACCCACAGGTTTGGTGGAATAATTATTGCTGACTGTGCACTAACTACTCAAGCTTTTACTTGACATAGGAAACTCATTACTCCAGAGTCATGACATTCTACTACTACATGAGTTGAAAACTAAAGAAGGCCAATGCAATAGATTTTCAGATGACTACCCATTTTAAAATCAATTGGTAGAAATTGTATCCCAACAAATAAGAAAGGAACTCACTCACAATATGCAACCACATCACAACATACCTGTGAGGAACAAGCCATTCAACAATGTTGTCAACGACAATTTTAGAAATGTGTACATATATGAATAAGTTATATATCTATCACTGACTTTCAAATTCTGTCAACCATAACAGCTGAATCTAAAAAATAAGATTAAAATTTAAAATTCTAAAATTAATTTTAAAGGCTAACTACAGTCCATTAAACCACGTTAAAGCAACTAGCACAATTTCAAACCCTAGATAGAGTATCAGAACAAACACAAATACACATATATAGAGATATAGAGACAGAAATTGATACCGGCAAGAGAGAGAAGGTCATAGAAGGTTGTGATTCGCCAGCCAATCATACAGAACGGGGACGAGATACTTCTACTGCATGTACTTCTCGTCTACCACAACCTTTTTATCACCAGAGCCACCGCCTCTCATCTTCACTGCTACTCCTTCTGTGCCGCTTTCTCTATCCTCCTTGGTTTTCAAACCCTTCGACCTCCCTCTCTTATTCGGCTGCGAAGCTGGAGATGTTGAATCCATGGAGATTTTCGAGTTGAACCCTGTCTTCACAGCTAAAATTCGAGCTGAACACACCCCTAGACTTGCTCGTGGAAGCCGACGGCACCAGATTCTACTCCAATACCATCTACAAGCCGCGGGAGACTTCAGATCTGGCCTCTCAGAGACTGAGAGCGGCTAGGGCAAAATGGGAGAAAACATACCAACAGAGTAGTGTTATAAAATTATTTCAAGTTTTTACTTCAGCGTAATTTTAGAGCTCCGTGTTTTTCTTTACACACAACGTTTTTTTTAAAAAAAACGTTATCTAATTAAAATCAAAAAAAATGTCCTTTTAAATGGATAACGTTTTTGCATATATATCTACAACGTTTTTTAAAAAAACGTTGTAGAAAAAAATACCACAACGTTTTTTATAAAAAACGTTGTCTATTAAGTGTTGTCTATTAGGTACTTTATACTGGTGTTGCATAGTAGCACACGATATTGATTATTGATGTTTACGTGAGAAGTCATTCAGTTTTGTTCAATTATTGCTATAGTAATTAATGCATAGTATCTCACGTTATTTGATTCAATTATTGTCGATATTTTATATATTGTTAAAATCAATAATTGAGACGACAAGGTTATTAATATTATTATTTGCAATATTAACGATGTCTAGAAGTTATGTCAAGGAGAGGTTTGGTCACCTAATTGCGCGCCAATAGGGAAAAATTCTTATTGAAAAGCCCCCTCTTTCCTGGGAACGACCTGGTCGATTAATATTGTGAATTATAATAATGATGATAAAGGTTGTTAAAAATATTGAAATGATTTTTATGAGGTAGTTGTTGTAAATTTGGTGTATTATTTAGACCCCCGTTTACCTATTTTTCAACATAATTGGTAGAAAGTTATTTTAATATAATGTGACCCCTGTGATTATGACATGTTGGGGGGAGGGGAACATGTGGGGCCTACGGTGTTGAAAATTGAATTGTTGGGAGGGTTTTTTTCAAAAGTTATCAACTTGGGTGGGGGTGGGAAATTTGGTTTATACGGGAGGGAATATAATTATTATCATTATATATATATATAGTTTATATATATAATATATATAATATATTTTATTTAAAAAATTTTGCTTTAAATATGGACCGTCCGATTAAAAGTAAATCAATCTGGACCGTTCATGAATTAGTTACTATGCAGTCCATTCTTCTATAAATAGAAGCTCATTCCTTCATTATTTTCTTACGAATTCACTGAAACTCTAGAGAGAGAAAATTATAGAGAGAAAGAAGAAGAGAGGTTTGCTAACTTTCTTTTCCTATATCTAGTTTCTGTTACGGTAAGGGGTGTTATTTCTTTTGTATTCAAGAAGAGAACTTCTGTTATTCCATTTCTTTATTGTTCTGTTGGAATAACCTGTATACGCGGGCTACCCTATACTTGGTGACATTCTTTTATTATTCTGTCTTTAATATTCTATTGGAACATCTTGTCTGTGTGTTTTACACCGGACCTGGTTCCGTCTTTATTATTATTCTGTTGGACTATTCTGTCTGTGTTTTACACCGGACCTGGTTCCGTCTTTATTATTATTCTGTTGGAATATCTTATCTGTGTGTTTTACAACGGACCTGGTTTCGTTACTTATTATTCTGTTGGAATAACCTGTCTATACGAAGTACCACATACATGGTTATTTCTATTGTTATTCCATTACTTATTATTATTTTGTTGGAACATCCTGTCGGTGTGAATTTCACCTGACCTGGTTCCGTTATTATTATTCTGTTGGAATAACCTGTCTATGCGAAGTACCGCATGCATGGTGATTTATTTTGTTATTCCATTCGTTATCATACTCAGTTAGTTAAAATTTTGACTTCTATACTCCATGAAATTAGTGGAATATCCTTGATATTTGTGCTTCATCCAGTATTTTTTCATGAAAATATTCTTCTAAGCATTCTTGAATTTTACTTTACAAATAAGTATCATGTTGACAATTTGGACGTTATTAATTCCTGAATAACTTAATTCTTGAACTTATTTTATTGAATTCTTATATCATTGTCATCATCCCCATGTTTATATTTTTAAAGTCATCTATGGCCTGTAGAGCATGGATGGACTTGATATGATTATGACCAGGGATTATTCGGTGTAATCATGACCGTAATGTTACAAATGATGTGGTAAAAGTCCTCATTAGCCCGTAGTGCATTGATGGACAGTTAATGGCATGATCATGACCATTGATGAATACACAAATATCCTTGGCCCGTATTGCTTGGAATTTGTGGTCGTGACCCTAATGAATATCATTGACCGTAGTACAGGGATGATGTGAATTATTTATTAAGCTGAGTCCCATCGATAAAAGTGATTAAAAACCTTTTAAAACATAAAAGATAGTAGATTTTATTCTCTACTTGACTCTTTTAATGTATTGCTTGTTCCGCTGCAGTTAAACTTGATGTCTATTATATTTTATCAGTTTAACATTTTTGGAGACTAATGATAATTTATTCTGCATTATCTTGGTCATAATATTTCTTGCTGGGCTAGTTGAGCTCACCCTTTCTTTCACTGTTCTCTTCAAGAAATGAGAACGAGCCGGAACTAGTCGGGGGACGGAGTGATGGTCCGAGATGGTGTCTTAGTAGTCCTCACTATTCTATAAATAGTGTGATAATAAATGTAATGAGGACTTTTTCTGAAAGTGGATATTGTCTAGAAGATAATATTTGTATTAAAACTCACATCATGTATTTTGTCGTACTTTACACGACTGTTGTATAATTAAGTTGTATTCGAATTTTGTACCATGTATTTGGCGACTCAAGATGGGTGATGTATACCTATTTTGGGGGCGTCACATTAGAAGGGTTAACTGATATCTTTATAAGAGGAGTCTTATATCAGATATCAAAATACACGATTCCAATTATTGGAGAGTACGTTCTTTTTCTATGAGAGATAGAAAAACTAGGATTTTGCCAAACACCTATCTTTTTGAATCTTTCTTCTTTCTTCTTCCTTGATGGATCACCTCTAGAGGCCAAACATTTGGGTGGCTAACGTTGATCAAAGGAATGAACCAAACTCGGTGGATTCAAGTTGAACGCGAAAGGATTTGGAGGTGAACTTATACTTGAGGAAGCTCGAATCTTCAAGGGTATGATTCTTGTTTTTTATCTTTTCGTTTAATTAATAATTATGCATAAAGGATGATCAGGGTATATGGTTTGTAAAATTTTAAAACTCTAATTTTTCACGTTTCTGCTTATTTTGTGTAATTTGATTGTGTTCATGAATATTACAAACCTAACAGGAGGTTGGCCTAGGAATGAAATAAACCCACCTATTTAGAAAGGAATGAAAAATAACTTTTAGATTTGGAAGGGAATAACTAAAGGAATATATGGAATGATCATTCCAATTGACTAAGAGCATTCACAAAAGTTTTCATATCTCTATCCCTACTCTGCGGTGTTATTGGGTCATTATGCATGATATGGATTCAATTTTTTCACTATGTACCCAACAGATTCCTTATATTGATTCCTTAAATAATGAAATTTGAAATTTAAAAGTTAAAATGTGAAAGTTCCAACAATCAAAACATGTTTTGACCGTTGTAACTATTTTTTATTTAAAGATAATTATTGTTTAAATTTAAAAAATGCTATTATTTTAATTTAAAAATAGATATTGTTAGAAATCAAAAAGTGCAACGATCATTTCAATTTAGCATTCTTCTCCTACTTCTAACATCACAAATGTTTCAATTTTTTCGAAGAAGGCATCAACATCTCTTACTTGACTCTGCTGAACAAGCGGTTCTGCATGAAAATTGTTTAACCATGGAAGGAGAAATTTCAAAGAGAAAAGGCAAAGTGAAGACACGTTGAGGTTCTATTCTTGGTCATGTTTACATCAATTATAATCGTAAGACGGGCCATGAAAACTTGGCACGAGATTACTTCTCTCCAACCCCAAAATTTCCTTACAGGCTATTTCGAAGACGATTTCACATGAGTCGTAATTTATTCCTCCGCATTCATGATGCTATTTTGGCTTATGATGAATATGTTGTGCAACATCGAAATGTTTCACGCACAGAGGGCTTATCTTCATTACAAAAAGTTACTGCAACACTCAGAATGTTGTGTTATGGAGTTTATGGTGATATAGTGGATGAACATCTTTGACTTGCAGAAAGCATATCAAATGAGGCAATGAAAAAATTTGTTAAAGAAGTGATTAACATTTTCGGTGATCAATACTTGAGGTCACCTACTGCCATGTAAGTAGGTTATTTTTACTACATGAGGAGCCTGGATTCCCAGGAATGCTTGGCAGCATTGATTATATGCATTGGACATGAAAAAATTGTCCAAGTGGATGGAAGGGTCACTACTCGGGCCAATGTGATGATGTAACAATAATATTAGAGGCAGTGGCCTCACGTAATCTTTGGATATGACATACTTTCTTTGGCCTTCCAGGTTCACTCAATGCCATCAATGTTCTTGAACATTCTCCTGTCTTTGCAGATGTTATTAATGGTCATGCTCCGTCAGTGAACTTTGTCATCAAAAATCATCAATACGATACGTGATATTATTTGGCGGATGGTATCTATGCAAAATGGTCTACTATTGCAAAAACAATTCAAATGCTACAAACTCAAGCAAAAAATTATACAAGTGCTCAAGATTCTGCACAGAAAGATGTGGAACATGCCTTTGGAGTTTTCCAATCACGTTATTTCCATATAATTCAGCAACCTTGCAGGTATTTTAGGTTAGCAACATTGAAGAATATCATGAAGGCATGTATTATAATGCATAACATGATTGTACAAGATAAGCGTGACCTATACAAGTCATTCGAGATAGGTAACTATTATTTGTTTGAAGAAATTTCTGCTCCAATAGTCGATTACGGGTATGAACACTTTGATTATAACCAATTCATTGCGGGGCATGAAAAGTTACAGGATAAAATTATGCATCGTCGTCATCAGGAAGACGGAGAGGTGCAGAAATGTTTAGTAATTGTGTTTCTACTTATGTAATAAATGTTTAAGTTCTATTGTTCTGTTTGAATTTTTGAATGTAGTGTCAAGTATTTGTATTTTTTTTAAATATAATGTCAATCATTTATATAATATCATAATAGGATTTCTTAAAGCAATTGTAGGTTAAAATAAGTCCAAAGCAATTACAAATTAAAATAAGTCCAAAGAAACTTCAATTACCATAAGTCCAAACAAACTTCAAAAAATACAAGTCGAGAGATATTGAAATTTGAGAAAATCTAAACAAAATACAATTGCTACAAGTCCATAGAAAGTTAGATAGGACAACTATATCGTCTACTTGTTAAACGTTCTTTCAAAGATCTTTGCTTGTTTCATTTCAATGTACTTTCGCTGCATCTCATTCAAGCTAGACATGTCAATAGTCATAACCTTCTCCTCTTTATGCTCCCTATCAAGTTCAAGTTTCTCTCTCTTCGACTGTATATATTCATCTATTTTTTTGCTATCCTGGAAGATGACATCCATCTTCTGATCATGAAACTTTTGCATTAAATCTTGTGACTTTTCGAAATGAATGTTGGTTTGAGACTTCCTCACTATCTTCCACCTTAATATTAAAGTGATTATTATAATAAAAGGAAATTTTACCTTATGTGGCGCCCCTAAAATCGGTATACATCACCCATCTTGAGTTGCCAAATACATGGTACAAAATTCAAATACAAACTAATAATACAGCAGTCGTGTAAAATACGACAAAACATATGATGTGAGTTTAAATACAAATATTATCTTCTAGACAATATCCACTCTCAGAATAAGTCCTCATTACATTTATTGTCACACTATTTAACAGAATAGTGAGGACTACTAGCTAATACTATCATCCGAACCATCACTCCATTCCCCGACTCGTCCCAGCTACGTTCTCATTTCCTGAAGAGAACAGTGAAAGAAAGGGTGAGCTTAACTAGCCTAATAAGAAATATTATAACTAAGATAATGCAGAATAAATTATCGTTAGTCTTCAACAATGTTAAACTGATAAAATACAATAAACATCAAGTTTAACTACAGTGGAACAAGCAATCCATTAAAAGAGTCAAGTAGAGAATAAATTCTACTATCTTTTATGATTTAAAAAGGTTTTCATCACTTTTATCGCTGAGACTCAGCTTAATAATAATTCACATCATCACTGCACTACGTCCAAGGATATTCATTAGGGTCACGACCACAAATTATCCATGCACTACGGGCCAAGGATATTCGTGTATTCATTAATGGTCATGATCATGCCAATAACTGTCCATCAATGCACTACGGGCCAATGAGGACTTTTACCACATTATTTGTAATATTACGGTCATGATTACACCGAATAATCCCTGGATATAATCATACCAAGTCCATCTATGCACTACAGGCCACATATGACTTTCAAAAAATATAAACATGAGGATGATGACAATGATATAAGAATTCAATAAAACAAGTTCAAGAATTAATTTATTCAGGAACTAACATCGTCCAAATTGTCAACATGATACTGCTGTGTAGAGTAAAATTCAAGAATGCTCAGAAGAATATTTCCATGAAAAGATACTGAATGAAGCGCAAATATCAAGGATATTCTACTAATTTCATGGAGTATAGAAGTCAAAACTTTAACCAACAGAGTATAATAAAGAATGTAATAACAAAAGAAATCACCATGCATGCGGTACTTCGCATAGACAGGTTAATCCAACAGAATAATAAGTAACAGAACCAGGTCAGGCAAAACTCGCACCGACAGGATGTTCCAACAGAATAATAAATACGAAACCAGGTCCGGTGTAAAACACACAGACATGATATTCCAACAGAATAATAAAGACGGAATCAGGTCCGGTGTAAAACACACAGACAGGATATTAATCCAACAGAATAATAAAGACGAAACCAGGTCCGGTGTAAAACACATAGACATGATATTCCAACAGAATAATAAAGACGGAACCAGGTCTGGTGTAAAACACACAGACAGGATATTCCAACAGAATAATAAAGACATAATAATAAAAGAATGTCACCAAGTATAGGGTAGCCCGTGTATACAGGTTAGTCCAACAGAATAATAAGAAATGGAATAACAGAAATTCTCTTCATGAATACAAAAGAATAATATCCCTTACCGTAAAAGAAACTGAATATAAGAGTAGTTAAGTAGCAGAATACTATTCTTCTTTCTCTCTTACAGTTTATCTCTCTAGAGTTTCAGTGAATTCGTAAGAAAATAATGAAGGAATGAGTTTCTATTTATAGAAGAATGGATTGCATAGTAACTAATTCATGAACGATCCAGATTGATTTACTTTAATCTGACGGTCCATATTTAAAGAAATTTTTTTTAAATAAAATATAATATATTCTATTTATAATTTTACTA
Source organism: Panax japonicus (assembly GCA_020205505.1). Lineage (NCBI taxonomy): Eukaryota > Viridiplantae > Streptophyta > Magnoliopsida > Apiales > Araliaceae > Panax > Panax japonicus. The sequence goes on from JAINUV010000854.1 coordinate 132,272, forward strand.
TGCAAAATACTATGCAATACTATGCATAATAAAATATAATATAATCTAATTATTATCAAATAAAACGAATAACTTTATAAAAGTATTCTGTTTTATATAAAAAGATGTTTCTATTTTATTACGTTAATAATAATAATAAAACAAAACTGAGTGACTTATCACATAAGCATCAATAATCAATATCGTGTGCTACTATGCAACCACATGTATTACTGTACTTTTACTACCGAGTAGTTCAACAGTATTAACGGTAAAACTTCTGCCGTTATTTTTATAAAAATATTTTTGTTATTTTCTTAATCCGATAATAATTCTGTTGTGGGGTCCACCAATGATTGTACCGTCGTACGTATATTCCCTGACAAAAAGAATATTTTTCGACCAATCGAATATAATATGACAACTTGCCTACTTTGCAAAATTTGTAAATATTACCCCCAACTATAACATTATATTAAATTCATTCCATAATACTCAAAAATGATAATTATAGAAAATTCATCTTTATTCAAAAAGTTGGGGTCTTACAACCTCCTCTTCTTAAGAAATTTCGCCCTCGAAATTAGGGTACGTACCTGGTATATCGAAGAGGTAAGGATACCTTGACTTCATTTCAGATTCTAACTCCTAGGTCATTTCCTCAACATCATGGTTTCTCCACAAAACTTTGACTTGAGGTATAACCTTGGAGCGCAGAATATGTTCCTTCTTATCCAAGATTTGAACAGGAACCTCTTCATACGTTAAATCTTCCGCTATTTTGTCCGGTTCCAAGTCAATAATGTGTTTCGGGTCTTCCACATATTTATGTAACATGGATATGTGAAAAACGTTATGAACACAAGACATACTTGGTGGTAAAGCGAGTCTATAGGCCACAGTTCCTACCCGATCGAGGATTAAAAATGAGCCAATGAATCGAGGATTGAGCTTTCCTCTCTTTCCAAATCTCATAACTCCTTTTCATGGGGCAACACGTAATAACAAATGATCTCCTATATCGAATTTCACGTCTTTTTGATGAAGATCAACATAACTCTTTTGTCGATCTTGTGAGGTTTTTATATGTTATCGGATCGTTTGAATCTTTTCCGTAGTCATACGTACCAACTCCGGTCCCAACAACGTTGCTTCACCCACCTCATCCCAGCATACTGGAGAACGACACTTTCTTCCATACAACGCCTCGAATGGAGCCATGCCAATACTTGATTGATAACTATTGTTGTAGGAAAACTCCACCAATGGTAAGAACTTATCCCAACTTCCCTTGAAGTCAAGGACACATAGTCTTAATAAATCTTTCAGAGTTTGGATAGTCCTCTCTGATTGTCCGTCTGTCTGAGGATGATATGCCGAACTAAATCGTAAATTCGTGCCCATAGCTTTTTACAAACTAACCAAAAATTATGAAGTGAATCTTGGGTCTCGATCAGAAACTATGGATACTGGCATACCATGCAGCCTTACAATCTCGTTTATATACATACGAGCAAGACGTTCAAGCATATAAGTTTCTCGTATTGGTAAGAAATGAGCAGACTTGGTCAATCTATCAATAATGACCCAAATTGCATCTATGCCTTGAGAAACCTTGGGAAGACCAGTAACGAAATCCATGGTAATGTGCTCCCACTTTCATTCTAGAATTTTAAGTGGTTGCAATGGACCTTTTGGTACTTGATGCTCCGCCTTGACTCGTTGACAAGTTAGACACCTTGAGATAAACAATGCTATCTCTCTCTTCATATTGCTCCACCAAAATGTATGATGAAGATCACGATACATTTTGGTACTTCCAGGATGGATTGCAAACGGTGTGTTGTGCGCCTCCATCATGATTTTATACTTTAACTCAGGATCGTTAGGAACACAAAGTCTGGAGTTGACTCGAAGTATTTCTTCATCATCGATTCTTGCTTCCGGTATAGCACCTTCTTGCACTTTCTTCCTCATACGCATCAGCTCCAGGTCAGTAGTTTGAGCAGCTTTAACTTTATCAATTAAAGTCGGTTCTACTCGTATATTCGCCATCATCACGTGGGTCCCTGGAGTCTTTATCTCTATCTCCATCCTTTGCAAGTCATACAAAATGGGCCTTTGCTTTGACAATATTGCACTCGTGCAAGCATATAGTCTTCTACTCAATGCGTCAGCTACCACGTTCGCTTTTCCAGGATGGTATTGGATGGTATGATCATAATCTTTCAATAGTTCAAGCCAACGTCATTTTCGCATGTTGAGTTCCTTTTGAGTGAAGAAATATTTGAGGCTTTTATGATCCGTAAAGATCTCCACTTTCTCCCCATACAAGTAATGCCTCCAAATCTTTAGTGCGAAGACAACAGCTACCAACTCTAGATCATGAGTAGGATAATTCCTCTCATATTCTTTGAGTTGTCGTGAGGCATAGGCTATGACTTTCCCATGTTGCATGAGAACACATCCTAACCCTTTGCCCGAAGCACCACTGTAGATGACAAATCCCTCCGAACTAGATGGTATTGTCAGAACAGGTGCTGAAATGAGTCTCCTCTTGAGTTCTTGAAAAATCTTCTGACATTCCTCACTCCAACCGAACTTTGTATCTTTCCGAGTCGGCTGAGTTAGTGGAGTAGCGATTCAAGAAAATCCTTTCACGAATCTCAGATAATAACCAGCTAAACCGAGAAAGCTACGTACTTCGGTCACCGATTTAGGTTGCTCCCAGCTTTGAATAGCTTCAATCTTTGCTGGGTCAACAGATATTCCATGACTTGATGCCACGTGCCCAAGGAATGTTACTTCCTCAAGCTAGAACTCGCATTTCTTCAACTTGGCATAAAGCTTATATTCACGAAGCTTTTGGAGTATCAACTTCAAGTGTTGCTCATGATCTTCACGGGTTTTGGAATATATGAGGATGTCATCAATAAAGACGACCATAAAGTGATCCAAATATTTCTTGAATACTTGGTTCATCATATCCATGAAGGCAGCAGGAGCATTAGTCAATCCAAAAGACATGACTAGGAATTCATAATGCCCGTATCTAGTTCTGAAAGCCGTCTTTGGAATGTCATCGGTTCTAATCTTCAACTGGTGATATCCGGAACGAAGATCAATCTTTGAAAAGAATTCGGCTCCATGCAACTGGTCAAACAGGTCATCAATACGTGGCAATGAGTACCTATTTTTGATGGTGACATGATTCAACTCCCGATAATCAATACAAAGTCACATACTCTCATCTTTCTTCTTCACGAATAAAACAGGAGCACCCCAAAGAGAAGTACTAGGACGAATAAAGCCAATGTCTAACAATTCCTGCAGTTGGGTCTTTAACTCCTGAAGTTCAATAGGAGCCATTCGATATGGGACTTTGGAAATGGGCTTTGTACTAGGTTCAAGGTCGATACAAAATTCTATTTCACGCTCTGGGGGTAGGCCAGGAAGTTCTTCAGGGAATACGTCAGGAAATTCATTAACAATAGAAATATCATTCAAAACTGACGTATTTTTGTTTAGATCTGTGACATGAGCTAAGAAAGCCTGACATCCGTTTTTCAATATATGAATAGCTTTATGGCTTGAGATGACAATGATTGATTTTAATGGTTTGGTTGTTTGAATTCGCATAATAGGTTGGTTAGGAATATGAAAGCTAACAACCTTAAGAAAATAATCAATTTTTGCATAATGAGTAGTTAACCAATTAATCCCTAGAATCACATCAAATGCAAGTATTTTCAAAGAAATAAGGTCAACGGGTAATGTGCGGTTACCAATTTGAATCAAATAAGACTTATAAACCGTGGATGTAATGAAGGTTTCTCCCAACGGAGTTTCAACAGATAAGTCAAAGTCCAATTTCTCCGAAGTCAAATTTAAACGTTGAGCGCAAGTAGGAGAAATGAAAGAGTGGGTAGAACCAGTATCAAATAAAGTATAAACTTCGTTAAAGTTTATGATTAGCTTACCCGTGATGATCTCGTTAGGGGTTTCTTGCTTTCTGGGAGGTCATAACAAACGCTCTCCCTTGCACTACCGGCTTTGACTTTTCTGGGACGGCCTTTGGTGCCTCCATCTCAGCTGAATTTGTCTTCGGTGCACGACAAAATCGGGCCAGGTGACCTTCTCTTCCACAGTTGTAACATGCCTTGGATGGCATCGCACAGTTGGGACCGATGTGTCCCTCTCCTCCACACTTGAAGCATATAATAGGTGGTCGTTTTCCTTCCTTAACGACAGGTGCTGATGCTGACATCTTTCCATCATTGTTGAATCTCCTCTTCTTGAAATGTCCGTTCTTATTGTTTTGGCCATGATTACCACTGAAGTGGTTACCATTTCTGGCATGTTGATTCCCTCCACGCTTATTGTCACCTTATCACTGGTATTATCATTTTGCCTGCTGCTCTCTTTTGGTTTGGATGACTCATTATCATGCTCCAATAACTGAGCCCTATTAAAAACATCTGAATACAAACATAGTTTATGAGAGATAAGATATTGACGTATCTCAGGTTTCAAACCTCTTAAAAACATTAGCGTCATTCTCTTCTCATTATCAACCAAATGGGACGCAAAACGGGACAACTCGGCAAACTTGGCTTCGTACTGCGATACGGTCATGTTGTTTTGTTCCAGCTTGATGAACTCTACCTCTTTCATGTGACGAATACTTTCGGGAAAGTACTTGTCGTTGAACGGTTCTTGGAACTTCTCCCAAGACATCTTCAGTGCGGCAGGTTGAGTACGCTATACAGATTTCCACCAGTAATCTGCCTCTGTCCGCAATATGAAGGTGGCAAAGGGAACCTTTTGCTCCTCGGAGCATCCCAAGACATCAAATATCTTGTTGATCTGCTTAATCCACATCTCCACTTTAAGTGGTTTTGGCTCTCCAAAGAACTCCGGTGGTCCCAGTTCCTTAAACTGCTTACCATCCGAGAGTTGTCAGTGTTTCCCCTTGCATTTTGGACAGGAGCCGCTCTTGCTTGATGTTGCATGAATTGCATAAAGCCTCTGAACATTCCATCATTCATCATCTGGTCTGTGTTGTTGTTTGTCTGAGGATTGTCACCTTCCTGATGCACATTATCCTGATTATTGATCTGTAGAGACTCAGCGGTCTCCTGTGCTCCATTGATAATCTCAACATTCTCGGATGTTATTTTCAAATACTGCCACAAAACAAGATTTAAATAACATATCACATATTAACCTTATACTCTGACCGACCAATTAAATACCAAATAAACTTAGGTAGGTCATACTAGCGAAAGAATTCCCTGTCTCTCCCCTCTTAGTTCTTGTCTCACATTTTAGCCAGGGATCATATCCCTAAGCTTTAATACCAACTGTGACGCCCCCAAAATAGGTATACATCACCCATCTTGAGTTGCCAAATACATGGTACAAAATTCAAATACAAACTAATAATACAGCAGTCGTGTAAAATACGACAAAACATATGCTGTGAGTTTAAATACAAATATTATCTTCTAGACAATATCCACTCTCAGAATAAGTCCTCATTACATTTATTGTCACACTATTTAACAGAATAGTGAGGACTACTAGCTAATACTATCATCCGGACCATCACTCCATTCCCCGATTCGTCCCAGCTACGTTCTCATTTTCTGAAGGGAACAGTGAAAGAAAGGGTGAGCTCAACTAGCCCAGTAAGAAATATTATGACTAAGATAATGCATAATAAATTATTGTTAGTCTTCAACAATGTTAAACTGATAAAATACAATAGACATCAAGTTTAACTACAGCGGAACAAGCAATCCATTAAAAGAGTCAAGTAGAGAATAAATTCTACTATCTTTTATGATTTAAAAAGTTTTTCATCACTTTTATCGCTGAGGCTCAGCTTAATAATAATCCACATCATCCCTGCACTACGGCCAAGGATATTCATTAGGGTCACGACCACAAATTATCCATGCACTACGGGCCAAGGATATTCGTCTATTCATCAATGGTCATGATCATGCCAATAATTGTCCATCAATGCACTATGGGCCAATAAGGAATTTTACCACATCATTTGTAACATTACGGTCATGATTACACCGAATAATCCCTGGTTATAATCATACCAAGTCCATCTATGCACTACAGGCCACAGATGACTTTCAAAAAATATAAACATGAGGATGATGACAATGATATAAGAATTCAATAAAACAAGTTCAAGAATTAATTTATTCAGGAACTAACATCGTCCAAATTGTCAACATAATACTGCTGTGTAGAGTAAAATTCAAGAATGCTCAGAAAAATATTTCCATAAAAAGATACTGAATGAAGCGCAAATATCAAGGATATTCTACTAATTTCATGGAGTATAGAAGTCAAAAATTTAACCAACGGAGTCTAATAAAGAATGTAATAACAAAAGAAATCACCATGCATGTGGTACTTCGCATAGACAAGTTATTCCAACAGAATAATAAGTAACGGAACCAGGTCAGGCAAAACTCGCACCGACAGGATGTTCCAACAGAATAATAAATACGGAACCAGGTCCGGTGTAAAACACACAGACATGATATTCCAACATAATAATAAAGACGGAACCAGGTCCGGTGTAAAACACACAGACAGGATATTAATCCAACAGAATAATAAAGACGGAACCAGGTCCGGTGTAAAACACACAGACAGGATATTCCAACAGAATAATAAAGACGGAACCAGGTCCAGTGTAAAACACACAGACATGATATTCCATCAGAATAATAAAGACAGAATAATAGAAGAATGTCACCAAGTATAGGGTAGCCCGCGTATACAGGTTATTCCAACAGAATAATAAGAAATGGAATAACAGAAATTCTCTTCATGAATACAAAAGAATAATATCCCTTACCGTAAAAGAAACTGAATATAAGAGTAGTTAAGTAGCAGAATACTATTCTTCTTTCTCTCTTACAGTTTATCTCTCTAGAGTTTCAGTGAATTCGTAAGAAAATAATGAAGGAATGAGCTTTTATTTATAGAAGAATGAATTGCATAGTAACTAATTCATGAACGGTCCAGATTGATTTACTTTAATCTGACGGTCCATATTTAAAGCAAAATTTTTTAAATAAAATAAAATATATTATATTTATAATTTTACTATGCAAAATACTATGCAACACTATGCATAATAAAATATAATATAATCTAATTATTATCAAATAAAACGAATAACTTTATAAAAGTATTCTGTTTTATATAAAAAGATGTTTCTGTTTTATTACGTTAATAATACTAATAAAACAAAACTGAGTGACTTATCACATAAGTATTAATAATCAATACCGTGTGCTACTATGCAACCACACGTATTATTGTACTTTTACTACCGAGTAGTTCAACAGTATTAACGGTAAAACTTCCGCCTAGAGATGGCAAACGGGCGGGCGCAGGCCCGGCCGGGCCAAAACAGGTCGGGCCAAAAAAAGTAAGCCCGTAGCCCGCGGGCTCACGGGCGGGTCGGGACGGCCCACGAGCCGAAGGTGGTTTATGCCTATTTTTTGCCTTTTTTTCAGCCCGCGGGTAGTCCGGGCCGGGCCGGGCTTTGAACGGGCCGGGCCAAAAAGGCCCGATTTTTTGTGGGCCAAAAAAGTGCGGCCCAAAGTCCGCTTTTTGGCGGGCCGGCCGGCCTGGCCCGCGGGCTTTGGGCCCGTTTGCCAGGTCTACTTCCGCCGTTATTTTCATAAAAATATTTTTGTCGTTTTCTCAATACGACAATAATATTGTTGTGGGGTCCACTAATGATTGTACCGTTATACGGATATTCCCTGACAAAAAGAATATTTTCCGACCAATCGAATATAATATGACAACTTGCCTACTTTGCAAAATTTATAAATATTACTCCCGACTATAACATTATATTAAATTCATTCCATAATACTCAAAAATGATAATTATAGAAAATTTATCTTTATTCAAAAAGTTGTGGTCTTACACCTTATCTTGGTCAGTCATTCCACTCGGATTTGCATATTCAATGCTCTCCCAGAAAACTTAAAGCATTTAGTCCTGATAATGCTGAATCGGTTGATTAATGATTTCTCTTGTCGATATGGATAATTGCTTGCATTCGACAAGTACTCTCCCCATACTCTAGTCCAATATTGTTCTTTTGCCTGGTCAGTTCCAATCACCACATCCTCAATAGTATGCTCTCACGCCGCGATTATAATGAGGTCTTCCACTACAATATAATTTTATATCTTTCTAACTTTTGGCTTATCCATGCTTGCATTATCAATTTGAGAATCCATATTAATGTACCTTACAAGCAAAGAGAACAAAATTAAGAATATGAAATTTTAAAATTAAAAACCTTCATTGGTTACCCTCCATAAAATAATGTCTGTTTCATAATGTACATCTTTTATTCTTTCTATACATTCATGCTAGCCTTATTTTTGTTTCAGTTCCTCTTCATAAAAAAGAAGTATTTTACAAGAAAAAATGTATTAAAAGATTTGACATTGAAGTAATTATGTACAAGGACTTGGTTGATCTGATTTAATTGACAAACTTTGACACTTTCCAGCTGAATGGTTTGTCCTCATTTGGCTGCATCACTATCTATTGCATATATATATAAACCTTAAGTTATACTAATGGTGAAAGAAAGAGAGGGAGGGAGAGGTGACAGCTAGTATAATAATGAAATGAAGAGATTTCTCTACTTTCTGTGGTTTGGGACAAGATGCAATTTAAGAAATTATAATGGCATGACTAGACAAAAGAAACACTTGAAGGTGGTAGTTTGTTTCTTCCAACCAAATGAATAAGATCAGAAAAAAGGTGGCACCTTTGACATCCAAAAATTTTTCCTTGGAAAATTCCAAGTGGAGCAACTAAATGGCAAAAGAAATACTTTTCTTAGTACCATTAGCTGAGAAACTCAGCTCGAGTGTTTCTTCTTCTTTTATTTTATTATTTGTTTTTAACAAATATATCAATAAACACATCTACTGGCAGGCAGAAATATTTTTTTAAGACTAGCTAGAAAAGCAGAAAGAAAATGAACAAACATTGTTTGTTCAGTTGATCTTTCGAGTCCTAAATGACTCTAATGAGTTGGTTCATTCATTCACAAACACATCTAGCTCAAGCTTTACCCTTTAATATCTAATGCAAACTTCAAACAAACAGAACAACTGAAAAGGGATAAAATCGACCAAGCAGACAAGCCCAAGACAAAAGGGAACACAACATTCAAAGGACACCGCTGACAGACAAAACATAATCTAATATCAATTCAATGAGTTATATCTTCCACCATGCATCTATAATCATATATCCATGACTCAAGCTCACAAGTCATGAATCTAATATCAGTTCTTAAAAATATAACAATTCATATACATCCTTCTTAATCATATTAAGTTTGAACCATTCAGATTAATCTCAATATATCATTCACCACAAGAAAGCAACAACCACTAGCAAAGCTCCCCTGATAACACTTTGTTGAGAATTAACCAAATCAACCAAGTCAGTTTAATAAAACACATTGGAAAACTAATTCTCCCTTCTCGTGTGAATCTAATAGGAAACTATCAAGTAAAGCAATATAAATTTTGAAAAATAACCAAGAGCAATCACACACAAAAGGACAAAGGGGAAAAATTATATAAAGACCATTATACTAAAAAACAGGCTGAATTCTAAACTACATTAAAAGCATCTACCTTTCTAAATTCTAATCTCTACCAAGAAAAATACCTCAAGAAATTAACACAATACATGTTAAAAGAAAATATTTTGAGCAATACTCAAAACATGTCTTACAATCACACCGTTCCAATAACTCTTGAAAATGGCAAATTAATTCTCGAAATTGCCTAAAAAGAAAGAATTACAGAGAAAGAATTAATACCAAATTCAGTGGAACTCGTTCAGATCAGGCGCCGCAATCGTTTTATCTTCTCGGCCTGAGCTTCTGTTGTGCGAGAAATTTTAGCACTGAACTGAAAAATCAAAGGAGAATCCTAGATATGTCACGTGTTGTAGAAGAAGACAATCGGTGAAGAGGAGAATCGGTGAACGCCATTTTGGAGAAGAAAATCGTAGGTTGAAGAAGCTCTGGCACCAGAAGATTCGCGATGTTAATTCCTTTACCCCTTTCTAAAGCTGATGTGTCAAGGTATGAAATGTATTGGGGAAACTGTTGTAAATGCTCTAACCAAACATGTTTTAAGTCATTCCATTCCCAGCCCATTCCATTCCATTCCCACCAACCAAACACAACATAATAATTCACTTCTGAAAATATGGGTATAATTTTTTGACAAACTGAACTCAATTGTGAGATTCGTTAAGGCTATGTTTGCTTGCAAAGATTATACTTGAGATAAGACTATTAATCCCAAGTGTCTTGTTTGTTTTTAAATTTAGACTTGGGACTATTAGTCTAGATATTATAAAATGACTTAATAGTCTTAAAATTATAAATATAATCTCGAAATTATAATCATGGATTATAATTCCGGAATTATAATCCTTGTAAACAAATATAGTCTAAGCAACAAAGAAGTTAACTGCCAAAAAAAGGTATGTTCAGTTATCAGATTTATAGCATTTGCAGCACTGCACTAAAAACGGTGTGGTGCATTTAAGCTCCAAACAGTGCGTTAAAAATAAGTTACTTGTGGATGAACAAGATTTCTCAAGTGCATTTGAAACTCTAAACGCACTAAAACACTGTAAGCTGGCTGGTAGATAAACAAGCTCAAAAAGCACACTGAAGCCAACTTCCATGATCAACAAAACATAACTTTCTCCTTCCAAAAGATGCATAATAAATTTTCATTTTCCAATCCAAATAATTTTCAATAGCATTATTAGTAAAGAAGTTTCTTATCATTGTATAACTATTTAATATACAGAATTAGTGCATACTTTACAAATTGAATCAACCTTAACTGTTTTCAGGCTGCAGTAATCAATCTCCAGAAATTTCTTTGTTTGGCCAACCTTGATCTGCCTGTGACTTCACAAACTCTGCCAAAAGCCTAATCTCATCTTCCTGCAGACGGGCTCCGAATGTGCATTGACCCCTTGGTGTACAATTCTCACCAAAACCCTAAAGAGACCAGATACTAACATTAAAGATTCATCCATATGGAGAAACTAACACGAAAGATTCTTAATTTTAGAGCATAACTTACTGGCATTCTTCCCTTGCCGAAGTATGTGACACGGTATATCTCATCTTCTGTGTCAACTCTATTTCTGCAAGAATTTGTGAATAAATTAATCCATTAATAGATTTTTTTTCCTAGCTAATCTTATGAATTAGCAGTGAATATCTGAAAAGACTAAAGTGCAAAAGTGTCCCTTGTGTTCGTACCGGTGTGATATTTTTGTCTTTGAGTTTGACTAACAAACAAACCCATCCCTTAAGGTACAATTACTAGTGCAACATTTATCCAAAAGGTACATTTTTGCGCTAGTAATTGTACCACAAGGTACTGATTTCTATATTGTAAAATAATGTACTATATCTCCACAAAGTGAAAAATTCAGGGTACAACTTTGCATTTTAGTCATCTGAAAATTACATGGTGTCACAGTTTTGTGCTTTAGAATTGATGGCAGCATGACAACCAAAGCAAACCTCAACTCTGAGAACCAAAACTTGGCCCTTATTCTAGTTTGTATGATGATTTCGATCATGTTTTGGATAAATTCTAGTATTAAATCACCCCTCTAATCCCTCCCCCATTTCCTGTTCTTTTCACTTCTGCATATGTTTAGTTTCGATTTCATTAAATTCATAGGGGCAGGCACTCAAACAGATTGATTAAAATTAATGTCATGTATTGGGACGAAAGACACTTTGTAAGTTTTAAAAGTAGGAATTTGCAGCTATTTGATAAAGTTTTTATTTTCTTCTTATCTAAATACTCTTGTTTATTTAAGCTCACCATAATCTTTTAATATCTATTCAGACACACAAAGGGAACTCAAAAAGAGCTTTATTAAATGGTACATAACATGTTGTTAGACCTTACAACAGATAGATGGATGGATTCAGCTTGGACCTAAAATTACCTTTCTAGATCTTTTAAGAACAATGTTGCTCCCTGGCAAAATAAGGGAACTATGGGTTAGAGAAGTAATTATTTTTTTTACTGGTTATCCAAAGCTTGATAAATTGAGGGAGACAGGAGACTCACTGGTTGTATTATATTTCCTCCTCCAACATGACACGCAATGCAAGCTCGATTAAACAGCGTGGCTCCTCTTTGTATATCCAATGTTTGTGCAAATGACACTACACCATGGCAGAAGATATCAGAAACACTGTGAAGATGAATTTCAGGTCATATACATAAACAAGGCCCAGGCTCGTTAATTAGGTAAAAGAGTCTAGCACTCTAGCTCAAGCTTAAACATCAAAACTGGATTAATATGATCGTGACCCCTCTCAGTTCATTACCATAACTAATCAAGGGCTTAGATCAAATGACTCTCAAGTCATCTTGAATCTTGATGCAATTAATTATACTATGAATTGTACAATTTAATCTTACGTCAAAGGTTAAAAGCAAGCAATTCTCCCAAAGCTTTTATGCCAAAGTGACTTCATAAGCTTGCAAGCTTAGTGGGCTTCACGAAAAGCTTTGATCTAGGAAGTTCATTAGTAAACTTAATCAATTTTTGATTCATTTTTCAGCTTGCCAAATAAAAATAATGGTGAACTCGCTTCAAATTACTTCATTTCTAGTCTTACATAACACCGTGAAAACGCTTTAAAATTACTTGTTCTTTTCTGACTAACATGTATGTTATATATAGACGCATCAAGTATTGCACTGCACGTCTCGCTTCAATACATTCACACTTTGTAATCAATCAAAAGAACTATCATTCTACTTTCAAGAAGAAAAGAAAAGAAAAAGAATTCACAAAAACAGACAAAACTACTATAGGTAATTATTTCTCATGATTGATTCTCATATTTGAATTCAAGCCCTAAAAAGGTGTTCTTGCAGCAGTCAAATGATTTGTGAGTCTTTTCTAACGATTATATATATTTCATCTTATACTACTAGCTCTAGACACCCCATTAGGTCAGTCGGTTACTCATATAATCCACTATTTTTGACTAAAACTTCACTAGTATCATTTATAAACAATTGTGCATAACTATCCGATTCATCTACTTCCTAGTTCAACCATAGAGGACCACAACAAAAGTTTTATAATTTCCCATTCCTCATTTAGTTCTTAGGGTAAATTACATAATTGATGCCTTGCTTATTGTTAAGTTATAAAAATTGGAGCCTTGCTACTTGTTAAGGTCTAAAAATTGCGGTTCTATTCAACATTGAAATCAATTTCTCAAACCTTTCTTTATGTGAGGGAATGTGTCTATTATTTTGAATAATTTGGAGAATTACAGAAACTATATAATTCATAATCTTATGATATTCATAAGAAATCAGAAATTTATTAAATTCATCAGCATGGAGGATAATACTAACTGAAATTAACAAAAGAACACAATGCATTATCAAAATGGGATTCATATGTTATTTGACAGAAAAATAAGGGCATGTTGAATGTTGAAAGCAAGTAAAGAATAAAAGACTGAAGAAATGGGTGGTGGTTAATTAATTACCAGGGGGATTGACAATTGGAGATAAGGCTAGCAGTGCAGCAGCCATTAGAGGTGAAGCCAAGTTCTTTATCAGAAACTTCACTTGTTCTTTAACCTTTTTAGCAACTGGGTCTTGCCCTCCTTCCTTTACATTTCCCTAAATTATGAACACCCATAAAAAAATTAAGAACTTCAACAATTTGCAAATGTTTTGATCTAGTGAGAGAGAACACCTTAGAAAAAAAAATTAAGAACTTCAACAATTTGCAAATGTTTTGATCTAGTGAGAGAGAGAACACCTTAGTTGAGAGTTGAAAGGAGCACTTGATTTTGCAAGTACTAGGCATGGTAAGGGATAAAGGCTGCATATCTGTGTGGAAAATGGTATATGGGGAGTAGTAAATTAGTAATCCTGTGATGGGTGAACACATAGACAATAGGTTGGACTGGTCTGGCTTGGCCCGGATCTATTACACCTTGACTGCCAGACTATTGGCTTAGGTGTGTCAGGCCTCGAACTTCGACCAGGTTGGTTATGTGATATTTAATTTCATAAACGAATTTTTGGTATGCAATATATAATTTTTGGTGAATAAATAAATATATTATTACTATATATTTGTAGTGATAAAAAAAATTTGTGGAAAACAATTTATTAAAAGGAAAAAGAAGATAATAGAGTATATTATTGTAAGTATTTGTTTTGGATGAAAATACAATTTATTTAAAAAAAGAGATGGTTAAATTTAAATAATACAAAATAATAGCATTCATTAAATAGATTGAAATAATTTATAATATTAAATTATTTATTACATTAAATAAATTATCTTATTTAATGTGTGAAGATCCATTTATTTTATTGGGGAAATTATAATCATATTACATTATTAATATAAAATGTAATAAATGTAGTATATATAAATTATGTTATATGTGTTATATGTAAAATACCAAATATTGGTTTAACTGAATAAGAAAAGAGCTGGAGCTGGCAATAGGAGTAACCAACTATTAAGAAGGAGGTGGGAGATTGCGAGAGCCAATAGTTATAAATTGTAATCTACCAACTGGACAAGTTTCTCAGTCTATTTTTGTGTTAACATGTCTTAAGTTTACAAGTATGTGGGTATTCATAATTTGTTAATTCTATGTTAATTCATAAATGATTAAAGTCAATTTATGACTTGTGATATGCAAATGATGATAGGTTGATAAGATTTAAAGGTATGATTCGAATATGAAACTATGTGCTATGTGATGCATGATAAACTGTTGAATTTATTGAGCTATTGAGCTCAATCTTGCAAAATACACATTTTGTAGGTTAAAGATACAATGTGATATTACTTGCTAGCTGAACGAAAGGATTATAAGACATGCAAGAGGATTCACTTTCTTTAGTTAGAAATCATTTTGGAACCATCATAATGGTTTTCGCTGTGTAATTGATAACTATGCAAGTCTTTAAAATATTCAATAAAGGATATTTGTTCTGATTATGTTGCGGTGATTGCTTTGTAATGAAAAGTTGTATAATGACAATACCATTTAAGAAAGAATTTGTATTGAGGATTGAGTTGTACATACTCATATCTACTCTGATAAAGTGAATCATAAAATAAATATGATTTTAAAATATATAATCGTAAAGGTTGCGATTCAGGGAACAAAAGAAAAAAAGACGAAAAGAAATTTTTTAAATTATTTGCGTTTTCAACTAATATTTCATCTTAGTATGATGAAAAATTGAATCAAGATAGTATAACGAGGTCGAGATTAAGTTGGTCCCGATTTTGGGGTCGTTACAAAGTCTGCAGACCAGGCCCTAGGCTAGATCAAGTCAGGCCTAGTCTGGTCTGGTCCTTTCATTTTTTCTTTTAATGTAAAATATTAAATATTAAAAATAAAAATTTGTAATAATAATGCAAGATTTTTTAGATTTATTTTATTCTAATAACATTCTACTGCACACCAACTCACCAATATAAGTTGGATGATTTAAATAAAAATAAATATATTCTTCTTAAATGAAAGGAAATTGTAATTTAAATGTAACTAGAATATAAAGGAAATTGATTTCCTAAATGTATGTCTAATATGCACAGTTTATCTTCATAGAAAATATAATTTGAATACAATTTACTACGATACATATGACTATAGATGCAAAGTAAACTTAACTTACTATATATTACACTTTTATATTTTGAATATAAAGTTAGTTTCTATTTTTTTAGCACTAGGATCAATTAGACATGTATTTTATAAAGTTTAAAGACACATATTGTGACGCCCCAAAATAGGTATACATCACCCATTTTGAGTCGTCAATAACATGGTACAGAAATAACTACAACTTTATTATTACAACATAAAAACTGCTAGTTTAAATACAGATATTGCCATCTAGACAATATCCACATCCAAATAAATCCCCATCACAATTATTGATATATTATTTTACAAAAATAGTGAGGACTACTAAACAACTCTCTAGAACCATCATTCCATACCCCGACTCGTACTCGCTACATTCTCTCCTCCTGAGAAGAAAAATGGAACAAAAAGGAAAAGGGTGAGCTCAACTAGCCCAGTAAAGAACATTATGACTAAGATAATATAGAACAAATTATCGTTAGTCTTCAACAGTAAAAAAATCTGATAAAATACAATAGACAACAAGTTTCAGATCAATATTCGCAGCGGAAATAATAATTCATAGAAGAGTTACGTAGAGGATGAAATCTACTAATATCTATGAATTTAACAGTTCATCATCATTATTTTTATCCCTGTAACATAAATCAATGCACATCTTGAATTATATATTCATCTTTGCACTACAGGCCAAAGATATTCATCAGCTGACCATGTTCATCTAAACACCTGTTCATCTTTGCACTACGGGCCAAAGATATTCATCATAAAATCATTAATCTTTGCACTACAGGCCAAAGATATTCAATTATATCATCATTTAGGACTGAGGATGATGAATTTTTTTTTAAAGAAAACGAATCCAGTGAAACAAAAGAATAAATATTAAGGGTTCGTATTTCAGCTATTTCATATCCAAAAATACCTCATAAATAATTATAGTGAAGTAAAATTCAAGAATGATCAAAACATGGATACAATCAAAGCTAATATCCATAATAGATATTTTGGACGAAAAGAAAAAAAATTATTTTTTCGATGAATAGTGCCGTATTCGTGAATAGTGTCGTATTCGTGAATAGTGCCGTATACGTGAATAGTAACCCCGACACAAAAAGTTTCAAATTTGATTAAAAGTTTAAACCAATATTTCGGCATAATGATATTGAAGAAAATAATATCATTTAAGAAGAAAATAACATCCCTTACCTCGAAAGAATAGTACTTCTAGTTGAAACACTGGATATAAGCTATGACTTGAACTTGCACCGTATAACAACACTCAAAGTATTAAAATACTCACAAGAATACGCTCAATATATCGAGAGAGAAAGAGAGAGAAAACTTCAGTTTCTGGTGTGATTTTCAATTCTAACATAAGCACCCTATTTATAGGAAAATACTTAGAACACTAAAGCAGGAAATTTAATAAAATATTATAATAATTACAAAATTTTCCTGCGCCCACTTTTACTAATTGAACTCAGCGCTTTGCACATGTTTGTGTAGCCCACCAAACACAAAAAATATTTTTCTTATTTAAATTATTTTAAATTTCCAAAAATTAATTATTTCGGAGCTTCAATAATTCATAATAAATAGCTTTTTTGTCAGAAAAATTCGAACCACATGTCTTTTTCATAGGAAATTTCATTTTCTACAACTTTGTAAATTTAAGTTTTTCCAAATTCCAAACAGAAATTGACCGAAATCCACAAATGGACGATTTTACAGGCTATAATCAAATTCCAGTCAAAAAATGGGGTCTACCGACATGAAAAACATGTTTTTAACATTTATTGTAACAAAATTACTCTTCCTCCACGTATACTCATATATTCCACATTCATTGTAAAAATATCACCATTATTATATATCAGAAAAAGATAAAATATTAATTTTCAACAATTATCACATTAAAAATTTTCTCCATCTATATCCACATAGAATTAATATTTTTCTCATCATATAAATCAATAATTAATTATTCACAAATAATATTACAGAATCACAATACTGACAACCAGGCAGTTCCCAGGATAGATGGGGCTTTCCAATAAGGATTTCTCCTTACTGGCGCGCAATTAGATGACCTAACCTCTCCTTAGACAGAACTTTTTAGACATTGCCAATAATGTTATCCAATAATATTATCCAGATAATATGAATTATTGCTCCGATAATAGAAAATACTGTGTAGTGACAATTATTGAAACGACAATAATATAAAATATCAACGCAGCAATTATTGAATCAATAAAATAAAATACTGAACAGTAATTACTGTAACAATTATTGAGTAGTGCCTTCTTACGTAAGAATCAATAATTGGGGCAATACCGTGTGCTACTGTGTTTTAACCATCGAGTATTTCAACAGTATTAACGGTAACAACTACGCCGTTATTTATAACCAACTTATTCTTGTCGTTTTCTTCATCCAATCGCTTTTCGTTATGGGGCCCACACAAGGCTGCGCCGTCGTACGAATATTTACTGACTGCAAGAATATTCCACGACCAAACGAATATTCCACAACAACAATGGATATTTTATAACCACTTGCTTATTTGAAATATTTATGCATTTTTACCCATAACTAACCACATTAATCAAATCAACACTTACTATTTCAAAATAATAAATAGAGGAATTTAAATTTCATTTATTAATAATTTGGGGTCTTACACATATATCTTTTCTTTATGTTCATTAAATACTTACATCCAATTAGTTTTCTAATTGCTTCATGAAATTAATCTCTAAATTGTTACAACAGAATACCATAAAAATAACCAAAATCATAACCCCCTAAGAATTTAGCATATCCAAATTAATGAAGAACTTGAGTATTTATAAGAAACTAACTTATTATTAAAAGTTAATTTATTGATGTATTAATTAATGTTATTATTTAACATTAAAAATAGCAAGGAATATTAATAAAATTTCAATGTTAAATATTAGTAATTTTGTATTTACAATAAACTAACTTATTATTAATAATTAATCAACTTAGTAACTAACTTATTATTAATATTAAATATACTAACTAGTTCTATTAATTGAATATGTATATTAATTAAATATATTTATAAGAAATTAAGAATGAATAATTAAAACTTTAAACTTTATTGATGTATTAATTAAAACTAATGCATTATAATTTATAAATTATAATAATGAATAAGTAAAAATTTATACTTCATTGATGAATAATTATAACTTTAAAGTCCAAAAATTATAAATAACTAGATAAAGAATCGGGTCAGATCTTAGGCCGGACCAAGCCATACCAATCTTTTTTGCAGAACAAATCATATATTTATCTTAAAAAGAACGACTTTTTCTAGTCTTCCAAGTTCGACGTGACCGTTTAAGCTTTGACCAGCCCGAGTTTTGACCAGGCTAGACTCAGACCACAAGCCGCGGGTCTTTTGTGAATCCTTAAATGAGTACGAAAATATGAGAATGAGAGTTCACCTTCATTGCTCCCAAAAATAATAATAAAAGGAGTTCACCTTCAAATTCTGCATTTTAATATAAAATTGATCTTTGTAAAAAACATATTCCCATTTAATTTAATCCTAGTTGAATTATAAAATTTAAATTTTGAAGTGAATTTATTTTAATTTTAAAATAATAATTTTTGCTTAACAATGTTTTTTGAGTAGTTTATAATATCTTTGTAAAAAAAAGAAGTTAACATCAACTTTTACATTAATTAAACTCCAATAATTCACGTGAATTTAAATATTAAGATTTTATAAATTAAATTCTTTTTGTAAAATGAAAGGCTAACAATTAATTCCTAACTTATTTTCGTAACTCAATTTAAATGATAATATCAATACAGTAAATGTCGTTTATATTTATTCCTGCAGAATAAATTATATAAGTATGACCTCAAAAACTAGTGTTTTACACCATCTAACAATAACATGTCACGTAGGAAATTTAGGGAAAGATTAAGGAATTTAAAAATTTAATATGATTGATTAAACTGTTTTATCACGATAAATAGTAATTAATATATTATAATTCATTTCAAATTCCTTGATCTCCTTCTCCTATATTTCCTACATGACAT